>CM062288.1:8449938-9049938 GCA_031216915.1 Pictodentalium vernedei | reverse complement strand
AACAAAACCATATCATGTGACCCCTCGTTGGAACGAGCTCGACGAGCTCGTTCCAACGAGGGGTCACATGATATGGTTTTGTTGACATTTTCGTTTTAAAATAATATTTTTTCAACCACTGAATTTGAATATTACGCGTAAGGATGCATCCAATTCGTTGGGTAAAGGGTTAATATTGTGATGCTTCTTGGATAGTTCTTACCGCTATTTGAAAAATCACCCGATATCAATAAACACGCTTCATTGACAGCTTTATAAAATCACCCGTGACATAAACTTCATTGTCGTCAAAGGATGCTATAAAGCAAACTCTTATGGGTCACTACAGTACAGTAGCCGTGAACTGGATATAATCTAAGAATTGGCAGTCATGTTCACCGTCCACGCATGCGTTTACCGGGTAATACAAATCATCATCAGCAACATTTTAATCAATGAAGCACCGGGTTGTACCTGTAATTAGTGCTTGGAATCTAATATTATTCCGTCCGTGGAAATATTGACCAATCCACAGCTACGGTATTGTATATAGTCCACGGTACAATGGGCCATTCACTGTTATGTGGTAGCGTGAATATTATCGATCTATAGTATATGTGTTTATGGTGTTTCTGAAGATACTCGGGTATTATACACCGACCGAGCATCAAAAGAAACTTTCCAATTTAGTTTATTACGCCGAACAACATTGAATATTGATGAAAAATTGTATGGGTTAACCCTTTACCTAATGTAACGGCCAAAACCGGCCAGCGCTATTCTCAAAAATCGCCAATTAATTTTCATTATTTTTTTCACGTTTTGTCTCAAACAAATAGGTTATGACCCTCGTTGGAACGAGCTCGTCGAGCTCATTCCAACGAGGGGTCATAACCTATGTTTTTGAGACAAGAAATGAAAAAAATTAGTTATTCAAGAATTATTTTTGCAAATGTCGTCTGCTTTTCATGTTAGGTAAAGGGTTAAACATGACATGGTATTGGCAGACATGCAACTCAAACTATGAACAAAGTCGAAATAATCTCAAAGTGTCCTTGAGTGACGTCGGATGGAATGACTGACGTCGCGAGAGTAAGTGTTTAGATCACCACAATCCAAATAAGACAACAAAGTGTGTGTCGAAAGCTGCATTTTGATATTAAAATAATGATATATATTTTATTTAAGCCGAATGAATCGACAACGACAACCGTAGTATTGACTAAGTCCAAAATCTGAACTTGTCAGTCAGTTGCATCGTAACAGCTTCGTGGAAATCCCTCAAGAAAAATTTACGGTCCACTTTAAACAATATTTATTTAAAAATTATATATTATATGTCTACAGTACATAAAATAAATGTCACAAAGGGAAAAAATAAAAACATATAACAAATGAAGACACATCAGTATACAATATATCAAGTATAATGAAGGTCAAATTGGTGAGGAAGGAGCAACCCGACATAATGTTTTCAGCTATTGGAAATCGTCTCCACGGCGCCTGTTTTTTAGCTCATTTAGGTGGTAAGATAAAAAGATGAACCCATATATCGCTGTCTAAAAGCTGCGATAATCAGATATTTGTCAGATTTCGTTGGTTTTAAAATCAGCCGTCGATTCCGAGACCCGAGCAAGAACGTCACTTCCCGCACAGGCAATCAAATTTATGCAGTCAAGATGGATGTAATCTTTTTAACACATAAAATAATTGCCGTCTCTACGCGGCATAGAAACGCCCAAATATCACACACAGAACCAATCGCAAGTCACCTCCTTGACTCCGTATCAGGCCGCACAAAAGACCCTAGGTTGTTAATCATTTCTGTTGACCGCTAATTATACAATCACACGATTTTCTAGGTCGCTGGGCTCCATTACTGGACCGCCATCTGTGATTAGCAGCCCAATAATCATTAGCGCTCCGAGGCGATAGCCAAGGATCGTTAATGGGTGTGGGGCTGCTAATCACAGATGGATGTCCAGTGATAGAGCCAAACGTCGCCTGGGAAAATCATGTTGTTATTATTATTATTATTATTATCAATACTTTTCGACCCTTTTGGATTTATATTATTTCGTGAAGAGAAGCAACGTGAAACACCCTTTATTAAGCAGTGTACGACAGAACGCCTTATATTGATCTCAATCAACACCAATGAAAGGTAAACTCGTTAGAAAAATGTAAACAGATTTCTAGGAAGATGAAATGACAACATGTGCAGGACGAAAGCGCATGCTAGCCGCCTTTCCGCAGGCTCCAATGACTGAAAATAGCCATTAGCGACCGGCTACGCTTTGAAGTTTACTATACTCCCTTACAGTCTGTGTAAATTAGTATTAACCCTTTACCTAACATAAAAAGCAGACGACACTGGCAAACAAAATTCTTGAATAACTAATTTTTTTCATTTTTTTTTCTCAAAAACATAGGTTATAACCCCCTCATTGTAACGAGCTCGATGAGCTCGTTCCAAAGAGGGGTCATCACCTATGTTTTTGATACAAAAAATGAAAAAAATAATGAAAATTAATTGGCGACTTTTGTGAATAGCGCTGGCCGGTTTTGGCCGTTACGTTGGGTAAAGGGTTAACATGAAAGCAGCGCAAAATGAATTGATAATAATATAACAATAACACAATTTCCCGGATGCTGCGGTTCATTAGCGGCCCAAAGGGAATGAATAAAAGCCAGAGGTCTTATCAACCGCCCTAGACCGAGTCGAGGACCTCTAAAAAGACATAGAGCTGTTAATATCATTTTAATGAGCCGCTAATAGATTCGCAATGACCGACAAAGTCATTGTATTATTTATATTATCATCAACTACAGAATATTATTTCATAATAGATTTGAAGAATACAAGAATATTACTAATACCGATGTGATGAAGTATTTTATGACACAAAATTTCTTTAGGATAATCGAAACAGCTTGGTGTTATGAAACTCCTGAACTCAGTAAAAGGTCAATCTTTACCGGAAACAAAAGATGAGAAGAGGCCTGGTAATAATGAAAGGCCTGGTTTCGTTATCGCCCGGCCATGGTATGGGAAAACATATTGCCAGTGCAGTCCATATTTTGCCGCAAAATGTCAATTATTGTCGAAATTCCACATAACTTGCCGCAGATGAGAACTAGAAACTACATGTCTTAAAAGGTATTTTTCCTGCATAGCCCAAGAACATTAGGTTTCACTAGGGAAAAAAATCGGAGAAAGCTGATTTTTTTCAGGGAATGTCGAGTACATGTCACTGAACGATTAGACAAAAGTCCCCTAAAATCCCAGTTGAGCTTTTTTTTCTACAGCCTTTTTTCGAAAACGCGTTTGAAAAAAATCAAAAAAAATCGCACGAACTTTGTAACCTCGAATTGATCCAACTGTATTTTTTGTTTACGCGTATTTCGAGCTACATAATGTCTAATATACATTTACCTAGAGGAAAATGTGCATTCTGTGACAATTTCTGCGAAAAATTATTGAAAATTCACAAAAAGTATCGGATTTACGCAAAAAATGACGATTTTCCTAACGGATTTGCCCAAAGGGTCGTAGTACAGAACGGGATGTTAGTTGGACAGACGATAAAAAATCCACCACCATTTGAAGACTTTTATCATTGCTTACAAAATAGACATTATGGAAGACCCCCTCTGCTTCTGGCCGAGTTCCCCTTTTGGCATAAAATTCGTCAGCATGAGAACTCAACTATTTTCGGGCTTGGGACCGAACAGACACGTCTGTGTCTGGCAGCATTAGATCTATTTATTTATTTATTTATTGGTGTTTAAGGTCACATATTTATGCACAATGGCTAATCGTGACCGTGACAGTTTTACGGGTGGAGGAAGCCGGAGTACCCGGAGAGAACCACCGAGCAACGACGAGCAGCTGTCAGCTCACCAACATCGTAACTCTGAACTCTGCACCGCAGCACAGGCAGGGTTAGATTGGTTGAAGACATGCGCACCATCGACGTGCAGTACGCCTCAGTACACAGCGTCATCGTGCCCCCATGTAGGCAATCGGGGTGAAGTGTCTTGCGGCAGCATTAGATCAATAAATAATATTTACAGAATGTACAAAAATCAATAAATAATATTTACAGAATGTACAAATCAATCAACATGGATTAAGTTACATTGACTATTATCAACGCTATATACAGAAATGACATGACCTATATACATATTATTCATCGAACTCAGAAATTTCCGACAGGACAGTGTTTCTGTGGTTGTTACAAGAATTCGAACTGCAATTACACAAACCTGAGCAAGAGAGTCCTGCCTTCTTACACCCACACCTTTTTGTACAAGCACTCTTGCAACCACAACTGATCAGATTCAGTAGGTTATCGGGGGCACATGGCTTTGTGGCTGCAGTCGGTACAAGAAGTCCATTGTCTAGCGACCACCCCCAATCCGTCGGAGGAAGCGAAGTGCCCAGCCATTGTTGGACCTGGAGATAACATCTGTAGACATGTTGTTGTGCAGCATCGCTGCTTGGTGGGAGTGAGGCTAGGTCGATGGGTTTATTCAGTTTAGATTTTGCTACATAACGCTTGTAAGTGACATATCTATATTGGTCGAGAGAGGAAACAGTTTTACTCCCGTATAAGATCAGGAGAAGTTGTTCCCCGGCAGCGGCTACTGCACTTGGTGTACTGTCATCCGCCAAAATTGTGTTGACATACTGTTGTGAGTCGCTAGTAACATCGGAGACAATTGTACTGAATACTTTCTTCTTACCAACTCGAAAGAGTGCAGAAGTAGTGTCACAACCACTTATAGAATGTACTACAAGGAGGTTGCTTCTATGGTCACCCATTTTGGTTGCTATTTCACTAACTGAAACTAGTAAGTTTGGGGTAATGGAATACATCATGTGAATATTACATCCCGGTTGAACTCGAGAGGTAAGAATGACTAACAAGTCTGTGTCTGTTCCCACAACGACAACATTGTTGTCATCTTGAGCGATGTCAAGTGCAGTTTCGGCTATCAGTACATCAGCCTCGGCCTGCTTGGACTGAATATTGATAGCAGATAGCTCCTGCATTAGAAGATCGATCAGTTGGGTTTTGTTCTTGGCATTTGCAAGGAAATCGGATTGGGGTGTGGTGGCTGGTAACTCGGGTGAGATATTGATATCAATGGAATACCTGTCTTTAGATCTACGGGCTTGTTCCATGTCCATTGTCGACATTGTACAAGCATAACCATCAAAAACAACCACGACGTTCGCCCCAAAATGTCTCACTAGATAATTGGAATATGATGTACATATGTCCTTGTATGACGACTGTTTAGGCCATACAACTGCCCTCAATAAAAATCCACCATCTACAACAAACAGAGAATGTTCTGGGATTTTAGTTTGCTCGGAACCGTATGTTTTGAGGATCTTACCGAGCGTGCTTTTCTGTGTCTTCCTCATTCCAGCAGAATCAAACAATGCTGGTGGTTTCGGGGCGAGTTCATATTTGAGATACTCTTCCATCTCTGCTTGTGACTGAATAACACATGTGATGCGGTTGAACAGAATTGTGGGGTCAATCACTACCTTACTTCCACGGACTTTGATGCTATTTGTCATCGATGCGAAAGACTTCACAGTGTCAACACGTCGTAGTTTGATGCTGTTGAACGTTTTGCTTACAACATTCGATACGCAACATTCACCAATTTTGCGAACTTGGTCACAGTTCACAGTTTCGTCGGCCACAAGCCCGGTCGCTATAGAGACTAATTGTAGTGGATCTCTATTCTGAAAGGGGGAATGCACTCTGAGCCAGTTCAATAATTTGGTGATATCATTGGCATCAGTCAATTGTGAACTTTGACGGAGATCCCGATGTTGTTCGCCATGACCAGTGTGAACATGAACAAAATTTTCGAGAGCATTACATATCGGAAGGCAAAGAGGTAGTCCATGTACCCATTTCGCAACAGTGCTATCGGTTATTCCCCTGCTATGTGTGAGACCACCAGGGAGCTTGAACATTCTCATTAAACACGGCTCTATGGTCTGATCAGAATATATCCCGTCCCAGAATTTATCTGAGCGCCTTATGGTAAAGTAACCTTTCTCAGTGAACAACTTCAAATCATCCTGTTGCATTATTTCTGTTAGCTCATTCATCTGCTGCAAATAGAGATGAGAACTTTTTGCGTATGCAAAATGACCACCTGCGTGAAATACTGGAATCATATTGCGAACACAATATGTGTGGAGTTCCCAGTCGCCTGTGCGCTCTGCTCTCAAGAACAACTGGAGAAGACCTATTTGCTCGTAGTATTGTACCCAAAGCTTTCCTGTGCGTCCTACGGACGCATTCTGGAGCAGTTCGTGTAATTTTGACAGTAGATGGTTGACACTTTCTTGATTGACAGCGTCAGCTGTTGTACAGTCACCTCTGGCAAGTTCACAGAATATTTCATTGACTTCTGTGCAGTCTATGTTATCTAGTGTTCGGCTTTCTTCAAACACAAGTTTTGTAATGGCAATTTGTGTTAGCAAATGGGCACGAACTGCTCTTGAATATGCATGACCACTGATCAAATGATGGATTGACCCACCAGCATAAACAGTCCCCCAAAGTTCATCCAAGCCGCTACCAGCCATGATCGAACCAATTGCCCCTAAATATGACATAATCATATGGAAGCCGCCGAGTCTAACGAAAACTTTTGTCAACTTATCTGACGAAGACACAATCTCCTTTGTCAACTTATCTGACTAAGACACAATCTCCACTGCTTTGATATAAAGTGGTTTACATGCCAATGCATCTTGAGTGTAGGCGAACACCACATTATGTGATTTAATCGAACATGGAAATTGAAACAATGATGCTATAATACGGTATTTGAATGAGAAAAGTCGATGCCGTTTGAATTTGAGTTTAGGGGGTATGGTTAATATTTCACACGTTTCACCAGTTCATTATGGAATAAATGACTATTGTTATATATCATTATAAAGCCACTGCTTTTCTGCAATTTTTGATATATAATTTAACTCCCAAAGTAGTCGTAGATTTGATTTAATGGACGTTGTGTACCGTTGTGTGTATGAAAACAATAAATTTTTTTTCGTAATTTTGTACATTTTCGTGAATATTTCACCATTGAGTGTGAGGATTGGTACAAAGTTGGCATTTTCTGTTGGGGATATGTATTCTCAATATAATTCAGCACGATATTTATGATTCTCACCCTACTAAGGCGAATAAGAATGAGAAATATGGAGCTGGGTCGAATTTTTTTTTAATTTTTTTTTTTCATCAAAAAAACGCTATAACTAAAAAAGCTCAACTCGGATTCGCGGGGACTTTTCACACTTTATCCGCAATGTGTGTCCCGGAAACATATAAAAAAAATCAGCTTTCTCCGAATTTTTTCCTTACTTTCTCATTTTTATGTCTAATGTGCCTGGACTATACAAGATGGTTAATGCATTACTTAAATATTCTGTACTTTTAGAAAACGTATGGGTTGATGCCTTTGATGTGAATGGTGACACGAATTATACAACGCATACAGGAGAGCCACTGCCTTTTGTTCCTCCAGCCAGCTCCATAACAGACGATGGTCAAAACTGCATTCGACTGCACGAATCGACGTTATTTTTGGATGCCGGCTGCACATCGTTAATGTGGGTGCTCTGTCAAATTGATATCTAACTATTTGTCAAGTAAAATGTAGAGTTTGGTTAACCCTTTACCCAACGTAACGGCCAAAACCGGCCAGCGCTACTCTCAAAAATTGCCAATTAATTTTCGTTATTTTTTCATTTTTTGTCTCAAAAACATAGGTTATGACCCCTCGTTGGAACGAGCTCGTCGAGCTCGTTCCAACGAGGGGTCATAACCTATGTTTTTGAGACAAAAAATGAAAAAAATAGTTATTCAATAATTTTTTTGCCAAGTGTCGTCTGCTTTTCATGTTAGGTAAAGGGTTAAATCTCCTGTAAGCGATTTTATTTTTATGTGCTACGGGGTGTATCCTTATTGCATTCGTGTTCAGTGCTCACTGTACTTACATACTTTCTGCTTCTGAATTCCACAATCTGCAACATGTACTCAGCCCCTAAGGGTTCATGGTCACTCCCAAGTGAAAAGATTCGTCTTGTCTTGGGATGTTTGTTTTCTAACAACCTATGTCCTAGGGTCGTGACAGTGTGGGTTTAACCTTTACAGTTAGAAACCACAAGACATTAAATTAAGTTTCATGTTTTTATGATAAAGCTTTGAATAAATGTAGAGAAGTATCCGAGACACGTGATACAATTATCCATCTATATTAACCCTTTCCCCAACGTAACGGCCAAAACCGTTCAGCGCTATTCTCAAAAATTGCCATTTAATTTTCATTAATTTTTCATTTTTTGTCTCAAAAACATAGGTTATGGCCCTCGTTGGGACGATCTCGTCGAGCTTGTTCCAATGAAGGGTCATAACCTATGTTTTTGAGACACAAAATGAAAAACATTAGTTATTCAAGAATTTTTTTTTTTTTTGCAAGTGTCGTCAACTTTTCATGTTAAGTAAAGGATTAAACAGCTCAGATTGAAATGTAAATAGCCTTTATCTTAAAGTTATATCAGTCAGTTAAAATATGGCACAGTTTTTCCTTGATTTAATAGCAGAAGGGGGCAAATCTTCCCAACCACGGCCCAGTCTTACCATTACACTTCAGGACTTACCAGGATATTTTGGTTGAACAAGGGAGGATAAGTACTTATGGCAGCTGGCTAAGTTAAAACTATTCAATTTAGCTTAGTCAATGCTATTGCAATGGAGTCGCGTCCACTGCTCTCTAATGGACTAATACAAACTGACTGGAGCTACTGCTGTTTTTCTGCCTGAATCTGGCCAAAACCTCTCTTTATATACTGTTTTAGACCTAATTTTAGCCAATCATAAAATCGTAGTAAATTTACTGCCTCGATTGCATCTTCCACTCTGTCTTTTTTTTCACAATTATTGGTTTCAAGTGTTTGGAAACAATAAAATAAACAGTTTGCAAAATTAACCCTGGTGTTTATAGGTAATGACCTACAGTTAAAACTAGAAGTCCTGTCATGAAATGCGCACAAATAGCACGTTGATATGCGCGTTAATGTACGCGTTAAGGCTCAAGTAAAGCTATCATATTCTGTACATATTGCCTGTGCACAAGCAATGTTTCAGCCAATGGACCTCCGGGTAACCCGGAGGTCCATTGGCAGAAACATTGCATGTGTTTGCTATGAGTAACCAAGAGAACCTGCCGTGCATTGGATGCCATTCGATATGGCAATTGCGCGCAGTTCCAACGCGCAATTAAGCCTAGATTAGCGCACTATTCGTGACAGGACTTCTAGTTTTAACTGTAACTGAAGAGTGCAGCTCGTCATACATAGAAAACTAAATTAGAATGTACTCTTATATTACATATAACGTTGTGCTATTGAAATCTGCTGTTTCATTTTCCTTTGATATTATATTCAAAACACGGGACTTATTAACTTGAATGTATTTTTTAATTTTTACGCTAAGCCTGGACTGACTTTCAACAGCACTATTAACTCTCAACACGCAAACTCAAAATTAAAGTAATCCAGCTTCCTAGGAGAGTCCTGAAGGCACCTTCCTAGGAGGGTATTAGGGTCAGAGTGTTGAGACAGACAATTCGTTACATTCGTCCTTTACCAAATAGATTTTACACCGATGAAACATCTAATATTAAAAAGTGTGCAACGAAGTGTAGAATATGGAACTGTTAAGATCACAAAATTAACCATCAACAACTGTACCAGGAAAAAAAACAAACATGAAATAATAATATGTATAACCAGTCGGCCTCCAAGATACACACCAAGAGACATTTTTATACGAAAATTTCAGAAAAAAATCAATGTACCGTATAGTGAAATCGATCAATACTAATAAACAAACAGATAATAATGAAAACTGGAGAATCAAAATTATAAGAATCAAAACAGATCGATATGTACTTATAAGAGTTGGTTACAAAACTTCGGCATTTACACCAGTAGTGGAAGTTTGTGGGGATGGTGGGGGTATCCAATTTAGAAGTAAGACTGTTAGCCATAATTTCTCTTGGTTTTGTTGGCTTCCAAGGGTGTTTCTGAAATTACTACGATGCTGTCGTGGCAGTAAAGGAAACACGAGGATGGATAGAGAGTCTTATGACAGACTCTAGAGACTTATTCAGCGGTGTACCTAGATAATGTCGTGGTTCTGATAAGCTGGTGGAGGGGGTGGTCTTTGTCAGGTTACAAGACATTCGTGGTCTGAACTTGTGTGAAAAATAATCACGAAACACAACATACTTTTGTTTAAGAGCAGAGCGAATGCAATGCAGAAGGAAGAATATGAACGAGATAGTGCCAATCACATAAACCCATGTGGGAATGGAAAAAAGATGGAATTTGTGGAGTTCTAATCTGTCCAATTCTTCCACAAGTGAATCTATATGTAGATGAGGAACATCTTTCAGATTCATCAGAACTGTAAGATTGGGCAACAAATTAACTGTTGAGTTTATAGGGCGCAGTGTTGTGACACACACTTCGTTATAATCTCAACAACAAATCGTCTCTCGAGCGCAACAAGCCGTCATTCAAAGCAGTGAAGATGGTGCCCTTTTGCACGCAAGAGAAAAAATGTAAGTCAAAACAAATAGCAAAGAAATTTGTTCTACATCCATACCTTGGATTTCTTAGTCATTTCTCTTTTGATATGTAACAGTTGGTAGGTAACATATAATAGTAGTAGTGGTAGTAATAATAATAATAATAATAATAATAATAATAATAATAATAATAATAATAATAATAATAATAATAATAATAATAATGATGATGATGATGATGCTGATGGTGGTGGTGCCATTAAGGTAGTCTTCAAATCCTGGCTTTTCTTTAGCATGCAGACCACCCCAAAACCTCTGCTTTGAGCCCTCTCGCCAATTCCGGTTAGAATACTCCATAGATTTTTCTCTCACGATTTTTTAACCCTAGTTTGTACACACTGTTAAATCCGAGATCTCCACCGAATAGTTCTTTATTAATTCCCTCGCTTGGTACAGTATATATTATGTTCTTGACTTTTATTTATATATCATATTCATTTTGACAAGGCTCTAAGTATTTTGTTCAATTATTGTATTTGAGAAAAAGAATTTATATCAAAATAAGTATCGTGTTCAATGATTCTTTTCTCATATATCTTTTTATATACAACAACAGTCTGTATGTCTTTGAGACGAAAGAAAGTGAAAATTATGAAAATTGAATATTGACTTTTGTGAAAAGCACTGGTCGGATTTGGTCGTTACGTTAATTAAAGGGTTAATGCTCGTGGATCTCTTGAAAGTGAAATTTTTGCAAAGCACGTATTGTCAAAATAGAGTGCAGACCAGATGTAAATAGACTCTTTTTTTATTAGGGTTTAACGACACATTAACAGCCAGGGTCATATCATGTCGGTGACAGTTTTACGGATGGAGGAAGCCGGAGGAACCACTGAGCAACGACGAGCAGCTGTCAGCTCTCCAACATCGTAACTCTGAACTCTGCATCGCGGCACAGGCAGGGTTAGATTGGTTGAAGACATGCGCACCATCGACGTGCAGTACGCCTTAGTACACAGCGTCATCGTGTCCCCATGTAGGCAATCGGGGTTAAGTGCCTTGCCCAAGGACACAACGCGGGAGCACGAATCAGTCGCTGAAATGTTCACCCATCCAACTACTAACCGCGCTCGGTTACCGCGACGCCACCGCACCCCCTTGTAAATAGATAGATAGATGGCAAGATATCTTTCCAGATCTACACAACAGTTAACTCTTTACCAAACGAATCGCCCGCATCCGCCCGCGTAATATGCAAATTCAGCAGTTGAAAAAATATTATTTTCCAAACAATTTCAACAAAACCATATCATGTGATCCCTCGTTGGAACGAGCTCATCGAGGGGTCACATGATATGGTTTTGTTGATTTTTTTTAAATGATATTTAAAATAATAAATTTGGATATCGTCTGCGTTGGGTAAAGGGTTAAGTGATAATGTGTCGGTCTGAACACAAACATTCTTTATTCAGTCTTCAATTGCCAGAAACATTCCAAAGTGTACGATTTCATGAAAATTTCATTACAGGGACAATATGTGATAATCCAAGGAACAAGTGTAGATATCTTAAACTTCTTGATTGAATGTTTTAATTTTTATTTTCAAAGAACTATTGCTCTCTTGTCATTTCTCTCAAATATGTTAAAGATATGTGTGGTCTATTGTTTTGGCATTGTTCCCCTGTGCTCCTAATGAAATGGATTTGGTAAGTACATTCAGCTATTTCGAAGCACTGTCCGATTCGGGAAGTTGTGATTTTCACCACCGTCAGAGGACTGAAAAAATAAGGGCATGCAATTGTATTACTCCAATTTAATTATGCTGAAAAACGTTTTTTTATAATTTCATTGCTCGTGTCAAGGTTGACAGTCACAGATAAAAGCACTTACAAGTGTGTACACATGTCCACAAATTTATTTAATCGAATGTTCTTGATTTTTTTATTTATGTGTCATATTTTTTTGTGATAACATTGTTAGTATTTCGTTCACTTATTTTATTTGAATTTATATCCCCTGAATCTTTTGTTATATCTCTTTTGGTGAATAAAATGTGTTATGACTACACTAAGGAAGTTTTTATTCATACATGAGAGATAAGGAATCTTCCGACAGAGACTCTATTTTTGAAATATTCCCACATGCAGTGATAATTTATGTCAGAATTTGACTGGTCACAGCCCCATTCTACCTTATGAATAAACCGTGACCACTGCCCCATTTAATTAGGAAAAAGTCGATTTATGGCCTATATTTACCATATTAAACAATCCCGACACAGTTCCAAACTAAAGTTTCTTTGTGTTTTCCAGTGTTGCTCGACATATCGTGAAGTTTACACATAAATCCTCAGAAAGACATTTGTAGTATAGCAGGAGGTTTTCGACCCTTATAACCCGGAGCTTTGGTGGAGCAGCTAGAGTTAAGTTGCCATAGGAAACCGGAGATTTGGTGCAGCAACTTTTTTGTGCAAAACTTCGGCGCCATCTACCTGGATCCGGCAAGTTGTGTATGTACTGCATATATAGTATGCTATGGTATATATAGTGATATGGGTAAACACAGGGCTATGGGTGTATATTATTGGTAAGTGGTGGAAAGATGATGGGGGAGTTGGTTTTTCTTGAAAGTTTTCTTTTCCGCGAAACGGTTGACGTTGCTATTGACGTCGTGACGTCATGGTGCGCACGCGCCTTCATAGAGACGTTGGCCACTGTTGTTATCCATTATACAATCTGACATAACGTTGTTCGGGTCAGGGGGTGTCGGGCGTTTCGTAATGGGGTGGGAGATCTGGTAGTGGTGGTATATATCTATGTTGGTATACTATTAGCCATTGGGTCTTCATTTTATCCTATGTCTGCTATAGCTAGATCAAGTAGTATTGTGGGGATGGGGGTAATGCATGGTCGTCCAGTGTGGTATTGCGAGATACTCCTTGTTGGTTTAGATTGGTAGTATAGGATAAATGGTCTGTTGGCCTATTACCCACTTAGTACCATTTTCCTACCGAATCCTTTGTATTATCTTATGGCTGGTATTGGTAGTTCGTAATGCTTGGGCAGGCAGTATTATAATTGTTTCTTTTGAAGTGGGGCTTATGATTCATTGTATAAACCGCTGTAGGTCCCCTGTTAGTCCTCGGTATTATTAACGAACCGATTGCTTTTTATTATTCTATGACTGATATAGGTAGTACGTAATGGCAGGTCAAGTGGTATTGTGGAGTGGGGGTAATGCTACGGGAGATATATACCTCTGTGGGCCCCCCGAAAGCCATTGGTACTACTAATCGACCTAATGTTTTATGTGACTGGTCTATTTAGTATGTAAGACCAGACGTTATTGTGGGGGGGGGGGGGGGTGTAATGCATGGTAGTCTAGTGTGGTAGTATAAAATGTAAGCTTTGTACCCCGGCAGGTCTCATGCTAGCCCTTTGTACTATTAATCCACCTAATGCTTTATGTTATCCTATGACTGGTATAGGTAGTATGCAGTGCTAGGGATAGGGGTATTGTGGGTATGGGTAATGCCTGGTAGTGTAGAAAGGTAGTATAGTAAGGGTGGTATATACCACTATAGGCCCCAGTTAGTGCCCTGCACTATTCACCAACTAATTGCTTTGTTTTATTATATGGCTGGTATAAGTAGTACGTTATGGTAGGTCTAGTGATATTGTGGGGGTGGGGGTAATGCTTGGTAGTTTAGAACGGTAGTATAGCATAGGCTGTAGATACCCCTGTAGGTCTCTTGTTGGCCCTTGGTTCTACTGATCCACCAGGTGCTTCATACACTACTCAAAGTTTGCTAAGCACCAAAGATTTGACACATCATTGTGAAATTTGCTGTTGACATATTTGCGACATTTTTGGTGGATATGACTGAGGAATGTATTGAGATGGTCCCAGAGTTTACATTAGCTCTCTTGATAACCATGGAAAATGGATATTATTGGAATATACCAACCATACTCTGCTGCCGTTCTGTATTACCAGGCATTAACCCCACCCAAAATACCGCCTAAAATATGAAGCACCTGATGGATCAGTAGTACCAAATGCCAACAAGAGACCTACAGGGGTATGTACAGCCTATGCTATACTACCGTTCTAAACTGCCAAGCATTACCCCAACCGACAATATCTCTGGACCTACCATAACGTACTACATATAAAAGCGATAAAATAAGACAAAGCAATCGGTTGGTTAATAGTACCAAGCACTGACAGGTGGCCTCTAGGGGTATATACCGCCCATACTATACCAGCCTTCTAAACTACCAGACATTACACATACCCACAATACCCCTATCCCTAGCATTGCATACTACCTATACCAGTCATAGGATAACATGAAGTATTACGTGGATTAATAGTACTAAGGGCTAACATGAGATCTGTCAGGGTACAAAGCTTAAATCGTATACTACCACACTAGACTACCATGCATTAGACCCCCACAATAATGTTTGATCTTACATACTACCTAGACCAGTCACATAAATCATTAGGTCGATTAGTAGTACCAATGGCTTTCGGGGGCCCACAGAGGTATATATCGTCCATAGTATACTGCCGTTCTATACTGCCAGGTATTATCCCCACCCCCACTCCACAATACCATCTGACCTGCCATAACGTACTACCTATACCAGTCATAGAATGATACAAAGCAATCGGTTGGTTAATAATACCGAGAACTAACAGGAGACCTACAGCGGTATATACAATGCATCCTAAGCCCCACTTCTAAACAAACAATTATGATACTGCCTGACCTAGCATTGCGAACTACCAATACCAGCCATAAGATAATACAAAGGGTTCGGTAGGTAAGTAGTACTAATGGGGTAATAGGTCAACAGACCATTCATCCTACACTGCCAATCTAAACCAGCAAGAACTATCTCGCAATACCACACAGGGCGACCATGCATTACCCCCATCCCCACAATACTGCTTGATCTAGCTATACCAGACATGGGATAACATAAAGTCCCAAGGGCTAATAGTATACTAACATGGACCACCACTACCAACCCCCCCCCCCCCCCCCCCCCTTACGAGAAGTCCGACACCCCCTGACCCGAACAACGTTATAATGCCAGATTGTATAGTGGACAACAACAGTGGCCAACGTCCCTATGACGTTGCGTGCATATCATGACGTCACGACGTCAATAGCAACGTCAACCGTTTCGCGTAAAAAAAACGTTCAAGAAAAACTTCCCCATAATATATATCCATAGCCCTGTGTTTACCCATATCACTATACACACCATAGCATGCATTACATAAACAACTTGCCGGAACTAGTGGATGGCGCCGAAGTTTTGCACAAAAAGGTTCCCCGCTTCCTATGGGAATTTAACACTAGGTGCTCCACCAAATGTCCCGGTAATAAAGGTCGAAAACCTCCTGCTATACTACTAATGTCTTTCTGAGGATTTATGTGTAAACTTTACGATATGTCGAGCAACACTGGAAAACGCAAAGAAACTTTAGTTTGGAACTGTGCCGGGATTGTTTAACATGGTAAATATACGCCATAAATCAAACTTTTTTCTAATTGAATGGGGCAGTGGTCACGGTTTATTCATAAGGTAGAATGGGGTTGACATCCACCAAAATCCATCCCTTACTTAAGGAATAGTGCATGGCTTGGAGTTGACTACGCACATATAGTGACCAGTGAGGTGGTGTAGTTCCCGCCGCGAAGCGGAGGGAACTACACCACCTCACTGGGTACTATATGGGCGTAGTCAACGACAAGACATGTACTAATCCTTATATTATATCGAACACCCATCAAGAAGAACATCTACCCGATTTGTTAATCTATTACCAAGGTAGCAGCCCTACCAACCAGCGTTATATAGACAAAAATACCATGTAGTTTTTAAAAAAACATTTTCTTCTTCCAAAACACGGCTAATTTGGATTATTGATATGAGCAGAAGACAGATTTTGAATCGGTCGGCAAGGGTAAACAAACCATTTCCCCCAAACGGAACTGTGTGTTCTAGAATCGCGCAACTCGCGAATGAAAACTCAAATTTTCGAAATTTGACAACGCAGTTTGATAATTTCCACACATTTGTCACACATGTACATTAATGAATGGGTCAGCACGGAATACAAACTCCGAAGATTCAATTAAATTTCATTATTTATTCGTTTACTGCCCAAAACATACAATTAAATAGCGAAATAATATGAGCAGCGAAACAAACGATTTTTCATATCCGGACGCGTTCTCGTGAAAGTTGGACCCAGGTATGGATCATTCTCTTCGAAACGAGATATGGATCATCTTCTCAATGAATAAAATGAACGCCTCGAAAAATGTGACTTCAACAATGGAAAAGCGGTACATTTTTCCACAAAGATTTCAATCCGGGTCGTTTTGTGGATGTTGTGCCTCTGTGAATCGATTTTTAAATTTAGCCTGATCAGTTTTATTCGCCCAGTATGAAAAGAAAACTGATATAGTAGTGTGCTAAATATAGAAAACATGTAGTGCCTGAGTGCAGTGCCTGGTCAGTTCTGTGGATGCAAACTACACGAAATAGGGTATCATCTTTCAGCCAATCAGAATGCAACGAAGTCACGTGAGATATAATATTCTACGATAATACACTTAACACTCTTATCAGTATTTGTATCATGCTACCGTCTCTGGGACGTGACAGTCGTTACTTATTCCTTATTCGACATTCGTTACCAACCAATAAAATCTGTCAAAATAAGTAACGGTTGTTATGTCCGTTACTGCCCAGCGTTATCGATTGCCTGAAAGAATGTTGTCACTGTAATGGGAAAAGTGTCCACATCCCGAGGGTTTCTTATCTGTTCGGAAGGATGAGTGAGATATCAATTTGGGAGATGTTGTTACACATATTGAGCAACTTAATGTGCTCATCTTAATATTATAACATCCTTAATAACAATATATAATGAGTTGTGTTGTTGTCTTCTAAACTGTGTTCTTTTAACAACACTGTGCATTGTGATTGCATGTAAAAGCGTTCTGGGTGCATTTTCAGACGATAGTTTCTGCAAAAATGTATTCTCTCAAGCCGCTCAAACACACAGACTATTGTTTTTGTACGATTTCTTCTTCTTCTTCTTCTTCTTCTTCTCTTCTTCTTCTTCTTCTTCTTCTTCTTCTCTTCTTCTTCTTCTTCCTCTTCTTCTTCTTCTATGCACTTCCTTGTCCTCACGATAACTCGAAAACGAATAGTCCTACCTCGGTGATTTGTGGCATACTGGTAGACAGTCACAATTCCCCGGCCACCTATGTTTTTCAGGTCGCTAGAGACACTGAGTATGGCCCAGGCGGCCACAGGGTTTTCACAACCTCCAAATTCCTGAGACAGTAAATTCTCCCCAATCAGTGCTATGCTATGTTATTCACACTGGAGACAATGTAAACATCAGTGGAGTCAGCTGTCAAAAAATGAAATGTAATCTTGTTATGATAATCGGATGTAAGTTCATGGAACTAAGTTGAGAGAAACCCTTTGCCTTGCACGGAAAAAAATTATAAATTATTCAGTTCAATGCTTTTAACCCTCTCAAGCCTTCAATGTGGATTGCACATATTTTATTTTAGACAGAATAAAGTTAACCTTTTCATAAAATTTCACTGAATAATTGTTGAAACCTATCACAAAACTGTCAGGATGCCGGTAAAAATGCAATACTCACATGGTCGACTGTACTGTTAACTGTGTTAGTGCTATGACTGTTTAAAACTCATTTATTAGAGGAGTTCTATAGTCTTTCTCTTTGCTCGGCTCAATCTCACTGAGAGTGCAGAAAGCCCAAAGTGCCATTAAGAGAATGTTTCTGATTTGTACCGTTTCATCCCTCTGGTGTACAAAAGCAGGTACTGTCAGCCGAGAAACTTCAGTTCATAGCTTTGCCAAGCTGACTACATTCACTACTCTCAAAGTACAGATAGTGTGGACTAACACTCCCATTGAACCCTCTTAAAGAGCTAAACTCTCCCAAAGAGCTCAGGTTTGCTATATTTTGGGGTTACTTATTTTAATTACCTCTATTAGACTAAAATGCATAATATGAATAACATGTTTTAGACCAATTAAACCAAATCATGCGTAAAATTTTTACTCGTGTTTGTTGGTCTATTAGCTGAAAATATCTTTTAACACTTAGTGGCCAAGTCCAACTTCAAATCTGAGTATTGTCCTTTAACCCCTAACATTATGGTAGTATTACAGAATCACTCTGTTTTTCTCTTGTGTAACAATGAATTTAACTAATTATATCTTGTTTGACAGAGCTCACTGAGCTCTGTCAAACAAGGTATAGTTGGTTAAATATCAAACTGCATTACGGGAAAATATTTGCTGCTGAAAACATTTCCATTTTGACATCAATGTGCACAGGAATAATTTAACCCCAGGACATCACTTGAGAATCGGTTCTGATTAACCCCTACCGCCAACCAACCAAGAAGCAATGATGGTGAGTGGGTTTCTCGAAACACTTATCACAATTATAATTTAATAAAATGGAATATTTAAATCGTCTCTTTTTAACCCTCGTAATACTTCAATGTGAGTCCAAATGCTCTCATTTAACTGATGACCGCAGAACGTTTTGTTCATTTTCTGTCACATTGCCCTTCTGTTCACTACCGCCATTCTTGAGATCCAAACTATCTTCTTATTTCGCGCACGTCTTCTTTAAGGCCCTAGATGCATTTTATGATCTTTTAACCCGTAACGGCTAAAACCGGCCAGCGCTATTCACAAAAAACGCCAATCAATTTTCATTATTTTTTCATGTTTTGGCTCAAAAGCATAGGTTATGACCCCTCTTTAGAACGAGCTCATCTAGCTCATTCCAATGAGGGGTCATAACCTATGTTTTTGAGACAACAAAATGAAAACATAAGTTATTCAAGAATTTTGTTTGCAAGTGTCGTCTTCTTGTCATGTTAGGTAAAGGGTTAAATGAATCAGACAGGCACGTGATGACGATGAGGTTTCGAAGTTGGACTTCAGAAAGAGAGATTCATGGTACTAACGTCGTCATATGTATCTGTGTTGTGTCCTTGTCAAGGCACATAATCCCGATTGACGGCGAGTGGGCACGGTGGCGCTGTGTACTTTTAAATGCTTTGCTTTTAACCCTCTCAGTAAGGTATACTTAACCCTTTACCCAATGTAACAGCGAAAACCGGCCAGTGTTATTCACAGATCCCATTCAATTTTCATTATTATAGACATGGAACGTATAGCGAATTTGTTGAACTTGTTTTTTCATTTTTGCTTGAAAAACATAGTTTATGACCCCCCTCATTGGAATGAGGTCACTTTAAAGGGTTGAAATGGAGTATTTAAAGCGGAGTATTTTAATCCTCAGGTCTTAATATGGGCCCCAAAACATTTATTTAATGTAGTGTGAGAGTAATCTTAACACGTTCCATTCTCACAATGTTGCTCTAAACATACATAGGCATCGATGAGATCTCGGTATTTTGCAAATGCCAATAGGCCTTCAGATAGGCTCCCGGGGGCCTTTAAAGCCTTTTGACGTCTATATACCAACATTACTGGATTTATTTCACTTGCAATATATTTTCCAGAGGTACTATGTACCTTAACATTTTTTAGCTAATATGAATATTTGCTCTCATCTACAAATGTGGCAGATCCGGAGTTGGCGGAGCCAATATTTTTGAAGTGGTTTATGCTCATACTTCAGGCTTGGTATGACTTATGGACATCGGACGTACATCGAATGAGTTGAATTTGCTGGAGGTTCAAAATATGATCCACCTCAATGCGGTCAAGAGAGGTCATTAAGTGCATATTTTTCAGAAATGTTAGGAATTGCATTTTATAAAAACTATAATGCAAATCTGAAGAATATACATGTATGTCTTTATTCAAATAAGTGGCAGAGCCAGTAATGCCAATTTCTGATTTCTTAATCGAACCCTATAAATGTTGTGCACATAAATGTCTTTTCTGAATTCTAAGAAAAATTGTTCTGATTCCTGTATGAATATCTGTAAATACTGTCAACAAAAATCCATTTCTGATTTGTTTAAAGAATAGTTTACTCCTGAAAATAAGCTTCCATAAATTCTCTTTCTATGCAGTTTTTTCCTGATACTTTAACCCTTTTCACACAGACTTGCATTAACTGGTGGCAGTAAATTCTGTTTCTCAAGTTCATCATAGTTTTTGCATTTCACTTGTATGTGCTAATGACTTTGACCTATATGACAGCTGAATAGTTTTCACCTCTAAATTTTACGTAAATTAAAATACCTGTCACCACTCTTCGAAGAAAACGCAATTAAACTGTTCCTTCATGTTTTCAAATATCAAATCTGAAATTTAATTTTCTCGAGGTTTTCAAGTGAAAGCTTTTAGTATTTATTTATTTATTTATTGGTGTTTAGGATCACATATTCCTGCACAATGGCTAATCATGACCTCGACAGTTTTACGGGTGGAGGAAGCCGGAGTACCCGGAGAGAACCACCGAGCAACGGCGAGCAACTGTCAGCTCCCCGACATACTAACTCACACAAATAGGGTTAGCATTGGTTGAGGACAGTGCACCATCGACGTGCACTACGCCTTAGTACACAACGTCGCCGTGCCCCCACGTGGGCAATGGGGGTGAAGTGTCTTGCCCAAGGACACAACGCGGTTGCCGCAGGTGGGATTCGAACCGAGGACCTCTCGGCTTGCAGCCTGCACCGGTCGCTTTTAGAAAATGTTTTGGAATATTATCCTTCTTTTCAGGCTTCTTCGCCAACCGCGCGCAGTCTGTTCTTGAGTTCTGAACATTGCTTTCGTCTCTAGAAACGAATCTCTTGCCCTGGGCAATATGTGGATTACGATGTCAGCAAAATTTAATGCCTAAAGAGAACGAATGTCTTCCAGGAAAATAATCTAGCACATGGAACACATTGGAATTCAGGGCACGGATTGTTGGTCGGAAGCTTTCCATTTTCTTTTTTATGTTTTTTTTTTGTAATTTGGCTTTTCCCTTTGAAAAAGACATTTGTTTTTCTACGGATTATTTTTTTTCCACACATTTTGTCTGTACCATTCAGACCGATTTTCACAGAATTGTACACACGCATAGAGGGCCACAAAATCTAAAAATGTGCCAAAGCGAAATTTTCGATTTCGCCCTTTCTTTGCCAAAATTGGCAAACAACTGTCAAAATTAGGATTTATCGTCACTTTCTCAAAACGGGTCTTGTAGTGTTTTTAAACATTCATCAGTGTTAGACTTGACTGTGACACAACAATTGATATACAAGGGATATTAAGCAAATCATTTTTTAACCCTCCACAGGCTTCCAAACATCGACATTTTTATGAAATGGGCTATTTTCGAGCCTCCGCAGCACCCAAAGTGTACACAAGAGATAACCATAACTTCCTTTGCTGGAGGTGGGATTCACCGAGGATCATGTTTGTACATGTAACAAAGGTATACAAAAAACAAGCATTAACCCGTTTTGGGATCGTTAGAGAGCAATACCCCTCAAAAGCTTAAAAATTCATGTTTTCCGTGGATTTCTCTAAAAACATCTAGATTTTCAAGAAAAATTGGCCATTCGCAGGTCTTGGTGTGACATTACAAGCTGCATAAACAAAATATTCCAGTAAGCGTTTGTTAACCCTCCATAGGCTCTCAAACATCAACATTTTAGTGTTGAGGACAGTGATATTGTTATTAACCCTCTCCATCAATAATGATGATTTTAACCTAAAGAGTTTTTTTTATCAAAATGAGTCATTTGAGACTACTATACCCACCTTTCCCAGGACATCAATAAAGGTACTTCAGTGATCCAGTTGAAAACAATTCTTCAGACACTCTGGGGTCATGAAAAACCATGGAATTTCATCTGGAAAAAACATGATTCTCCAGAATCATTATTGTAGAATATTATGTCTCACGTGACTTCCTTGCATTCTGATTGGCTGAAAGATGATACCCTATTTCGTGTAGTTTGCATCCACAGAACGGACCAGGCACTACATGTTTTCTATTTTTAGCACACTACTATATCAGTTTTCTTTTCATACTGGGCGAATAAAACTGATCAGGCTAAATTTAAAAATCGATTCACAGAGGCACAACATTCACAAAACGACCCGGAAAGAAATCTTTGTAGAAAAATGTATCGCTTTTCCATTGTGGTAGTCACATTTTTCGAGGCGTTCATTTTATTCCTTGAGAAGATGAGCCATATCTCGTTTCGAAGAGAATGATCCATACCTGGGTCCAACTTTCATGAGAACGTGTCCGGATATGAAAAATCGTTTGTTTCGCTGCCCATATTATTTCGCTATTTAATTGTATGTTTTGGGCAGCAAACAAATAAATAATGGAATTCAATTGAATCTTCGGAGTTTGTATCCCGTGTTGACCCATTCGGTAATGTATATGTGTGACAAATGTGTGGAAATTATCACACTGCGTTGTCAAATTTCGAAAATTTTAGTTTTCATTCGCGAGTTGCGCGATTCTAGAATACACAGTTCCGTTTGGGGGAAATGTTTTGTTTACCCTTGCCGACCGATTCAAAATCTGTCTTCTGCTCATATCAATAATCCAAGTTAGCCGTGTTTTGGAACGAGAAAATGTTTTTTAAAAACTACATGGTATTTTTTTCTATATAACGCTGGTTGGTAGGGCTGCTACCTTGGTAATAGATTAACAAATCGGACAGATGTTTTTCTTGATGGGTGTTCAATATAATATAAGAATTAGTGCATGTCTTGTCATTGACTACGCCCATATAGTTCCCAGTGAGGTGGTGTAGTTCCCTCCGCTTCGCGGCGGGAACTACACCACCTCACTGGGCACTATATGGGCGTATTCAACTCCAAGCCATGCACTGTTCCTTAAATAATATTGCTATTTTCCTTCAGTATTTCGTATCCACGTATTATATACATGTTACATAAATTACGATTACACTCTTTATGATGATATATCAATAACAGTGAGGGAAGTATGAGGTGGGTGTAATAATAAAGAAGTGAAATGGGGAAGGATGTAATGTAACTATTTGTTGTTGTAAAGTAGAGGTTAATTATATTGATCAGTGAAATTGGGAAGAAAAGACTATGTGGTAACATAAGAAAGTTCGTTTTTTTACGGTTGATAGAATGTCAGAAGAGAAGCGATGGGAGCGTCATTTTGGACAACCAAGGCCTTCTCACCGACATGGCTAGCGCAAGCGTTATTATTATATTGTACAGAAAAAAACAGCCATCAGTGGAGGAGGGATCAGGTTATGCTGGTACAATCTGAACGTTATCTGCCCACCAAAGCCTCATCATCAGGCCAGAGCTCTCAAACTCACTTCACACAGACCAGACACAGAATGGGACTGCTCCCAGAAGACGCTTCATAGTTGCACCCACCAAGAGGTTGGCGTAAAATATGTAGACTCCCCAATACACCTGCTTTCTATATTGTGCATTGTGTTCGAATAGTATTCCTATTAGTGTGGAAGTCTGGTATACTTCCGAGACGCCCTAACAAATCGGAAGGCAGCAAACCCAATTTACTGAGGACAATGGGAGCCTGACATCCTGATCCGTTATCATTAAGACCTTGGTCTCAGCTTATAAACCAGCATATTGCAGCCATTTTAAGCTTCCGGTTTTTTTGCCAGACATGCCTATCATGCATTCGTTACCCTCATGCCGATCTCTGCGTTTCTCTTGTATATTCTTTCAGAATTAATCTTTCATTTTTTATCTACATCTCTTGTCCTCACTCCGTTCTCTGTCATAGTTCAGAACAAAGTTTTATAGCATTTGACTTTAATATAGAACAAGAGTTTGTCCTGGCTGCTGATTGTGATAAACGTGGGATCAAAACGAAATTAAATTAGTCTATACCGGATAATTTTCTCCACAATGATACATCACTTCATTCCCTTAACGAAATTATTAATTTAATTGAAAGAGCGACGGAATCGCAGGTGCAGATTGACGAATTTGTTTTATAAATTTGTTGATACCGCATATTGCATAACAATGAAAACCAGTTTTTTTTTAAAAACTGGCAAAATCTAGTTAGACTGTAAAGTATAAACAAAATTCCAAAATGTTATTTAGAACATCACGTAAACATTTTAATAATCGATTACGTTTCTATGAAAGTGAATATAAAAACTGAAAGTTTTTGTGAAAATTAAACATTTAGGTCCCTCTCGGTCAACCCAAATTCCGAATGAGGTCCAAATGGAAGATGGGTCGGTTGTCGAAGATAAGACAAAGGTACTGGATGTGTGGGCATCAGTAGTTAAAGATCTTTGCAAACCAAGTTTCGATGCCGGGCAATTTGTTGAAAAGTTTTACCAAAATATTAATGCTGAAAAATTATTATATGAACAGAATTGGGCTTTAAGTTATCCTATAAGATACAGTGAAGTTGAAAAGGGTGTTAAAAACGCAAAAATGTCAAAGCTTTTGGGTATGATACTGTGCCGTGTGAAGCTTTTAAATTCAGACCTGTGATAGGACTACTACATAAACTATTTGAATTATATTTTTTGAAACTGATATTATACCGTCTAAGTGGAAAACATTGATAATTTGTCCAATACCGAAAGACCCTTTAAATGACCCCCAGAATACCCAGTAAATAATCCTCACGTGTAGTAAACTGTACCGTACTATAATAAATAATAGAGTGGTGAGTTATGCTGAAGAAAAGGGTTTATTTGTTGACGAACGATACGGATTTAGTTCACAGAGGTCATTTATTGATAGTATTTATACACTAACGCCCCTAATCAGGTTAAGCACGAAGTTTTTGCCACGTTTATCGACTTCCAGACAGCATTTGACAGTGTAAACCGTGAAATGTTATTGTTCAAACTACTGAAGTTGGATATTGATTTCAAATATATAGGTCAATTAGAAGTATGTATATAGGTCAATTAGAAATATGTATAAAGGACAATTAGAAGTATGTATATAGGACAATTAGAAGTATGTATAAAGGTCAATTAGAAGTATGTATATAGGACAATTAGAAGTATGTATATAGGTCAATTAGAAGTATGTATATAGGTCAATTAGAAATATGTATATAGGTCAATTAGAAGTATGTATATAGGTCAATTAGAAGTATGTATAAAGGTCAATTAGAAGTATGTATATAGGACAATTAGAAGTATGTATATAGGTCAATTAGAAGTATGTATATAGGTCAATTAGAAATATGTATATAGGTCAATTAGAAGTATGTATATAGATCAATTAGAAGTATGTATAAAGGACAATTAGAAGTATGTATATGGGTCAATTAGAAGTATGTATAAAGGTCAATTAGAAGTATGTATATAGGACAATTAGAAGTATGTATATAGATCAATTAGCAGTATGTATAAAGGACAATTAAAATATGTATATAGGTCAATTAGAAGTATGTATAAAGGTCAATTAAAATATGTATATAGGTCAATTACAAGTATGTATATAGGTCAATTAAAATATGTATATAGGTCAATTAGAAGTATGTATATAGGACAATTAGAAGTATGTATATAGGCCAATTAGAAGTATGTATATAGGTCAATTAGAAGTATGTATATAGGTCAATTAGAAGTATGTATAAAGGTCAATTAAAATATGTATATAGGTCAATTACAAGTATGTATATAGGTCAATTAAAATATGTATATAGGTCAATTAGAAGTATGTATATAGGACAATTAGAAGTATGTATAAAGGACAATTAAAATATGTATATAGGTCAATTAGAAGTATGTATATAGGAAAATTAGAAGTATGTATAAAGGACAATTAGAAGTATGTATATAGGTCAATTAGAAGTATGTATATAGGTCAATTAAAATATGTATATAGGTCAATTAGAAGTATGTATATAGGTCAATTAGAAGTATGTATATAGATCAATTAGAAGTATGTATAAAGGACAATTAGAAGTATGTATATGGGTCAATTAGAAGTATGTATAAAGGTCAATTAGAAGTATGTATATAGGACAATTAGAAGTACGTATATAGGTCAATTAGAAGTATGTATATAGGTCAATTAGAAATATGTATATAGGTCAATTAGAAGTATGTATATAGGTCAATTAGAAGTATGTATATAGATCAATTAGAAGTATGTATAAAGGACAATTAGAAGTATGTATATGGGTCAATTAGAAGTATGTATAAAGGTCAATTAGAAGTATGTATATAGGTCAATTAGAAGTATGTATATAGATCAATTAGAAGTATGAATGAGGGCACAATGTTCTGTGTAAGGGAAAATGGTGAGCTAACTGATCGTTTTCCTTGCAATAACGGTGTAAAACAAGGACACAATTTTTCGCCAACACTCTTTGCTTTATAAATTAATTATATATGTATAATATATATATTACTTATATTAATAAATGACTTGTCTACCGAAATAAAGGTTTCACAATTAGGCATTAATATAAACAATGACACAATTTTATTTTATTCTATGTTGATGATGTTTTTTTCTGTCGCAAATGAACAGGATGTACAGGATATGCTGAATATTGTAAAGGTTTGATGCAGAAAATGTTACAAAACGAAAATAAAACTAAGATTGTTCATTTTAGTGAGAGTTGAGGCAAAAGAAGTTCATATGATTTTAGGTTTGATGAAAAAATCATTGAAATAGTTGACAAATATAAATACCTAGGTGTAATATATCATGAATTTTAATCTTTCTCCCATATAGCCGAAATTTAGGAAAATTTGGTGGCAGGGTTTTAGGCGCCATTATATCGGAAATTCACCCCATTTAGGACGTAGGGTTTCAAACTTTTGTAAAATTAGATACCAATTGCAATGTCTCGTTTTAGATTATGTGTGTGACGTGTTGGGATACTCTTGCATTGATGTTGTACAAAATAGGACCTTACGATATTACCTCGGTGTCCATCGTTTTACGTCGTTGTTTGCTGTAAATAGGGGCATGGGTATTGGAACGAGTAAGAAACGTCACTGGATTAATATTATCCGATTTTGGAATTATTTAGTACAAATGGATAACAATAGACTAGTATATCAGTTTTTTTTCAGTAGGATTATAATTATTGTCAACATGGTTGGTGCTCTGATATAAAGATAATTTTGTCACAAAATTGATAATCAATCAACTTGCAGCTTGGGTGAAATAAAATCGTTATAGAAAACACATTTTCCACTAAATGGTCGGAGAGTATACAGTACGTACCGAAACTTAGAACTTACAACTTATTTAAAGAAAATTACGAAACTGAGAATTATGTCAAAATTAATTTAAGTCGAAGGCAACGCTTGATTTTAGTGCCCTTCCGCTGTGGGGGCTTTCCTATTCGGAATGAACGTGGTCGCTTTAGAAACGAACACGTAAGTACGAGATAATGCCCGCTATGAAATAAAAAATGCCATCGAAAATGAATTATAGTTTGTATTACTTTCCAAAATGTGATTTACTGGGATGTCCGGGTTTGATTATAAACGATAACTTCACAAGTGAATTATGAAATCAACAATTGTGTCATGTATCCGTGCGCGCAAACGAAAACGCTTTTCCGTGGGTGTAATGGGGACTTCATTGTTTGTTTGTTTTTTTTGTTTTTTTTTGCTTTTTTTAACCCTTTACCTAACGTGAAAAGCAGACGACACTTTCAAAAAAAAATCTTGAATAACTATTATTTTCATTTTTTTTTTTGTCTCAAAAACATAGGTTATGACCCCTCATTGGAACGAGCTCGACGGGCTCGTTCCAATGTTGGGTCATAACCTATGCTTTAGAGACAAAAAATGAAAAAAATAATGAAAATTAATAGGCGAGTTTTGAGAATAGCGCTGGCCGCTTTTGGCCATCAAATAATATAATTATCATTAATAATAAAAAGTAATAAACAGAGTAATCGCTTGACTAGACTGGTTACGTGAAATAATTCATTCGAGGCGAGGGATTATATTGTAAAACACTCGTACGCATTCGCGCATTCGTGTTTCTACAACGTCCATCACCTTTCATGAATTATTTCACGTAACCAGACCAGTCAAGCGATTACTCTCTATTTAATGGAGTGTGAGTTTTACGATAATCTAAGAAAGGAAATCTTGGATCTCGCTTTGAATGAGCAAATCACCAACACATCTTTATCGTTTTATGAAATTTTCGTTTTGTCCGTTCAGAAATACCAACGTCAGTTTGCAAATTATCTGTCTAAAGCCTTTGAGAAACGTAAAGTATATTTTTATTCCAAATGACAGGTTTTCTGGGGCCAATTGTGGTATATTTGGGCCTCTATCGGTATTATGTTGGTTACTTTACCACCGCTGTATTCGTTAAAGCTTAGATATTTGAATAACATAACTGAATTAGTTTCAGTACCATCCATATTCATATGGTTTCCATGGACGAATAATAGGATATTCAGGTTAATTTTCTACCGGTATGGGGAATATAAAGTTTAGTGATATTTACAGATGCAGAACATTTGTTAATTCCACTTATATAACTGAATTTTATTTAGGCAATTAAGGTAGGGTATCCGAACTTTTGTGAATGGTTTAATCCCTTAGAAACTTTATTTACTCGAGTGGAATCACCTCTGTGTACATTTGCAATAAGACGGACCATTCCAATATAATTACACAAGGATGATAAACTAATAACTGCAATTCGAAGCTTTTCGACTGCAAATTGCACGTGTTATTTTATCCACCTGGAAATTATTTTATAGAATACTTCAGAAATGGGGCGGAATTATACCTTGGACCGAAATATCGGTATAACGGAACCAGAGGGTTTGAGTGAACAAACTTTCTTTAGTGAACAAACTCTCTTTTTAATGCTAATATATACACTCTAGGTGCCAATATATTATAAAAAGGACTATTTGTATAAGTTCAAACAGAATACCTATATCGTGAACGATTCTGGATGTGTGTCTGACGAGTATACGCGATTGTGTGGGCGTGTGTGTGTGTATGTTTATGTATGTGTGTTCGGATGGGTGAATGTGTGTTTGTAAATGTGTGTGTGGGGGGGAGGGGGTGTGGGGGTGTGGTGTGTGTGAGTGCCTGCGTGTGTGTGTGTGTTTTGTGGTTGTGTGTGT
The DNA here is from genome assembly GCA_031216915.1 of Pictodentalium vernedei. NCBI lineage: Eukaryota > Metazoa > Mollusca > Scaphopoda > Dentaliida > Dentaliidae > Pictodentalium > Pictodentalium vernedei. The sequence goes on along the minus strand of CM062288.1, from coordinate 9,020,175 downwards.
GTGTGTGTGTGTTTTTCGAATAAAACAATCATGTTTTAGAGGAATTTAGAATGTTGGTTTTTGTTCCCCTGCCGGGGATGGAACCCTCAACAACCCCGCCTGGCAATCAGGAGTCCAGCATCTAAACCACTAGACCATTGCAAACCGTCAATACCAATGACTGCAGTCTAGGTTTTTAGATGAAGTTCCCATGATTACTTGGTTCATCTTACTTTCGGCAGCATCATGAAAGTGTTGAAAGCGCTGGCTACAGTACGACGAAAGTGCTGTGGTTGGCCTCAGAGGAAGACTGGCACAGACTTTTATGAGGTTTTGAATGGTACATTCATGTTTTAGAGCAATTTAGAACGTTGATTTTTGTTCCCCTGCCGGGAGTCGAACCCTCGGCAACCCCGCCTAGCAATCAGGAGTCCAACTCCTAAACCACTAGACCATTACACACCGTCAAAAACGATGGCTGGAATCTAGGTTTTTAGATGAAGTCCTCACGATTACTTGGTTCATCTTCCTTTCGACAGCAGCTTGAAAGTGTGGAACGCGCTGTCTAGAGTACGCCGAAAGCCTTGTGGATGGCCTCAGATGAAGACTGACATGGGCTTGTGTGTGTTTTTCGAATGACACAATCATGTTTTAGAGGAATTTAGAATGTTGGGTTTTGTTCCCCAGCCGGGAGTCGATGATATTCTGGGTAATGAAAAACCTTCTGGTCTAGAAGTGTTTTGGATGAGGAGCGGGCGGTGGAGAAGACAGCTAGACACGCCCATGTAGAAGTATTGAATCTATTAGGGTTTGTGAAGTATACATATTTATCACGTCGAAACACAGAACTGCTTGAAATAAAATATGCACAGAACCAGCATACCGTGTCACTGGGGGCGGCTTCTTTGGGTGCCTCAATGCATCTCGTTTCAATCCTTGCCAGGACAGGTTGCCTCCTAATCCCAGGAAGGAAGGAAAGTGAAGAAGGCGATGTCGCGCCAGACAGACATCACTAGAATTATTACTTTTAAATTCCATTGTTTGTTTCAGTGGATTCAGTGGTGTTAATGTTATGTTGAATTTTCTACAAAAATTACAGACATTTTTTCTTTATCACGCTTTTTTCGAAAAAGTTCAATTAACTGAAACGTCAGAATTGGCCATATTTTCTAATGAATTAGTGAATATAATGGATATATTTCGGTTCGTCACGTTACGCCTCTCCATAATCTTATAGGCCAGACTTCTATTTGTGAGAACTCTCCCCAAGAACACCCCTAGTCAAAATCACCCATCTTTTATTTTCTTTGAGTTTCCCAAGGGTAGAATCCCATACAATACCAATAATGTGTTTCGTATCTATGGAAACGGCAATGTATCAGCTCAGTCATATATCCATGTGGAGTTCAATCATGTTCAGTATGTTTTTGATATTTCGTGCTGTTTTGTCGTCTATTGCTAAATTGTACTTGCTGTTTCATATGACTCAGTGTCAGGTATCACGTGACCCATTGTACAGATACATACGTGCATGATTCAACGACGTACTCCTTCGAACCCAGTTCCAGTCCAATATTGGACATCATTTTTTTATTCCCCATTGTACTAACTCAGCACAAGCAGGGTTAGCATTGGTTGAAGACCAAAGACATTATTCATTTTAATTTCACAAATAGCTTATGGTCCTCTTATTGGAAAGCAATTAAGGTAATCTTTCAATGGTGGGTTATATTTTATAGGCAACAAGGGTGTGTTTTTTTTGTTATTTTAGGATATCGTTCCCTATTTGTGTTAGGTGACTTGTTAAACGCCTGTGCCGCTAATATCAAGAAAAGGGGAAACATTGGTACCTTATCTGTGGTGGAGACGTGAAACAAACAGCCAATGTATTATGAATGACGCTGAATGTTGTACATCTCAACAAGTTCACAGATCACATTTATAAACATAAGGCAAATATGAAATGAAATTACGATTATGAAGTTCACAATTCGGAGTATGTGGAATGACTGAGGTTGCGAATACCTGCGAATAAATGCGGATATTTTCGTTTGCCGGAGTTGATACGATAATTTGTAAACTCATCTATTCGAAATCCTTACTGATCCATAGTGTGTAACAAATCGTTCAAGTGTCAGCAGGTTATATTGTGGCTTGTTGCTTTTAAAATCGATCTTCTGGTGTGGTGGAGACGTACAGTATTGTCGTCGTGGACTGGGCACTTTCCACAGGTTTGCAATATTGTCACGGACTTAATAATATTAGATTCCAAACACTAATTATAGGAATAATCTTCCAAAAAATAATTAATGAAGCACCGGGTACAACCCCGGTACAACCCGGTACAACCCGGTACAACCCCGGTACAACCCGGTACAACACGGTACAACCCCGGTACAACCCGGTACAATCCGGTACAAACCCGGTACAACCCGGTACAACCCCGGCACAACCCGGTACAATCCGGTGCTTCATTAAAATTTTGCTGACGATGATTTTTATTACCAGGTAAACGCATGCGTGGACATCACTGCCCATGCGTGGATTACGACCAGTCCACGGCGACTGTAATGTACGCCCGATGCTTAGTGAGGACTTTTACAATTTACCACCACCCACATACCTGACTCTCGCATTAACCTTCGACAGCCAATACAGTAAATCCAGGCTTGGTATACGTCATTGAATCCATAAAAAATCTACGTCATAATCCTATCGTCGCCTGAGTGGTAGAATGTTCTATGTCCCACTATGGGACGATGTATTATTCCCCTTATGGGACATATAATATTCTAGCACTCAGGCGACGGTATGTAACCACTCAACTGTAATGCATTTTAAAACTGTGTTGATTAATGTTGAATCCATTACAATACAGACAGTTTCCAATAGAGTGTACGAAAATAATTTCTCGCGAACCATCTTCTAACAAAAGGTGCATTCTAGTGAAGGCAGTACATTGTTATAACCATTAACCGAGCAGAACCAGAGCACGTTTATAAAAAATCCAACCCCCAACTCGTTGGGATGGGGGCAATACACCATGGTTTGGAGGCAAAGAGTTTGAAATAAAAAATACAAATGTTAATGGCAGTTGTCGTGAATAGCGAAATCACATTGCGTTCGGTAAAGGGTTGGGGAAATGTTGCAATATAGGTTTATTTGTACTCTGAAATTCTTAACAGCACTGATGACAAAAGGGATTCAAAAGTCAATATTTCCGTGCGGTGGTCCTAAACGTTTCTTTTCACATAAATAATCGAAAAGAAAAAGTGGCCTTTGACAGACACGCAATGGATAAGTTACCACAACTTATCGGTGGTTATGCAGGAAGAAGAGGTTTGTGAGAGGCACTTAATGAATAAATTATCACAAGTTTTCGAAGGTAATACGGGAACATAATCCACCCGTTTCTTCCGATGTACAGAATACTGAAGAACACCAAAAGAGGGATTGATCCCAAATTGCATCCGGCCAAGCAAACATATTGTACAAAGGTTCTATTTATCTTTTTCAATCCAATAACGCGTTACAATATAGACCAGTTTAACTGGAGTTCTGAGAATCGGATTTTTTCGATCGAATGAAATCTCGAATCGAGTCGGGTCTATTATTTAAAGTCGAATAGAACCTCGAACCGAATACGGGCCTCTTGAAGTTCTGAGTGAGAAAATAATTTAACTACATCATCAAGGCAAGCCTTCGTCGAAGGCATGCCTTGATGATGTAGCTGGAATATTACCTGGAAAGGATTTTTGTTTAAAAACAGAAACGGGTACGATAATTACCTGTATTGGGTACCAAACGGGGCTAGTCGCCAACAACCATGCGCTTATCGTGGATATTGCTTGGGAACTTTAAATTTGCTTTCAGCAGCGGTAATGGCTAATAAAACTGGAATTAGCGTGGATGGTGGCGTGGGTACAAATGCTTTTTATGTTGATATAGCGGAAATTACATTCAGTCTTTCTTTTTAACATTATTTATGACAATTTCTGTCTCAACTGTACGTTTTGTGCAACGACGAAGGTGACCTCTACCAAGCTAAATTACAGGAAAGGATTCGACAGAAAACGAACCGGGCTGCCGATTTCGAGTCGAACTGAATACCAACTAAAGAATCGAATAAAATCGATTCTCGAAGCGTCACAGGGCCTAAGTTTAACAGTTCCTCAACAGTTACTTTGGAGCTCAAGTTAATGCAGTGTTTGATATTCTTTTGACTGATTAACTCTTCGTCCGCTGTAGAACCCGACAAGACACATCCGCGTAATATGCAAATAGAGCAGTTGAAAAATTAAATTTTTCAAAATATTTCAACAAAACCATATCATGTGACCCCTCATTGGAACGAGCTCAATTTTAATTTTAAAACTTTTTTTAAAAATTTTGAAAAATGATATTTAGAATAATAAATTTTGATATCGTATGCGTTGGGTAAAGGGTTAATTCAGGACTTCCCCAACGAAGCTTCGAATTCGACTCGAATTGATTGCAGGCGATTCGGAAATGTTCCATTTTTCGAATTGTTTCTAAATCCTAAGAAATGCCTCCTATTGGATCTGTACAGGAGACATGGTGACAGAAGAAAAGTTCATGGAGGTTCAGCTTCCGAAATTATTTTATTTTGTTTCTGGAATGTTCGACTTTCGTTTGCTTGACTTTCCAAAGCAGGCGAGTCAACGCTTAATACAATTATTAGTCGTGTGAGGACGGACGTCATTTGCTATATTCTACTACTGTACGAATGTCCAATATCTACAATTTAAAAAGCAGTGAGATTCAATTCGGTTCGATTCAAAATCCTCAACCTGATTCGATTCGACATTGAATTCGCCACAAAATTGGAGATGTATCCGATAACAGTTTTTTAATGAAAAAGACGAACATGAAATGATGAAGTTTCATGATTTCACTGCGCGAATGTTCTCGAGTATGTCATTGCTTTGTCGGTCCATATTTGGCTCAGAATCCCCACTTTCTACATACCCCACTCCTTTAACTGCTCTACGAAATGGCTCTCGATCCTCTCCTGATACGGTTTTTTCACTATTTGACGCTATTTTCTGCCTTTGGGCCTTATTTTTATTAGCTTTTTTTTTTGTCCAAGCTCGACATTTTCTGCATCGGCGGCGCCTTAATGTATGTCCAGGTAAAGTGCTAGGATTTTCTAATGGGCTAGTGCACACTTTGTGTGGACCACATAGAGCACGTGGGAGATCACGTCTTCGTGCCTGCATCTGGGACTGACCTCCTTCGCACCGATGTTCTCAGATAAGCTTGTGAGCCGATACACAGTTCGTAGCAATCCATACACATCGCATTTCAACATATTAACACATACGAGTATTTGTGATTACGCAATCACACTGACGTCTTCGACAGTGACGCAAGATGCGACTTCATTCAAGCACTTCAAAGTTTATTGCGAAAAAAAGGTTATAAAATAACCTGATCTGGACTTCGAGTAAATAAATGTTTATCTTCATCTTACAATAAGTATTATTGAGTTCGTAATTACCTTAATACATCGTGTATGATCGGCATCTCATACACAGTCTGTACCTTGCAACTGCAGAATACAAACGCGTACTTAAGAACGTTATGTTTATATTACTATTTATAGAACATTACAAACACTTTTGAAAGGCGTTTGCAAGAGAATGTATATGATTCTCTAAATGAAAGGGAAACAATTCTTCTCAAAATGATAACTTTTAGGCCTAAAAAAGATAAAAATCTGTTTCTCACGATTCCTACATGGACCTTTTGGCTGCCACATGCTCTATTTTTACAGCCAGTGCGAACTTAAAAAAAATAAAAATTAAATGGTTTATGTTTGATATTTTATTTATAAATTTGATAAGTTTGTCTCTTGAGTGCAATAAGGCATTGCAATACTTTAGCATAGAAAAGTCTTCTTGCACTCAAGGGACGAAATACACCAGCACCCATGGTATTTTGCAGATTCTGCAGATTATGAGACCTAAAACATAAAACAAACCAAGAATTGTGGGCCTCTCATACAAAATCTAATCATGCAACTGCAGAATACAAAGGCTTACTTGAGAACGATATGCTTATGTTACTATTTATAGAACATTACACTCTTCCAAAAGGCATTTTCGTGGGCGGTATGCATTTCTCTCTATCAAAACGGAAAATGGCTGTTCTAAAGAGTATTATTACTAAATTACCAAATCACATCGATTTTCTATTTCTGTATCTGAATCATTGGAGGTGTACAATTTGAAAAAAAAACCACGCGTCTCACAGTCGTTTCGGAATATCGAACAAACGCACTCATTTAGTTTAGTGTTATAAAGTCTAAAAAAAAAAACAATGACAACAGTGCCTACATTTTACACTCTTTTCACACCACACCAAGTTGTTTTGAAAAAACTTTAAAAAATTACCCATACATCCACAAAGTACATTATTTCTTGAAAAAAATACTGGAAAACATATATGGTCCCACATTCAATTTCAATTTTAATTTCGATTCGAATTTTCACTACTACCGTGTGGTCTCGCACTGAATGACCTTGACACTTCTTTCATGCCTTATGTTTTTGAGTGAATCTCACACATTCCGGTACAAAATTACAAAAAAAACTTTTAATCCTTTCTAAAGTGGGCAAATCAAAATTTTAATTAATGGTTTCAAACTCAAAATATATAGAACCAATCGGCTGATCATTCCTATTTAATCCTACCCACATCTTTGGGTGTGAAATGCAATGGGTCAACTGTTCTCTTATTTAGCCTTTCATAATATAAATGATACCAATGTTGATTACAATATCTGTAATTTGGGGTTAATTTCAAAATAATGTACTACTAAATTGATTCAAAACATTTGATTTTTAATTCATTGTTTTATTTCTGACACCAGAGCATTTCAATTAACCTACTCTGTTTTTTGAGTAAAACAATCCTGAGACATTTTCACCATTTCATTCATTATAATTAATCCTAGTGAAAAAATATCATTGAAAAACATCTTTCAAATTGACATCATTTTGCATCAGTACATTAATAGATCACCCTCATATGTACCCCAAAGCCCAATAATTGTCCAAAAACACTGAGTGCAAAAATATTTTATCTCCTTCATTTTTCGCAAAATAAAGCTGAAAAAATGTACTAACTTTTCCTTCCATAAATGTTTTTGTTTTGTACATATTCGCAAGGCAAAACACCATGAGAGAGAAGAATGCTTAGTCTCTAAATAACCATATAATTTCAGTGGAAAACAGAAACAAATGAACAAGTTGCTATTTGACCCCCAGCTACTAACATATTCAGTGAAAAAGACAATCCCTAGTGCGTATGAGTCCTTCCATGATAGTTTTAGTGACCGAAGTTTATAGTCTTTCCATATGTATAACTCATATAGAGAAGAAGCATCTTAGAAATCAATCAATCCTACATTTATTCTCACACAAAATTCGTCAAATCCTATAAAATTTCATTGTTCCTTCAAGATATCATTTATAAAAAAGATACCATTTTTACACCATTTCTGATTAAAAAATAGGTCAATGTCGATTTTTATATTTTTGTTGTAGAATATCGATTGAGCGCATATTTCACCTGGATTTGAAGAGGATTCTTTTATCGATTGAGCGCATATTTCACCTGGATTTGAAGAGGATTCTTTTATCGATTGAGCGCATATTTCACCTGGATTTGAAGAGGATTCTTTTATCGATTGGGCGCATATTTCATCTGGATTTGAAGAGGATTCTTTTATCGATTGAGCGCATATTTCACCTGGATTTGAAGAGGATTCTTTTATCGATTGAGCGCATATTTCACCTGGATTTGAAGAGGATTCTTTTATCGATTGAGCGCATATTTCACCTGGATTTGAAGAGGATTCTTTTATCGATTGAGCGCATATTTCACCTGGATTTGAAGAGGATTCTTTTATCGATTGAGCGCATATTTCACCTGGATTTGAAGAGGATTCTTTTATCGATTGAGCGCATATTTCACCTGGATTTGAAGAGGATTCTTTTATCGATTGAGCGCATATTTCACCTGGATTTGAAGAGGATTCTTTTATCGATTGAGCGCATATTTCACCTGGATTTGAAGAGGATTCTTTTATCGATTGAGCGCATATTTCACCTGGATTTGAAGAGGATTCTTTTATCGATTGAGCGCATATTTCACCTGGATTTGAAGAGGATTCTTTTATCGATTGAGCGCATATTTCACCTGGATTTGAAGAGGATTCTTTTATCGATTGAGCGCATATTTCACCTGGATTTGAAGAGGATTCTTTTATCGATTGAGCGCATATTTCACCTGGATTTGAAGAGGATTCTTTTATCGATTGAGCGCATATTTCACCTGGATTTGAAGAGGATTCTTTTATCGATTGAGCGCATATTTCACCTGGATTTGAAGAGGATTCTTTTATCGATTGAGCGCATATTTCACCTGGATTTGAAGAGGATTCTTTTATCGATTGAGCGCATATTTCACCTGGATTTGAAGAGGATTCTTTTATCGATTGAGCGCATATTTCACCTGGATTTGAAGAGGATTCTTTTATCGATTGAGCGCATATTTCACCTGGATTTGAAGAGGATTCTTTTATCGATTGAGCGCATATTTCACCTGGATTTGAAGAGGATTCTTTTATCGATTGGGCGCATATTTCACCTGGATTTGAAGAGGATTATTTTATCGATTGGGCGCATATTTCATCTGGATTTGAAGAGGATTCTTTTATCGATTGAGCGCATATTTCACCTGGATTTGAAGAGGATTCTTTTATCGATTGAGCGCATATTTCACCTGGATTTGAAGAGGATTCTTTTATCGATTGAGCGCATATTTCACCTGGATTTGAAGAGGATTCTTTTATCGATTGAGCGCATATTTCACCTGGATTTGAAGAGGATTATTTAATCGATTGGGCGCATATTTCATCTGGATTTGAAGAGGATTCTTTTATCGATTGAGCGCATATTTCACCTGGATTTGAAGAGGATTCTTTTATCGATTGAGCGCATATTTCATCTGGATTTGAAGAGGATTCTTTTATCGATTGAGCGCATATTTCACCTGGATTTGAAGAGGATTCTTTTATCGATTGAGCGCATATTTCACCTGGATTTGAAGAGGATTCTTTTATCGATTGGGCGCATATTTCATCTGGATTTGAAGAGGATTCTTTTATCGATTGAGCGCATATTTCACCTGGATTTGAAGAGGATTCTTTTATCGATTGAGCGCATATTTCACCTGGATTTGAAGAGGATTCTTTTATCGATTGAGCGCATATTTCACCTGGATTGGAAGAGGATTCTTTTATCTATTGAGCGCATATTTCACCTGGATTTGAAGAGGATTCTTTTATCGATTGAGCGCATATTTCACCTGGATTTGAAGAGGATTCTTTTATCGATTGAGCGCATATTTCACCTGGATTTGAAGAGGATTCTTTTATCGATTGGGCGCATATTTCATCTGGATTTGAAGAGGATTCTTTTATCGATTGAGCGCATATTTCACCTGGATTTGAAGAGGATTATTTTATCGATTGGGCGCATATTTCATCTGGATTTGAAGAGGATTCTTTTATCGATTGGGCGCATATTTCACCTGGATTTGAAGAGGATTCTTTTATCGATTGAGCGCATATTTCACCTGGATTTGAAGAGGATTCTTTTATCGATTGAGCGCATATTTCACCTGGATTTGAAGAGGATTCTTTTATCGATTGGGCGCATATTTCATCTGGATTTGAAGAGGATTCTTTTATCGATTGGGCGCATATTTCACCTGGATTTAAAGAGGATTCTTTTATCGATTGAGCGCATATTTCATCTGGATTTGAAGAGGATTCTTTTATCGATTGTGCGCATATTTCAACTGGATTTGAAGAGGATTCTTTTATCGATTGAGCGCATATTTCATCTGGATTTGAAGAGGATTCTTTTATCGATTGGGCGCATATTTCATCTGGATTTGAAGAGGATTCTTTTATCGATTGGGCGCATATTTCACCTGGATTTGAAGAGGATTCTTTTATCGATTGGGCGCATATTTCATCTGGATTTGAAGAGGATTCTTTTATCGATTGGGCGCATATTTCATCTGGATTTGAAGAGGATTCTTTTATCGATTGAGCGCATATTTCGTCTGGATTTGAAGAGGATTCTTTTATCGATTGGGCGCATATGTCATCTGGATTTGAAGAGGATTCTTTTATCGATTGGGCGCATATTTCACCTGGATTTGAAGAGGATTCTTTTATCGATTGAGCGCATATTTCAACTGGATTTGAAGATGATTCTTTTATCGATTGAGCGCATATTTCAACTGGATTTGAAGAGGATTCTTTTATCGATTGGGCGCATATTTCACCTGGATTTGAAGAGGATTCTTTTATCGATTGGGCGCATATTTCACCTGGATTTGAAGAGGATTCTTTTATAGATTGAGCGCATATTTCACCTGGATTTGAAGAGGATTCTTTTGCTTTAGTGACCGGGCCTTGAAGACTGGTCTCTAAAATCTATTAATGCCATCATCCAATTTCAGTAAACCCTCCTTACTCAAGGACCATATCTTGTAACTGCCATATTTTTTATCGTCATCCAATATAAGCGTTTTTTAGGGCGCAAAATTATTAGGGTCTAAACGTTTCTTAATCCAGAATATTTTTAGCGAGTAACTGTATAATCTTATGTGCGGGAACTTAATGCCACCTGGTCTATCCGATTTATAAGGATATTTCCTTTAATTTTTCAGCGGTGGCTCAGTAGGTAGAGGTGCAGGCTGCAAGCCGAGAGGTCCTCGGTTCGAATCCCACTTGCTGCAACCGCGTTGTGTCCTTGGGCAAGACACTTCACCCCCATTGCCCATGTGGGGGCACGGTGACGCTGTGCACTAAGGCGTACTGCACGTCGATGGTGCACCTGTCTTCAACCAATGCTAACCCTGCTTGTGTGGAGTTAGTATGATGGGGAGCTGACAGTTGCTCGTCGTTGCTTGGTGGTTCTCTCCGGGTACTCCGGCTTCCTTCACCCGTAAAAGTGTCGTGGTCATGATTAGCCATTGTGCAGAAATATGTGACCTTAAACACTAATAAATAATAATAATAATAATTTAATTTTTCACATCTCCTGCCAATAAGAACTGGAAGAACTAAGTTTGTATTTTGTTTAATATGTTTTTAGGAGGTTCTGGTAAAACAGATAGGCAGTGTATTAAAATTAATAAAGCTAGGGCCTTTATCACTATTGTTTTTTTCTACTAGGGACAGAATCCCGAACGACCAGTCGTTGAGTAGTTTATCGATCTTTTCTGTTATATTAAGGAAATTTTGTATTTTGTAGTCTTCTGGGAATATATCATACTGGATACCTAGTATTGTGAACTTGCCACTGTGATTCCACAGGACCTTTTGCTTTCTTGAGATTTCCTCGCCTGACCTCTTTTTTGGACCTATCCATACAATTTGCGTCTTATTAAAATTAGCTTTGAGGCCCGAGAGAGCTGCAAAGCGGTTTACTTCTAAGAGAGCTGTATTTAAGGAGTGACTATTGTCACTAAAAACGAGCCCTGAGTCATCAGCATATTGCCTTATCAAATATTCTGAATTATTTATTTTTAGTCCACTAATGTTTGGATTGTATTTAAGCGAAGCACTAAGTATTTCGACACTCAAGATAAAAAGATAAGGGGAGAGTGGGTCGCCATGTCGGACTCCCCTTTGCAAATTAAATGTTTTTGAGCAGTGCCCTTTGTTTATAGCGTTACTACAAATATTATTGTAAAACGTTGTAAACCACTTTATAATGAATGGATGGACGAAATTTGAAGAACATTAGCGTTTTCTCTATGAATGTCCATTCCAAAGAATCAAAAGCTTTTTCAAAATCTAATAGAACAAGAAGACCCGATTTATTTGCTTTTTCGCATTTTTAAATTAAATCTAACCCCCCAATGTATCTTCCTTTCATAAAATCTAACTGCGTTTCTGATATTAATTTTGGTAGGACATTTTTAATTCGATTAGCAATAACTGCAGAGGCCATTTTGTGCATCGACATTAATTAATGATATGGGTCTCCATTTTTTAAAGAAATTCTATTGGTTTATTCGGATTTGGAATGCAGGTGAAAACATCAGTACGCTGTGGATTTGATCACTCGTTTAATGTGTAGCCATGATTTATGGAATTAATTACGAAACAGCCAAGATCGTTCCAGAAGAATTGATAAAACTCAACGGTGAAACCGTCCGAACCTGTACTTTTATTATTTTTCATGTTTTTTCTGGGTTGCTAAGCATTCAGAATAAGTTAGTGCCCCCCTCCCCCAATGAACGACTTTCTCCTTTATCTAAACGTCTAAGAAAGGCTACTTTTATCGAAGTGAGTAACATTATGACATGAATAAAATTAAGGCCCAGCAAAACTCTAAGATTTAATTCAATTTTGAATCTTAAGTTCGTATTTGGGTTGATTCGAAATCGGCAGCCCAATTCATGATTAAAATAAAGATTGAGTGCAATATTCGCTATATTAATATAAAAACAACTGTACTCATGCCACTAACCATGCTAATTTCAGTTGTGCTTGTCACTACCATTGCCGAAAGCAAATTTAAAGTTCACAATTAATATCGACGATGAGCTCACGGTTACTTGTGGATTGCCCCGTGCAGTACCCAGTACAGAATTCTCACATATGTTTCTGTTTTTGAATGGTTAAAGAAATGCTACAAATTACATATAATTTACAATTGATTGGCTTCGTTATCAAATCAAGTCATAGTTGCTCAGAAGCAGCCATGACTTGATTTGAAGACGGACAAAATGTACTGATTTGCGAAATGCGACAGATTACACTGTTGTATATGCCATATCATTTATACTATTACTTTTTTTAAGCGAAGACATTATTTGCGGGAACTACCTGAAAATCAGACTCAGGTCGGCAGAATGTATTCATCTCTTATCACTTACAATGGTTTTGTCTCCATTCTCAAATCTAGCCATGGCTGCTCGAAAGCAGCCATGACTTGATTAGAGAACGGACATAACGTCATGGTTGAAGAAATGCTACAAATTATATATAATTTAATTTACAAGTCATTCATTGTCAAACCAAGTCATGGCTGCTCACATCTGGAGTGACAAATCGAAAGTGGAAGATTAACGTTTGGCCATGGATATTGTAAAGTAGCCATGACACGATTCGATAGTCGACTACAAATTTTTCTTGTGGCTTTAACTTGTATGGGTTGGTGGTGTGTAGGGCTCTTTTACAGTCTTTTTGTGTTTTTTATTGTATCGTCAATGCTCTCTATAATGTAAAATTTCAGTCTAATTCCAGACTAAAGCTTTCTCGGAGACAGCGGTTCCGATGATAGGCAGATTCCACCTTTTCGTGCTTGTATAACTTCTTTGTTAAAAGTCATATTTTCTTTTGTTATGTCATCCTTTAATCCTTTACCCAACGTAACGGCCAAAATCGGCCAGCTTTATTCACAATAAATTTTCACTATTTTTTCATTTTCGGTCTCAAAAACAGGTTATAACCCCTCGTTGGAACTCGTTCCAACAAGGGGCCATAACCTATGTTTTTGAGACAAAAAATGAAAACAAATATTTATTCCAGAATTTGATTTTGCAAGTGTCGTCTGCTTTTCATGTTAGGTAAAGGGTTAAGATAATGCTCTTTAGAGAACAATCCTTAGCGGTTAGGTAAAGGGTTAAAAAAAGGAAGCAAACCCCCAACACAGTAAAGACGCACACTTATATATTTTTTATAGAATAACCCAGTTAATTGCAGAAAAACATTACCGAACCCAATTAATTTTCATTATTTTTTCATTTTTTGTCTCAAAAACAGCTCGTTCCAATGAGGGGTCATAACCTATGTTTTTGAGACAAAAAATGAAAAAAATTAGTTGTTTAAGAATTTTGTTTGCAAGTGTCGTCTGCTTTTCGGGGTAGGTAAAGGGTTAAGATCATTCTCTTCAGAGAACAATCCTTAGCTTTGTATTTATAGTTTTTTTTCTACCCATAAACACCGTGTGTCTCATATCCTTCGTGGCTAATTTCACAATACGGGGACGAGGCAAGTTTTTGTTTTTCTCTGGCAATCGATGGGCGGCGACTATGTCACAGGGCAGTAAGGTTTTATCTTTAGCACCACTGTTCACAATATTACAAAACCTACCTTTCAGATCTTCCTTCGCATCCTCATCTAACTCTAGAAGTCTGAGACTGCACTTACGAAAATACTGCTCGCTTTGATTCTTCCTTTTCCTCAAAATATTGGAATCTTGTTTCAAACAATTACGAGTTCAGCGCATCCAGCTCCTCTCTAAAGAGATTATTTTCTGAAACGACCGACTCCATTCTATCTCGAAGTTCGCTAAGCCTCACGTTAACTAACTGCGTTATCTCGTTTCTGAATATCTCCATATTCCTATCCAGAATACTTTTCACGGTAATTTTGAAAGTCATCTTTTTAAATCATTATGTGAATTCCTCTGGATAGCAAATACTTGAACCACGCCTGTCACCCCTCACCAAATGGGCAGGTTGAAAGGTATAATAGAATAGTACTTCAATTGATCAGATGTTTCCTTGAAGGGAAGAGTTAAGAATGGGATAGAGACCATCCATAGCTTGCCATGGCTCTTCATTCCATGGAAAATAGACAGACAGGCTTCACATGAAATATGCTCATGTATGGAAGAGAGGTAGTTCAGTCTGCTGATTTGATCCTTGGATTTGTTTCACATAATAATGCTGAGTCTGAGCTAGAAGATTGTGTTAACTCTTTACCCAACGTAACGGCCAAAACCGGCCAGCGTTATCCTCAAAAATCGCCAATTATAATTTTCATTATGTTTTTCATTTTTTTTGTCTCAAAAACATAGGTTATGACCCCTCGTTGGAACGAGCTCGTCGAGCTCGTTCCAACGAGGGGTCATAACCTATGTTTTGAGACAAAAATAAAAAAACTTAGTTATTCAGGAGTTTATTTTGCAAGTGTCGTCCGATGTGCGTGTTAGGTATTATTATTATTATTATTTATTGGTGTTTAAGGTCACATACTTATGCACAATGGCTAATCATGACCGTGACAGTTTTACGGGTGGAGGAAGCCGGAGTACCCGGAGAGAACCACCGAGCAACGACGAGCAGCTGCCAGCTCCCCAACATCGTAACTCCGCACTGCAGCACAGGCAGGGTTAGATTGGTTGAAGACACGCGTACCATCGACGTGCAGTACGCCTTAGTACACGGCGTCATCGTGCCCCCACGCGGGCAGTGGGGAGGAAGTGTCTTGCCCAAGGACACAACGCGGTTGCCGCAGGTGGGATTCGAACCGAGGACCTCTCGGCTTGCAGTCTGCACCTCTACCTACTGAGCCACCGCGCTCCCTTGCATGTTAGGTAAAGGGTTAATTAAACGTTTGAGCCAAAAGCTACCAGTTAATTATAACTTTCCACGCAAAAACCTAAGTCAGGTTCTGATACGTCAGAAGAAAGATTATGATCTCAGACTAGTAGAAAACAGATATACCAAATATCACCATGGTAATCCTGTTTACAGAAGGGATGTAAAAACTAAACTTGGAGAAAGTAAAAAAATTGAAGTGCCATGGACTGTCCCTTTTAATGTTATTAAGTCATCCACCCATTTATATCACAAGGGGAAGGGAAAATCTGTGATTCGTTCGCAACGATACCCTCAAATGATGTTTTTTTCCGTTATGGCTTAACCCTTTACCCAACGTAACCACCAAAACAGGTCATTACTATTCACAAAAATCGCCAATTAATTTTCATTATTTTTCCATTTTTGTCTCAAAAAATAGGTTATGACCCCTATTTGGAACGAGCTCGTCGAGATCGTTCCAATGAGTGGTCATAACCTATATTATTGAGACAAAAAATGAAAAAAAATAGTTTTTCAAGAATTTTGTTTGCAAGTGTCGTCTGCTTTTCATGATAGGTAAAGGGTTAAGCGGCATCAACATGGTATGTAGAAGGTCAATCAAAAGATTCTACCATGGAAATGGGTAATGAAGGGTCCAATGAGTTGGTTCAAGCTGACACTGAAGCCTCGTCTAAGTACTCGCAAAAAGAGAAGGCCAGCACCCCTGATAACACCAACGAGTTGGTTCAAGGTAACCTTGACACATTTATTAGTTCAAATGAAAACGACCACGACAAAAGCAGAGATGACAGAAGAAACCAGGAGTGGATTCTTGCTGACCCTGGTAATAAGGCCCTCGATTTTGACACAACTGATGATAATGATACAAATTCTGAAGAGGGTGATTTACCTGAGTAAACACCTTTATTATATTATCACGCTGGTCATCCGATTACCACCTTTGTGGTCCAGTACCTCGTTTGCGGTTTAAAAAAAGACGTAAACAATTGAAGGTAGGTGTCATAAAATATGGTATAACTGCTATTAACTAGCGTATATCACTAACAAATTTTTTATCTGGCGATCTATGGAATGTTATTGCATTCTTGCACATAGTGACTGTGTGTTTAATGAAGTAATTGAGCTCTGTTATTGAAAATATATTAGCGTTCATCCTCATTCTTTCGGAAATGTTCGACAAAATTTGTTCTTTCCGTGAAAATCAAGGACATAGAAGGTCAACCTTCGCTCCATTGTTGCTTCAGACTTTTGTCTTTGAGTTTAGGTCAGCTTCAGCTTTCATAAAAAGTCCTGCATTCGCCTTGTTTGGCAGCTTCGACGAGAGGTTTTGAACGTTTAGAATATCTGATTTGCGGTGTTGTATAAACTGCAAAAGGTGGTAACTTTACACCGCAAATAAGGTATTCATAAAAATAAATTACCCCTCTCGATAAATTCCGTTTAAACATGTTTTCACAAAAGGCTCACACACGTAACTAACAGATTTGGCCAACATTCATCCTCATTCTTTCGGAAATGTTCGACAAAATTTGTTCTCTCCGTGAATATAAAGGGCATAGGTCAAACCTTCACTCCATTGTTGCTTCAGACTTTTGTCTTTGAGTTTAGGTCAGCTTCAGCTTTCATAAAAAGTCCTGCATTCACCTTATTTGACAGCTTCGACGAGAGGTTTTGAACTTTTAGAATACCTGAATTGCGGTATTGTATAAACCGCAAAAAGTGGTAACTTTACACCGCAAATAAGGTATTCATAAAAATCAATTACCCCCCCCCCCCCCCCCCCCCCCCTACCTCGATAAATTCCGTTTAAACATGTTTTCGCAAAAGGCTCACAAACGTAACTAACACATTTGGCTAAAATAAGACAATTCTCTATACGGATGCTGCTCCAAGGACTGACAATAGCATATTTTAAATATAATTCGCAGTTCAAACCCAACAACTGGAATTTTTATCTCCATATTTCCACTTTAATCTACTTAAACAAAAAAATGTTTTATTTCTCTCATGAAAATATTTCTTGGATGCAGGTAATGGTGATTTATACCTACTCTGAAAGAGTTTGCTACACAAGTAGGCTTGTTGAAATGCGTGTACTTACCAATTTTCCAACTTGTATGCGTAACAATCTGCTGTTTTTTAAACCACAAACGAGGTACTGCACCGAAAAGGTGGCAATCGGATGACTAGCGTGATTATACTATATATAGGACTAAAAGTCTGGTAGTGCACCACCCGTATAGGCTGGGAAACATGAAAGGGCACAAACCGACCAAACAGCATCACAACTTTAGCCCCAATCACCATGCTAATACTTGATAACCAGATAACTTATCTCAGTCAGTACTTACAATATCAGTACTTTTCTACCAGTAGACTTAACCACTGAAATAAATGATACTTTTTGATGTGTGTATTTACTTATTCACTCATTTACTTAAATACTTGGATCATCGAGAGATTTTGCTAAACCTTTTACATTCCTGTAGCCATTTCATGCCGACTTTTAGTCTCAGATCTGATAAAATTCAATTTAGGTGCGGCAGGAGACGGACAAACTTGTCTATGACGCCCTTGTACGATATATCTAATTAATTTTTATTATTGTATTTAATATCTGCCTGTCTGCCTGCCTGCCTGCCTGCCTGCCTGCCTGCCCAACCGCCCGCGCGCCCGCCCACCCGCCAGTCAGCCCGCCTGACGGCCAGCCCAAAAAGCCCTCCCACCCGCCCGCCCGTCAGCCAGCCCACCCGCCTCTGCGCCTAGCCGCTCGCCCGAAATGCTCTTACCTCCATAAATATCCCGGCATTCAGATCGAAGGCTTTGTAGAAGCCATCAGGATTTTGTTTGTCCTCTGGGGTCAGTCTAGTGCCGGTTAAGTCAAGGACCCCATCGTCGAACTTAGACTTCAGAATACGAACTGTGTTGTTATCAAGCGCTGCTAAAATATAGGAACACAGAGGGTAGTATATTACATTAGCGGGGACACACTTAAATTCTCCGCCCCGCCAGCAACTTGTTGAATGCCACCTATGATCACATTTAAGAACAAGTATTATCTACAACGAGCTATGGCTTCAATGGAAGGAAATGCGTCCGATATGAGGCTGGAGCGTCGTAGGGGCTGGGTGGCCACAAGTAACCACACAACGCAGTCTTAAATCGGCCAGCTTTGAACCCATGATATTGTGACGTGGAAGGGTATGATATTGTCCCGTAATCGATTAGTCCCGTAATCGAAAATTCCTCTCCAAATAAATATGTGACCTAAAACCCGGTTTCCCAGTGCTTTTGTCACGACACGAAGCGAGGATACTAGAAATCCTCGTGAATAAACTAATAAAAATAGCGTCCTAATTCACCCATCATATGTCACACAGGAGATACAATGTTTTAGGCCTGATTCAATATTGATAAAAACTTGATTTACCACTCCTCGTTCGATACAGAATTCACAGGACTGGAGAATATATGCTGACATATGGATCGGTATTATTATTTCTCAACATAAGTATTATTTCTTGGAGCGGCCAACATATAGTGGTAGAGTCTTCAATAATCCTTAACTTAACTGTGACAATTTATCTTGATATTTATACAGGCGTCTATAATGGTTTGCCTGTTAGCGTTTTATCTGACTATTCGACGCTCTCTGTTATACTGTTATATAGTCTTATGACTGACCAATCTATATAAATGTAAGTGATATTCTTTCTTTGCACAATTTCTTCTGTCTTCTACATCAGGAAACGGATTATTGCGGAACACTTTGGGGGCAATAAATCGTCGCCTGAGTACTAGAATGTCCTATGTCCCCTATGGGATGATGTATTATTCCCCCTATGGGACATAGGACATTCTAGCACTCAGCCGACGAAATATTTATTCACTCAGATCAGTCTACTGGTATGATACTGAATAAATAAATACAGTCTCTGTCAATTACCGTGTTGCTAGCATTAAGAGACAATGGTCATTATTTGAGGCACTACAAGATATAAATACAGTTAAATCTTTAATAAATAATTGAATCAAATATTTTGATACAAATATGCAATAAATGAAGTGCCCTAATCTGCCTATTTCTGTGGAATGAGCGTGTGTCTCCCTAATAATTTGGTCCTGCATTGTGCATTCGAGAATGTGGAAAGTACGGGTTTAATATCAAAAATTGAACAAATATCCGAGTTAAGCCTGTCTTGTGTATAGTCGAAAATATTAAAGTCAAGAGAAAATACAAGTGTTAAGATATACGTAACTATAGTGTTACACAATTAATTATTTGTATATACAGTATGAATGTGTATTGTGTTCAAAGCTGCTTGTTTTTTACCTGCTGGACTTAACATTTCGCCCGCAATCTCTGCTATTCGACATTTTAATTTAGTTTGAAGTATAACTTTCAATTCTGTAAACAAACAGACGTCAAAAGGAACGGCAAATGACAAACCAGAAAATCCCCGCCCATGTGGTCACACACCTGTTTATACTGGCGTCCATGTGGTTGAAAACTATGGTCAGATTCTGACTACATGGTCAGAAGATCAGAACCTGGTTATAATCTCGTCCCCTGAGTTCCAATGTGTTCTACGACTACGTGCCACTTGGGACGATCTGCCAATCACTTCGCGCTTGGTGGGAGGTCCCAATGCCAAATTACGTCATCCGCAACATTTATAATGATGTGTTCCACAACGAAAATTCGAAGGCACAAGTTTCGTGATATTATTTAAAATCAACTATGGATTTTTACTATCAAAATATGCATTTATAATCAACTACAAGTATAGATTATATGTATGGGGAGACATATAATCAATATCTGCGATGAATACCAAAACGGTACATAAACACAATTGTAACATGCAGTTACGTTTCCTAATTTCGCCAATACAAGCGATAACACACAACACGACACACTAACGACTACAGCATCTGGCGTTAATTAAATTGTCACACATAAACAGATACACCATTTACGATCCTCAAATTTCTGAAATAGTTAATTATATTTAATATTGAATAAAAAACGATGCCATTTTTTTACTTCAGTGGCACAATGTTTTAATCCCTAAAACAAATTACCTTGCTTTTGTTTTCGTTACGTTGAAGTCGACATTTATCTCCGTACTTTCCTGTCATGGTTAACAGTTTTTGTAGTCCCTCTTCACACTCGGCAAATAAAACCATGTCATCGGCAAAGAATAGCCCTGGGATTTCGTCTTTCCAACTTTGACCGACTCTGCCCTTGTAGTTAATTCCCTTCCCTTTTTTATGTTCAATGCATCAGAATCGCTGTCAAGATGCACCCCTGCATAAGTCCTATATACATGGGGGAACCTTTATTGTTGTGATGTTTCCCAAGTCCAATACACTCTTAAAATCTTTGTACAGTGCTCCCTTGATTCCCACAAAACGTCATCCGAATCCAAGACCCTCGAGCTTCTGCCACATTCCCTTCCTCTTCGTATGTTTTTCTTCACATCAAGTAATGCCATAGACATCTTCCTTGTATTGCCTTTTTGTTGATTCTTTCAGTTAGGAGAGATTAAATGAGTGGTCAGTGACTCGTCTCCCATTCCGGAACCCATTTTGGTTTTCCTCTAGGAATCCTATTACTTCAACAATTTTCACAATCCTCCCATAGAGAAGCTTGCAAAATACATTCCCAATATTGCTGCTAACAGATATTCCTCTGTGATTATCTAAGTCTGAAAGTTGCCCTGCTTTCCGCACACTCTCGAGGGAGCTCATGCTTTGTGATTGCCATATTAAATAGTGATGTAAGATTCTCATATAGTGGATCCCCTCTTCTTTTCTAAAACTAGTTGGGAATTTCGTGAATACCTGCTGCTTTGCAATTCTTTGACTTGGTAATTGCACTTCGTTCTTCTCCCACCTCAATTTCCCTGCACACCAAGTCAGATAATTTTTCTGCGCTCTCCGTCGTACATTCTGGAGGTTGATATCACTATTTACCTCAGTATTACCGTTGTCTATGACCACTCTCCATAGCTCTGAGCCAGTGAGTACATAGTCGATTATTGTCTTTCTGTCTTTCCTTTTCCACATCCATTTAATCTTACACTTTGCATCCCTATTAAAAATCTCCAGGCCCAGTTCATTAGTAAACTCTAAGAATTTCCTCCCATTAACGTTGAAATGTTTGTCCCCATCCGTTATGCCCTCTCCTCTGCCCCCAATGTGTCCATTAAAAGTTCTCATTAATACAACATGGAACACCCTATTTCCAGTTCCGTAACATTGGATATAATTGTCGTATAGCTTCCCTCATTTCACTCCGGCTTGCCCCATTCAACTGCCAAATATACAATCCTAACTGCGACCCTTCTGTTTTTCTTCTTGAGTTTTGCCCACACTATTTCGTTTTTTACTTGATTGGTTATATTTACATTTGATAAGTCTGTGATTCTTACAAGGCCCAACTCATCCTTGATATACATTCCTACACAAGTCCATTTCTGACCAGTTGATCACCCCACTCTAATCCACACATACCTCCTGATCTGGTCGGTCAGTCCTTTTATCCTGTCCGATTCATGTCTCGTTAAAGCCTATCAAATTAAGATTCTCATCCTCTACCAAGGTCGTAATTTCGCTTAAATCCCAGCCAACACCCTGAATGTTGCTGTATCCCAATCTGAAAACATGTGAAGTTCCTGAGATATAATTCCTATCTCTTTGTGAACCCCCCTTTTCCATCTTTTTCACATTTGATCTCCCTATTTTTAGTTTGCATCCAAACTGTTCCCACCCACCCTGCTATATGCCTATATGCCAAAAAAGGTTCTGGTAACCGTAATATGTTCCACCCATCGACCCCGTTCCCCTTGGGCTTATATGGATACCATCCCCACCATATAACCCTCGCTTACACCAGAACGTCCCCCAATTGTCAATAAAAGGTAGACGAAGACCTCTGCAGTATTTCTCTAATGCCTCGATTACTCAATAATTCCTTAGTTCCGTTCATTCCCTCCGCCATCACTGGAAGAAGGCCTGACACTATTAAAGTCTTTACTGTTAACTCCTTTAAAAACACCTAAAACTCTCGACCATTCAGCTTTTAAGTTTTGTACTTCGTATAATGCCAGGGAAGATGATAGTGATCTTCGTGTTCGTAAAAAGCCTGTTTTAGTTAGAAACGACAGGGCTGTACACCTGTAGGCTCTTGTTGTACAACTATCGTTAGATAAGACATTTACGTTATGTTCCATTTACGTTTCGCAAAGTAAAACATTACAACTGAATGATCTTGACCTACTGGTTCGTCAACTCCTAACTCTTTATATTTTGTTGCATGATTTAACCCCACCACCCCCCCCCCACCACCACCACCACCCCTACCCATCCACTGCAGCCAAGTGGATGTAAAGGATGAACAGTCGAAGCGCTTAACCCTTTACCCAACAAATCGCCCGTATCCGCCCGCGTAATATGCAAATTCAGCAGTTGAAAAAATGTTATTTTTCAAAAAATATCAACAAAACCATAACATGGGACCCCTCCTTGGAACGAGCTCGTCGAGCTCGTTCCAACGAGGGGCCACATGATATGATTTTGTTGAAATTTTTTGAAAAACTTGAAAAAATTATATTTAAAATAAAAAATTTTGATATCGTCTCCGTTGGGTAAAGGGTTAATGATGCGTCCGACAATTACCTGCCTCTCGAATCTGATTCGTACACATCAATTGATCTTACAGTTGCATGCCCTTCTATTTTCCTGGATTTTTCTTCGGTGATCGCTTGTGCGGAAGTTACCACTTTCCAGTCGTTTAGGAAGGCGTTGTCCCTGAGGACAATGAGAGGGTGCCTCAGAGGACCTCTGAAAATGCAAACTTGCACACATTGCCATCGCTTCGTTCTGAGCGATTCACACGGGAGAAAGTGTGCAGACCATGTAGACCATTTCTCTTTGGAATAGCTTGACACTGAAAACATAGCCATTCCAAAAAACACTGCAAATCCAAAGCGTTTCGCCAATCCATTGGTTGACGATGATTGCAGACAGACTATGAGGGATCGCAAGAAAACTGAAGAGGAAGTTAATGAGGCACCAACTACCAACAATGTGGACAAATTACGTATAGATCAGGCAAACACAAGACGACTTATAAAACAAAAAAGAACCGTTTTTGAAACTTATGTTTCTAACCTTAACCAACACACTCATCCATCTTTGGAAACTGATAAAAACAAATTAAGGGAAAATAAACAAAATTAAATGTACAACACCTTGATGATAACAACACACCAATTACTTCGAAAAAGATAAAAAAAACAACTTTTCTAAAGACTCGTTGTGTGAAAATTGCAGTCAAGAATTGATGAAAATTAAGCAAAAAACGGCAGCAAATACAAAAACGGAAATGTCTCTCCTTGTAGGATTACAAAGAACCCTTTCCTGTGGAAGATCTTTGTTTCTCCGTGCATGAAGCAAGGTATACTGTCACAGGGCCTGACAACATACACTACAAATTTTAAAACATCTACCTCAGACTTCACTTGATCTTTTACTATTAAGTTTCAATGACGTGGCGACTGGCCCGTTTCCACCTTCTTAATGAGAAGAAACAATAATTCCTATTCTAAAGCCCGATAAAGATTAACGTCATCCAAATAACTATAGACCTGTTGCATTAAAAAGTTGTCTGTATAAAAACATGAAAAGTATTAAAAATGATCGACTTACCTGGTTTCTGGAATCGAACAATCTACTTGCGAGTGTCAGGTCTGGCATTCTTAAAAATGCAGGAGGGCTAAAAATCGCTGTCCTCACATGGCCTAGGGGAGCGATTAGCTCCCATCAAGCTTTCAAAAGCTAAAATTGTCAAAATGAAGTTGTATTATTAATGAATTTTAGGAAAATCCTGGAGGTGTGGGAGGTGTAGTATGGCCATATTGCAGAGATCACTAACATGACAGAGATTTAAAAACCTGTGGGTTTTAGGAATATGATGTTGTGGTAATCATTATTTTCTAAGGCTAGGAGGGCTATTTTTCACCCTTCTCAATTTGTTTAAGGCGAGCGTAGGCGAGCGTAGGCGAGCGTAGGCGATCGAATAAATCGGTCTCCTGAAAATGCCAGGCCTGGAAAGGTTGAGTGTGGTTCAAGAAGCAAGGGAAGTACTGTGGATCATTTGGTCAAACTTATTTATTTATTTATTTATTTATTTATTTATTATTTATTTATTAGGGTTTAACGACACATTAACAGCCAGAGGTCATATCATGTCGGTGACAGTTTTACGGGTGGAGGACGCCGGAGTACCCGGAGAGAACCACCGAGCAACGACGAGCAGCTGTCAGCTCTCCAACATCGTAAATCTGAACTCTGCACCACGGCACAGGCAGAGTTAGATTGGTTGAAGACATGCGCACCATCGACGTTCAGTACGCCTCAGTACACAGCGTCATCGTGCCCCCATTTAGGCAATCGGGGTTGAGTGTCTTGCCCAAGGACACAACGCGGGAGCACGAATCAGTCGCTGAAATGGTCACCCATCCAACTACTAACCGCGCTCGGCGTTGCTTAACTTCGGTGACCTGACGAGTACCGGTTACCGCGACGACACCGCGCCCCCATTTGGTTAGACTTAAATGTTTCTAAGAAATGCCTTTGCCGGGGAACAACATGTGTTTGCCATCTTACTGGAAAATGCATATGGTGCAATGTGGAAGTTTGGAATGTTAAACGATCTTTTTAACATGCGGCTAAGAGGGCGTATACCCAGGCATGCCATTCTTAAAAACTGCAGGAGGACTAAAAATCACTCCCCTCGTATTGCCTAGAGGCGCAATTAGCTTCCCCCACGCTTACAAAAGGTAAAAGTGGCAAAATGAAGATTTACTGTTAATGAACTCTGGTTAGGGGACTTTGTACATTTTATTTGGCGCGGATAAGAAGTTAGACTCTGTAAGATGGCTACACTGCCCCCACCCCCTTCCCCCAACACCTCCGGGTCTCAGCAATGCCCGGAGGTGTGGGAGGGACAGTGTGGACGTCTTACAAAGACCAGTAACATAGCACAGAAATCTGAAAAGATATGGGTTTTAGGAATAGGCTAATATGGTAGTCATTATTTTCTAAGATCAGTAGGGATAATTATCGTCCTCCTTAATTTGTTTAAGGCTAGCAGTAGGCGAGCGAATACATCGCTCTCCTGAAAATGCCAGGCCCTGTATACCTATTTTATAGGCATTTTAATGGGCCGTCAGTTTCAAGGTCGTATTGGTACTACATCGTCAAATCCACGCGAGCACGAATTTGTGGTCCCTCGAGGAAGTATTCTATATGTTACCCTTTTTCTGTTAAAACCAATGGCATCATTGGAGGAATTGAGAATATGGTACAATTTTCATTGTATGTCGATAATTTTAAATTTTAATTTGCCTTTGCAGTAAAAACATGAATGCCACCTGGCGCAATCTTCAGTTGTGTTTACACAGAATTCAGAAATGGGCTGTCAAGCGGATCCAAGTTTTCGAAAACTAAAACAACTTCTGTTAATTTTTGTAAGCTCTCGGTCCGGAGCTGAAAAAATTTGTTGAGGAAGTGAAAATCCTATGTTTACTTTCCGACATTAAACTTAATTTCACTTCTCATAAAAAACGACTAAACTTTAAATGTACAAAGATACCTAATCTTTTGAAGGTAGTTGGACGCACGGATCGGGATGATGACCAAAAGCATTACCCAATCTGTATAGATTAGATTACGATTGTGTGGTTTACGGTTCTGCTAGAAAATTCTGCCTCAAACCACTTGATGACATCCACAATAGTGGTATTAAAATTAGCCTGGGTACATTTATTTATTTATTTATTTATTTATTTATTTATTTATTTATTTATTTATTTATTTATTTATTTATTTATTTATTGGTGTTTAAGGCCACACATTTCTGCATAATGGCTAATCATGACCACAACGTGAGTATCAACTCAAGACCAGAGGTGAGCGGTAATAAGCCATGTTGCCCATTTTAGAGAGGGGTTGCACCTCCCAAGCATTGGTGACTGGGTCCTATTTTACCAGTAAAACAGAGCCTGTTTACCGCAGTGAGCAGGCACTGCTTCGCTTCCCGGGGTTCCCGCGGGGAGCCTGGGTACATTTAGAACATCACCAATCGATACGTTACGTTTTGTAGCAGGCGAGCCTTCTTCTGGGAAGAGAAGAATTAACATCTTGCTATAATATATTCTAAACTGTTCTAACCCTTTACCTAACATGAAAAGCAGACGACACTTGCAAACAAAATTCTTGAATAAATAATTTTGTTCATGTTTTGTCTCAAAATCATAGGTTATGACCCCTCAGTGGTACGAGCTCATCGAGCTCGTTCCAAAGAAGGGTCATAACCTATGTTTTTGAGTCAAAAAATGAAAATATAATAAAAATTAATTGGCGAGTTTTGAGAACAGCGCTGGCCGGTTTTGGTCGTTACGTTGGGTAAAGAGTTAAAACCCATCAAATCCCGCTTATATTTGCGTCTCAGATTCTCAAAATGTTGAATTTGTTAACTGGTAGAGTGCTGGAAGACCATATCCGGTGTTTATTCTGAAAAGCGTATTCGATAGAGGTGCGCCATGCTTTCTTTGAAGTGCAATTATTTTGGCTGCTTGGATTTGCCTTGATACAATTTATGGGAGAGTGCCTCTTGGCGCTTGCCAATAAATTTGTTCCTATATCCCGATAAATTCTGTCTTTTGATTGGTCAGAATGCCTTGAATAAATAGTCATGGCAAAAGATGCGCCCAACATCCAAGGTATTTGACAGCGTGAAACATCCAAGGTATAAGCGTACGCGAAACATCGGGGGTATATGGTTTTAATGAAAGCTTTACGCTTTCGCTCGCCGCATTATAAAATCCGAACCAAAAAACCCGAAAATAGTCACAAATATCATCAGATTTCCGACAATACAATCATAAAAATAAAATATGAGCAAATAATTCGTCCCCTGAGTACCAATGTGTTCTATGTGCCAGTAGGCACATAGAACACATTGGAATTCAGGGGACATGTCAACAAAATACTGTTTACTCGTTTCCTTAACGACCCAAGGGATGTAACTCTATCTGTTGTCTTCTGCGATTTTTAAACAAAATTATTATCACGAATTTGGACCAAATAATTGTAGAGCTGAGAAATGTGTCCACAAATTTATTTCCACTATGTTTCTGTCGTGTTTCAAACGGGACAAAAACGTTATCTCCGCCAACATGTATGGTATATGGAGATTTAATACCTGGATGTCTCGTTTAAACACCTTGCATGCGGCTCGGTGTTTAAAACCCGACATTCAGTTTTTAAATCTCCATATACCATACATGTTGGAGGAGATAACTTATAGTAGTACGGCAAAGACAAGTGAACTATTTTTAACGATCAAAAATACTTAAGCATTCTACCAGTTAATAGAAATCATCAATTTATTCCGCCATTGGAAATTGGAATTAAACTATGTGTGGAGTTCGACACACTTAAATTAGATTGGATAAAAGAGAACCATGAACCACATTTTCATCTTTGGCATTTAAGGAGACCACTTATTATTTTGGATCTTGCTGTCTCCAAAATGCCTGGGACAAACTTTCAGCAGTTCAAACAACAATTTACAAATTTGAGTCTAAATACAGATAACATAAAATTACTATAAAGCTAGACATAAAGATGGAACCGAAGTATCATCAGCTGTTGTTACTAATAATTTGATCACCTCAATCAGAATACCAAATAAAAATACTATTTTCACGACTGCAATTAAATCGTCACAACTAACACTCGAATACATCAAGAATGTATAGGACTGGAATTCAGTTATATTTATCGTCTCTCTTTCTTCTTTGATATCTTTGGTCAACCATAAGTTGAAAAAGTAAAATGGAAATATTAAAACTAACCCATAGTCAAAACCTTCTTAAACCACCAAATAATTGGAATATTGATTTCTTCGGAATGATGAACGCATAAATCATGCTATAAGAAATTTAATATCTTTTTTAAGTTGAAAGCTATTCCAGTCAGCCTTTTTTATTAATTTAAAAGAAAAACACACTGATAAAATTAGAAAATTAGTATATTCTAAACCATTTGACTATATCAACGCATATTTGATGGAAAAACAATTTTGCGTGAAAAATGAAGTGTTACGCTTTTCTCCAGTTGACAGCTATAGTAAATTGGAAACAGAAAATAACTTAGTTTTTCGAGCATGCGCATCCAGGTGGGTAGAAATAGTTGTACAAGGTTGGGAAGTCTAACAATTGTTCGCCATTGCTCGGTGGTTCTCTCCGGGTACACTGGCTTTTTTTCACCCGTACAACTGTCCGACACGAGGTGACTCTAGGTGCCGAAAGTGTCGTTAAACTCCAATAAATAAAGAAATATATATACATTGTACAGATTTTAATCTTGTCAGGGGCAAATATGTTACTATAGGATATCTTAGAGGTCCTGTTTATCACACACGCACACATCAAATTGTGTCAAGTCTTAAAGAAATTAATCTCTTTAATAATTTTAAAAATATCCCTATTTTTTACACTAGCTTCTTTAAGTCTCAAAATAAAAATGTTTGATTTATATATTATTCTTTATTGCACTATCTGTATCATCCTCATCGCTGCCCAAGCTAATTACAGGTTTGTCATTCTATTGTACTTGTTTCTTGTTTTGAATCAATCATCTTGCTTACATAACTAATGAGGACATTCTTTGCGCTACTACCGTTTTCTTGCCACGATATTATTAGTTATCCATGTACATTCCAGGGTGTATGGAAATTTACACTGGTTTGAAAACTGATACACCCTTCCGCTGCACCTCAGGATGTATCAGTTTTTCAACCCGTGTAAGTTTCCATAACCCTGAAATATACATGGATAACGAATTTATTTTCTCACTAAGTTCCTTCACATTTGAAGAAAAATTATAATTCTCTAGAAAAGGAAAATAATCTATTATATTTTGTTTGACAGAGCTCTACGAGCTCTGACAAACAAAATATAATGGGTTATGTCTATAGTTATTTTCATGATGAGATGTATCAAAGATCCATCAATCGATCAATAATATGCTCTTTGGAATAACCAGTGAGTACCTTGCCATCGAGGAGGAATAACTATATGCTCAGACTTTTTACAGTGTGACAAAACAACAGAAGAAATCCAACAAATACTCTCCAAATAGCATTTTGAAAGAGAAAAAGGAAAACTGATGAGTCCACAATAGAATATAGTTCCGTCAGTGTTGTGATTTTTTTGTCGTGAATAACACAAAATTAAGGGTTTTATTTTGATTATTTTTTCAATGAACAGCACTGTTAATTTTAATACGTATGTCTTTAACTATTTTTATTGATTTTGAAAAACATCACATTGTCTGCATATTCATGTTTTTACACCGGGCTAAACTAATGTGTAAATATTTTAAGTGGGTGAGGGTAATATTTACATCGTACCTGTCAGTCAAATAAATTGCTAGATTACAGTCTGCCAGCAAATAATATTAGTTGTTAGATATCCTTGTGTCTTCCGATGTTATGTGAATCTACACCTGCCCGGGGAATCATACACCCCGGGTACGTTTTAAAATTTTCATTTGCACTGGACGGGCTTTTTCGGAGGTCTCGTCGTTCTTTTCTTGATGTAAGCTCGTTCATCAATAGTTTCTGGTCAAATGTAACTTTTGAGGTATGACTGACACGTGATTGACGTTTACGTGCCGTCGGCATGGTGGAAACTGGCAACAGACAGACTGCAGTGACACACATTCTCAACGTTACTCAGTCGGTGATTAGCAGGTTGTAGTCACGCTACCGTCAGACAGGCAATGTTGATGACAGACATCGGCCAGCTCGTCCAAGGCCGACAACTGCTAACCAGGATCGCTTCATCCGAACCACAGCATTACGTAACCGCCATCAAAGTGCCTCAGAAAGTGGACAGAGGCTGCATAGAGCGACAGATGTGCGAGTCAGTGGTCAGAGTATCCGAAATCGCCTACACAGCAGGAATTTGTACCCTCGACGACCCCGAATAATTCCCCGTTTGACTGAACGTCGCACGCAGCAATGCGTAATTGGTGTGGAGCACGACAGCACCGGGGCAATCGTCGGTGGAGCAACGTCATGTTTTCCGGTGAATCGAGGTTCACACTCGACTTCCACGACAGGCGGAACAGAGTGTGGTGGCGGCGGAACGAACGATACCCTGACGTAACCGTTAAGCAGCATGCTCGTTTTGGTGGTGAATCGGTTATGGTGTGGGGAGGCATAACCATGACAAGCAGAACAACATTACATGCCATCCATGGGCGTGTCACAGGGCAGTACTACAGTGAGCAGTTCACGTGGTGCCATTTCTGCGGCGTCACGACCGTGGATTCATTTTCCAAGATGACAAGTGCAAGAGCACAAGGGCCCGTGTCGCTACAGAGTTCCCCGGGAGCAGAAAAGCACAGCACTGCCCTGGTGATCACTAAACATATGTTTGGCAGGCGCCTACGACAACGCCAACAGCCCCTACCAATGTACAGGAACTCGCCGCCGCACTGCAGGGAAAATGGAATAACATCAGTCAAGCTGATATTGGACGTTTGGTGACGAGTCTGCAACATTGGATCCGCTCTAGTCTCGCGAACCGAAGAGGATTTACAAGGTACTGAGGTCTTGGACTGAATGTGGTAAATTCTCTGACTCACCGCCCATGTCTTTTACAGCTCAGTGCGTGGAATGTGTACCTGTCAAACACCCAACTATTGCTGAAACCATTCACCAGATGTCACAGTGCAATGCCTGACTATCGTTTTGATGAAAATATAAATATATTTCTTCACATATCTCACTTTTATCAAATATCCCCTACGTTTTTGAACAGAAGATATAATACTATAAATAAATAGGACCTTTTTCAGCCTTTTTACCAGTTATTGTGTATTCCTGCTTTTTTATACCTTCATTCACCACGGTGTAAAACTTAAAAGATAATGTGGACTACAGGTTACAACGTACCTCTCAGATAATCAAAAATCATTATTTCATTCCATTTGGAAATAAAGTTTTTGATGCTGATGCAAAGTTAAACACCATTAAATAAATTCAGTTTTCCAAGTTTCTTTTAACCCTTTACCCAACGAATCGGCAGCATCCGCCGCGTAATATGCAAATTCAGCAGTTGAAAAAATATTATTTTTCAAAAAATTTCAACAAAACCATATCATGTGACCCCTCGTTGGAACGAGCTCGTCGAGCTCGTTCCAACAAGGGGTCACACGATATGGTTTTGTTGAATTTTTTTTAAAAATTCCAAAAAATGATATTTAAAATAATAAATTTTGATATCGTCTGCGTTGGGTAAAGGGTTAATCATCACGTTGATTTATATCATGGCCAGTGGATTACTTGTGTCACGTATACATTACTGTATCACTACGTTTTCTCCCATTACAATGTACTAATATCCTTGTTAATGAATATTTGTATTTTCCTGCTGCAGATGATGACAGTATGGCCATCGTGGGCCGGTCACTTTCCACGGGTGGGCAACATTTCCACGACGCAATAATATTATATTTCAAACACTGATTATAAGAATATTCATCAAAAATTTCTCTTTTGACGCGCCAGGTACAACACGATGCTTCCTTTACTGACAATGATTTTTATTACCTGATGATCGCATGTGTGTATATCACTGCCCCCGCATGGTTTACGACCAGTCCACGGCAGCTGAAGTGTACCTCTTTTACAACAGTAAGTACTGCCCCGCATGGATTACGACCAGTCCACGGTGGCTGAAGTGTACCTCTTTTACAACAGTAAGTACTGCCCCCGCATGGATTACGACCAGTCCACGGTGGCTGAAGTGTACCTCTTTTACAACAGTAAGTACTGCCCTCGCATGGATTAAGAGAAGTCCACGGTGGCTGAAGTGTACCTCTTTTACAACAGTAAGTACTGCCCCGCATGGATTACGACCAGTCCACGGTGGCTGAAGTGTACCTCTTTTACAACAGTAAGTACTGCCCCCGCATGGATTACGACCAGTCCACGGCAGTACTGAGGTCTTGGACTGAATGTGGTAAATTCTCTGACTCACCGCCCATGTCTTTTACAGCTCAGTGCGTGGAATGTGTGCCTGTCAAACACCCAACTATTGCTGAAACCATTCACCAGATGTCACAGTGCAATGCCTGACTATCGTTTTGATGAAAATATAAATATATTTCTTCACATATCTCACTTTTATCAAATATCCCCTACGTTTTTGAACAGAAGATATAATACTATAAATAAATAGGACCTTTTTCAGCCTTTTTACCAGTTATTGTGTATTCCTGCTTTTTTATACCTTCATTCACCACGGTGTAAAACTTAAAAGATAATGTGGACGAGCTCGTTCCAACAAGGGGTCACACGATATGGTTTTGTTGAATTTTTTTTAAAAATTCCAAAAAATGATATTTAAAATAATAAATTTTGATATCGTCTGCGTTGGGTAAAGGGTTAATCATCACGTTCATTTATATCATGGCCAGTGGATTACTTGTGTCACGTATACATTACTGTATCACTACGTTTTCTCCCATTACAATGTACTAATATCCTTGTTAATGAATATTTGTATTTTCCTGCTGCAGATGATGACAGTATGGCCATCGTGGGCCGGTCACTTTCCACGGGTGGGCAACATTTCCACGACGCAATAATATTATATTTCAAACACTAATTATAAGAATATTCATCAAAAATTTCTCTTTTGACGCGCCAGGTACAACACGATGCTTCCATTACTGACAATGATTTTTATTACCTGATGATCGCATGTGTGTATATCACTGCCCCCGCATGGTTTACGACCAGTCCACGGCAGCTGAAGTGTACCTCTTTTACAACAGTAAGTACTGTCCCCCGCATGGTTTACGACCAGTCCACGGCAGCTGAAGTGTACCTCTTTTACAACAGTAAGTACTGCCCCGCATGGATTACGACCAGTCCACGGTGGCTGAAGTGTACCTCTTTTACAACAGTAAGTACTGCCCCCGCATGGATTACGACCAGTCCACGGCAGCTGAAGTGTACCTCTTTTACAACAGTAAGTACTGCCCTCGCATGGATTACGACCAGTCCACGGTGGATGAAGTGTACCTCTTTTACAACAGTAAGTACTGCCCCCGCATGGATTACGACCAGTCCACGGTGGCTGAAGTTTACCTCTTTTACAACAGTAAGTACTGCACCCGCATGGATTACGACCAGTCCACGGTGGCTGAAGTGTACCTCTTTTACAACAGTAAGTACTGCCTCCGCATGGATTACGACCAGTCCACGGTGGCTGAAGTGTACCTCTTTTACAACAGTAAGTACGGCCCTCGCATGGATTACGACCAGTCCACGGTGGCTGAAGTGTACCTCTTTTACAACAGTAAGTACTGCCCCCGCATGGATTACGACCAGTCCACGGCAGCTGAAGTGTACCTCTTTTACAACAGTAAGTACTGCCCCCGCATGGATTACGACCAGTCCACGGCAGCTGAAGTGTACCTCTTTTACAACAGTAAGTACTGCTCCCGCATGGATTACGACCAGTCCACGGCAGCTGAAGTGTACCTCTTTTACAACAGTAAGTACTGCCCCCGCATGGATTACGACCAGCCCACGGTGGCTGAAGTGTACCTCTTTTACAACAGTAAGTACTGCCCCGGCATGGATTACGACCAGTCCACGGCAGCTGAAGTGTACCTCTTTAACAACAGTAAGTACTGCCCTCGCATGGATTACGACCAGTCCATGGTGGCTGAAGCGTACCTCTTTTACAACAGTAAGTACTGCCCTCGCATGGATTACGAGAAGTCCACGGTGGCTGAAGTGTACCGCTTTTACAACAGTAAGTACTGCCCCGCATGGATTACGACCAGTCCACGGTGGCTGAAGTGTACCTCTTTTACAACAGTAAGTACTGCCCCCGCATGGATTACGACCAGTCCACGGCAGCTGAAGTGTACCTCTTTTACAACAGTAAGTACTGCCCCCGCATGGATTACGACCAGTCCACGGTGGCTGAAGTGTACCTCTTTTACAACAGTAAGTACTGCCCCCGCATGGATTACGACCAGTCCACGGTGGCTGAAGTGTACCTCTTTTACAACAGTAAGTACTGCCCCCGCATGGATTACGACCAGTCCACGGCAGCTGAAGTGTACCTCTTTTACAACAGTAAGTACTGCCCCCGCATGGATTACGACCAGTCCACGGTGGCTGAAGTGTACCTCATTTACAACAGTAAGTACTGCCCCCGCATGGATTACGACCAGTCCACGGTGGCTGAAGTGTACCTCTTTTACAACAGTAAGTACTGCCCCCGCATGGATTACGACCAGTCCACGGCAGCTGAAGTGTACCTCTTTTACAACAGTAAGTACTGCCCCCGCATGTATTACGACCAGTCCACGGTGGCTGAAGTGCACCTCTATTACAACAGTAAGTACTGCCCCGCATGGATTACGACCAGTCCACGGTGGCTGAAGTGTACCTCTTTTACAACAGTAAGTACTGCCCCCGCATGGATTACGACCAGTCCACGGTGGCTGAAGTGTACCTCTTTTACAACAGTAAGTACTGCCCCCGCATGGATTACGACCAGTCCATGGTGGCTGAAGTGTACCTCTTTTACAACAGTAAGTACTGCTCCCGCATGGATTACAACCAGGTCACGGTGGTTGAAGTGTACCTCTTTTACAACAGTAAGTACTGCCCTCGCATGGATTACGACCCGTCCACGGTGGCTGAAGTGTACCTCTTTTACAACAGTAAGTACTGCCCCGCATGGGTTACGGTTAGTCCACGGTCGCTGAAGTGTACCTCTTTTACAACAGTAAGTACTGCCTCCGCATGGATTACGACCAGTCCACGGTGGCTGAAGTGTACCTCTTTTACAACAGTAAGTACTGCCCTCGCAAGGATTACGACTAGTCCACGGTGGCTGAAGTGTACCTCTTTTACAACAGTAAGTACTGCCCCCGCATGGATTACGACCAGTCCACGGTGGCTGAAGTGTACCTCTTTTACAACAGTAAGTACTGCCCTCGCATGGATTACGACCAGTCCACGGTGGCTGAAGTGTACCTCTTTTACAAAAGAAAGTACTGCCCCCGCATGGATTACGACCAGTCCACGGTGGCTGAAGTGTACCTCTTTTACAACAGTAAGTACTGCCCACGCATGATTACGACCAGTCCCCGGTGGCTGAAGTGTACCTCTTTTACAACAGTAAGTACTGCCCCCGCATGGATTACGACCAGTCCACGGTGGCTGAAGTGTACCTCTTTTACAACAGTAAGTACTGCCCCCGCATAGATTACGACCAGTCCACGGTGGTTGAAGTGTACCTCTTTTACAACAGTAAGTACTGTCCCCGCATGGATTTCGACCAGTCCACGGTGGCTGAAGTGTACCTCTTTTACAACAGTAAGTACTGCCCCCGCATGGATTACGACCAGTCCACGGCAGCTGAAGTGTACCTCTTTTACAACAGTAAGTACTGCCCCCGCATGGATTACGACCAGTCCACGGTGGCTGAAGTGCACCTCTTTTACAACAGTAAGTACTGCCCCCGCATGGATTACGACCAGTCCACGGTGGCTGAAGTGTACCTCTTTTACAACAGTAAGTACTGCCCCCGCATGGATTACGACCAGTCCACGGCAGCTGAAGTGTACCTCTTTTACAACAGTAAGTACTGCCCCCGCATGGATTACGACCAGTCCACGGTGGCTGAAGTGTACCTCATTTACAACAGTAAGTACTGCCCCCGCATGGATTACGACCAGTCCACGGTGGTTGAAGTGTACCTCTTTTACAACAGTAAGTACTGCCCCCGCATGGATCACGACCAGTCCACGGCAGCTGAAGTGTACCTCTTTTACAACAGTAAGTACTGCCCCCGCATGTATTACGACCAGTCCACGGTGGCTGAAGTGTACCTCTATTACAACAGTAAGTACTGCCCCCGCATGGATTACGACCAGTCCACGGTGGCTGAAGTGTACCTCTTTTACAACATTAAGTACTGCCCCCGCATGGATTACGACCAGTCCACGGTGGCTGAAGTGTACCTCTTTTACAAAAGTAAGTACTGCCCCCGCATGGATTACGACCAGTCCATGGTGGCTGAAGTGTACCTCTTTTACAATAGTAAGTACTGCTCCCGCATGGATTACAACCAGTTCACGGTGGTTGAAGTGTACCTCTTTTACAACAGTAAGTACTGCCCCCGCATGGATTACGACCAGTCCACGGTGGCTGAAGTGTACCTCTTTTACAACAGTAAGTACTGTCCCCGCATGGATTACAACCAGTTCACGGTGGTTGAAGTGTACCTCTTTTACAACAGTAAGTACTGCCCCCGCATGTATTACGACCAGTCCACGGTGGCTGAAGTGTACCTCTTTTACAACAGTAAGTACTGCCCCCGCATGGATCACGACCAGTCCACGGCAGCTGAAGTGTACCTCTTTTACAACAGTAAGTACTGCCCCCGCATGTATTACGACCAGTCCACGGTGGCTGAAGTGTACCTCTATTACAACAGTAAGTACTGCCCCCGCATGGATTACGACCAGTCCACGGTGGCTGAAGTGTACCTCTTTTACAACAGTAAGTACTGCCCCCGCATGGATTACGACCAGTCCACGGTGGCTGAAGTGTACCTCTTTTACAACAGTAAGTACTGCCCCCGCATGGATTACGACCAGTCCATGGTGGCTGAAGTGTACCTCTTTTACAACAGTAAGTACTGCTCCCGCATGGATTACAACCAGTTCACGGTGGTTGAAGTGTACCTCTTTTACAACAGTAAGTACTGCCCCCGCATAGATTACGACCAGTCCACGGTGGCTGAAGTGTACCTCTTTTACAACAGTAAGTACTGTCCCCGCATGGGTTACGGTTAGTCCACGGTCGCTGAAGTGTACCTCTTTTACAACAGTAAGTACTGCCTCCGCATGGATTACGACCAGTCCACGGTGGCTGAAGTGTACCTCTTTTACAACAGTAAGTACTGCCCTCGCAAGGATTACGACTAGTCCACGGTGGCTGAAGTGTACCTCTTTTACAACAGTAAGTACTGCCCCCGCATGGATTACGACCAGTCCACGGTGGCTGAAGTGTACCTCTTTTACAACAGTAAGTACTGCCCTCGCATGGATTACGACCAGTCCACGGTGGCTGAAGTGTACCTCTTTTACAACAGTAAGTACTGCCCCCGCATGGATTACGACCAGTCCACGGTGGCTGAAGTGTACCTCTTTTACAACAGTAAGTACTGCCCACGCATGATTACGACCAGTCCCCGGTGGCTGAAGTGTACCTCTTTTACAACAGTAAGTACTGCCCCCGCATGGATTACGACCAGTCCACGGTGGCTGAAGTGTACCTCTTTTACAACAGTAAGTACTGCCCCCGCATAGATTACGACCAGTCCACGGTGGTTGAAGTGTACCTCTTTTACAACAGTAAGTACTGTCCCCGCATGGATTTCGACCAGTCCACGATGGCTGAAGTGTACCTCTTTTACAACAGTAAGTACTGCCCCCGCATGGATTACGACCAGTCCACGGCAGCTGAAGTGTACCTCTTTTACAACAGTAAGTACTGCTCCCTCATGGATTACGACCAGTCCACGGCAGCTGAAGTGTACCTCTTTTACAACAGTAAGTACTGCCCCCGCATGGATTACGACCAGTCCACGGTGGCTGAAGTGTACCTCTTTTACAGCAGTAAGTACTGCCCCCGCATGGATTACGACCAGTCCACGGTGGCTGAAGTGTACCTCTTTTACAACAGTAAGTACTGCCCCCGCATGTATTACGACCAGTCCACGGTGGCTGAAGTGTACCTCTATTACAACAGTAAGTACTGCCCCCGCATGGATTACGACCAGTCCACGGTGGCTGAAGTGTACCTCTTTTACAGCAGTAAGTACTGCCCCCGCATGGATTACGACCAGTCCACGGTGGCTGAAGTGTACCTCTTTTACAACAGTAAGTACTGCCCCCGCATGTATTACGACCAGTCCACGGTGGCTGAAGTGTACCTCTATTACAACAGTAAGTACTGCCCCCGCATGGATTACGACCAGTCCACGGTGGCTGAAGTGTACCTCTTTTACAACATTAAGTACTGCCCCCGCATGGATTACGACCAGTCCACGGTGGCTGAAGTGTACCTCTTTTACAAAAGT
Source organism: Pictodentalium vernedei (assembly GCA_031216915.1). NCBI lineage: Eukaryota > Metazoa > Mollusca > Scaphopoda > Dentaliida > Dentaliidae > Pictodentalium > Pictodentalium vernedei. Next base: position 8,981,482 of record CM062288.1, on the reverse strand, counting down.
AAGTACTGCCCCCGCATGGATTACGACCAGTCCATGGTGGCTGAAGTGTACCTCTTTTACAATAGTAAGTACTGCTCCCGCATGGATTACAACCAGTTCACGGTGGTTGAAGTGTACCTCTTTTACAACAGTAAGTACTGCCCCCGCATGGATTACGACCAGTCCACGGTGGCTGAAGTGTACCTCTTTTACAACAGTAAGTACTGTCCCCGCATGGATTACAACCAGTTCACGGTGGTTGAAGTGTACCTCTTTTACAACAGTAAGTACTGCCCCCGCATGTATTACGACCAGTCCACGGTGGCTGAAGTGTACCTCTTTTACAACAGTAAGTACTGCCCCCGCATGGATCACGACCAGTCCACGGCAGCTGAAGTGTACCTCTTTTACAACAGTAAGTACTGCCCCCGCATGTATTACGACCAGTCCACGGTGGCTGAAGTGTACCTCTATTACAACAGTAAGTACTGCCCCCGCATGGATTACGACCAGTCCACGGTGGCTGAAGTGTACCTCTTTTACAACAGTAAGTACTGCCCCCGCATGGATTACGACCAGTCCACGGTGGCTGAAGTGTACCTCTTTTACAACAGTAAGTACTGCCCCCGCATGGATTACGACCAGTCCATGGTGGCTGAAGTGTACCTCTTTTACAACAGTAAGTACTGCTCCCGCATGGATTACAACCAGTTCACGGTGGTTGAAGTGTACCTCTTTTACAACAGTAAGTACTGCCCCCGCATAGATTACGACCAGTCCACGGTGGCTGAAGTGTACCTCTTTTACAACAGTAAGTACTGTCCCCGCATGGGTTACGGTTAGTCCACGGTCGCTGAAGTGTACCTCTTTTACAACAGTAAGTACTGCCTCCGCATGGATTACGACCAGTCCACGGTGGCTGAAGTGTACCTCTTTTACAACAGTAAGTACTGCCCTCGCAAGGATTACGACTAGTCCACGGTGGCTGAAGTGTACCTCTTTTACAACAGTAAGTACTGCCCCCGCATGGATTACGACCAGTCCACGGTGGCTGAAGTGTACCTCTTTTACAACAGTAAGTACTGCCCTCGCATGGATTACGACCAGTCCACGGTGGCTGAAGTGTACCTCTTTTACAACAGTAAGTACTGCCCCCGCATGGATTACGACCAGTCCACGGTGGCTGAAGTGTACCTCTTTTACAACAGTAAGTACTGCCCACGCATGATTACGACCAGTCCCCGGTGGCTGAAGTGTACCTCTTTTACAACAGTAAGTACTGCCCCCGCATGGATTACGACCAGTCCACGGTGGCTGAAGTGTACCTCTTTTACAACAGTAAGTACTGCCCCCGCATAGATTACGACCAGTCCACGGTGGTTGAAGTGTACCTCTTTTACAACAGTAAGTACTGTCCCCGCATGGATTTCGACCAGTCCACGATGGCTGAAGTGTACCTCTTTTACAACAGTAAGTACTGCCCCCGCATGGATTACGACCAGTCCACGGCAGCTGAAGTGTACCTCTTTTACAACAGTAAGTACTGCTCCCTCATGGATTACGACCAGTCCACGGCAGCTGAAGTGTACCTCTTTTACAACAGTAAGTACTGCCCCCGCATGGATTACGACCAGTCCACGGTGGCTGAAGTGTACCTCTTTTACAGCAGTAAGTACTGCCCCCGCATGGATTACGACCAGTCCACGGTGGCTGAAGTGTACCTCTTTTACAACAGTAAGTACTGCCCCCGCATGTATTACGACCAGTCCACGGTGGCTGAAGTGTACCTCTATTACAACAGTAAGTACTGCCCCCGCATGGATTACGACCAGTCCACGGTGGCTGAAGTGTACCTCTTTTACAACAGTAAGTACTGCCCCCGCATGGATTACGACCAGTCCACGGTGGCTGAAGTGTACCTCTTTTACAACAGTAAGTACTGCCCCCGCATGGATTACGACCAGTCCATGGTGGCTGAAGTGTACCTCTTTTACAACAGTAAGTACTGCTCCCGCATGGATTACAACCAGTTCACGGTGGTTGAAGTGTACCTCTTTTACAACAGTAAGTACTGCCCCCGCATGGATTACGACCAGTCCACGGTGGCTGAAGTGTACCTCTTTTACAACAGTAAGTACTGTCCCCGCATGGATTACAACCAGTTCACGGTGGTTGAAGTGTACCTCTTTTACAACAGTAAGTACTGCCCCCGCATGTATTACGACCAGTCCACGGTGGCTGAAGCGTACCTCTTTTACAACAGTAAGTACTGCCCCCGCATGGATCACGACCAGTCCACGGCAGCTGAAGTGTACCTCTTTTACAACAGTAAGTACTGCCCCCGCATGTATTACGACCAGTCCACGGTGGCTGAAGTGTACCTCTATTACAACAGTAAGTACTGCCCCCCCATGGATTACGACCAGTCCACGGTGGCTGAAGTGTACCTCTTTTACAACAGTAAGTACTGCCCCCGCATGGATTACGACCAGTCCACGGTGGCTGAAGTGTACCTCTTTTTCAACAGTAAGTACTGCCCCCGCATGGATTACGACCAGTCCATGGTGGCTGAAGTGTACCTCTTTTACAACAGTAAGTACTGCTCCCGCATGGATTACAACCAGTTCACGGTGGTTGAAGTGTACCTCTTTTACAACAGTAAGTACTGCCCCCGCATAGATTACGACCAGTCCACGGTGGCTGAAGTGTACCTCTTTTACAACAGTAAGTACTGTCCCCGCATGGGTTACGGTTAGTCCACGGTCGCTGAAGTGTACCTCTTTTACAACAGTAAGTACTGCCTCCGCATGGATTACGACCAGTCCACGGTGGCTGAAGTGTACCTCTTTTACAACAGTAAGTACTGCCCTCGCAAGGATTACGACTAGTCCACGGTGGCTGAAGTGTACCTCTTTTACAACAGTAAGTACTGCCCCCGCATGGATTACGACCAGTCCACGGTGGCTGAAGTGTACCTCTTTTACAACAGTAAGAACTGCCCTCGCATGGATTACGACCAGTCCACGGTGGCTGAAGTGTACCTCTTTTACAACAGGAAGTACTGCCCCCGCATGGATTACGACCAGTCCACGGTGGCTGAAGTGTACCTCTTTTACAACAGTAAGTACTGCCCACGCATGATTACGACCAGTCCCCGGTGGCTGAAGTGTACCTCTTTTACAACAGTAAGTACTGCCCCCGCATGGATTACGACCAGTCCACGGTGGCTGAAGTGTACCTCTTTTACAACAGTAAGTACTGCCCCCGCATAGATTACGACCAGTCCACGGTGGTTGAAGTGTACCTCTTTTACAACAGTAAGTACTGTCCCCGCATGGATTTCGACCAGTCCACGATGGCTGAAGTGTACCTCTTTTACAACAGTAAGTACTGCCCCCGCATGGATTACGACCAGTCCACGGCAGCTGAAGTGTACCTCTTTTACAACAGTAAGTACTGCTCCCTCATGGATTACGACCAGTCCACGGCAGCTGAAGTGTACCTCTTTTACAACAGTAAGTACTGCCCCCGCATGGATTACGACCAGTCCACGGCAGCTGAAGTGTACCTCTTTTACAACTGTAAGTACTGCTCCCGCATGGATTACGACCAGACCACGGCAGCTGAAGTGTACCTCTTTTACAACAGTAAGTACTGCCCCCGCATGGATTACGACCAGTCCACGGTGGCTGAAGTGTACCTCTTTTACAACAGTAAGTACTGCTCCCGCATGGATTACGACCAGTCCACGGCAGCTGAAGTGTACCTCTTTTACAACAGTAAGTACTGCCCTCGCATGGATTTCGACCAGTAAACAGTGGCTGAAGTGTACCTCTTTTACAACAGTAAGTACTGCCCTCGCATGGATTACGACCGGTCCACGGTGGCTGAAGTGTACCTCTTTTACAACAGTAAGTACTGCCCCGCATGGATTACGACCAGTCCACGGTGGCTGAAGTGTACCTCTTTTACAACAGTAAGTACTGCCCCCGCATGGATTACGACCAGTCCACGGCAGCTGAAGTGTACCTCTTTCACAACAGTAAGTACTACCCCCGCATGGATTACGACCAGTCCAAGGTGGCTGAAGTGTACCTCTTTTACAATAGTAAGTACTGCCCCCGCATGGATAACGACCACTCCACGGTGGCTGAAGTGTACCTCTTTTACAACAGTAAGTAGTGCACCCGCATGGATTACGGCCAGTCCACGGCAGCTGAAGTGTACCTCTTTTACAACAGTAAGTACTGCCCCCGCATGGATTACGACCAGTCCACAGTGGCTGAAGTGTACCTCTTTTACAACAGTAAGTACTGCCCTCGCATGGATTATGACCAGTCCACGGTGGCTGAAGTGTACCTCTTTTACAACAGTAAGTACTGCCCCCGCATGGATTACGACCAGTCCACGGCAGCTGAAGTGTACCTCTTTTACAACAGTAAGTACTGCCCCCGCATGGATTACGACCAGTCCACGGTGGCTGAAGTGTACCTCTATTACAACAGTAAGTACTGCCCCCGCATGGATTACGACCAGTCCACGGTGGCTGAAGTGTACCTCTTTTACAACAGTAAGTCCTGCCCCCGCGTGGATTACGACCAGTCCACGGTGGCTGAAGTGTACCTCTTTTACAGCAGTAAGTACTGCCCCCGCATGGATTACGACCAGTCCACGGTGGCTGAAGTGTACCTCTTTTACAACAGTAAGTACTGCTCCCGCATGGATTACAACCAGTTCACGGTGGTTGAAGTGTACCTCTTTTACAACAGTAAGTACTGCCCTCGCATGGATATCGACCCGTCCACGGTGGCTGAAGTGTACCTCTTTTACAACAGTAAGTACTGTCCCCGCATGGGTTACGGTTAGTCCACGGTGGCTGAAGTGTACCTCTTTTACAACAGAAAGTACTGCCTCCGCATGGATTACGACCAGTCCACGGTGGCTGAAGTGTACCTCTTTTACAACAGTAAGTACTGCCCCCGCATGGATTACGACCAGTCCACGGTGGCTGAAGTGTACCTGTTTTACAACAGTAAGTACTGCCCCCGCATGGATTACGACCAGTCCACGGTAGCTGAAGTGTACCTCTTTTACAACAGTAAGTAGTGCCCTCGCATGGATTACGATCAGTCCACGGTGGCTGAAGTGTACCTCTTTTACAACAGTAAGTACTGCCCTCGCATGGATTACGAGAAGTCCACGGTGGCTGAAGTGTACCTCTTTTACAACAGTAAGTCCTGCCCCGCATGGATTACGACCAGTCCACGGTGGCTGAAGTGTACCTCTTTTACAACAGTAAGTACTGCCCCCGCATGGATTACGACCAGTCCACGGCAGCTGAAGTGTACCTCTTTTACAACAGTAAGTACTGCCCCCGCATGGATTACGACCAGTCCACGGTGGCTGAAGTGTACCTCTTTTACAACAGTAAGTACTGCCCCCGCATGGATTACGACCAGTCCACGGTGGCTGAAGTGTACCTCTTTTACAACAGTAAGTACTGCCCCCGCATGGATTACGACCAGTCCACGGCAGCTGAAGTGTACCTCTTTTACAACAGTAAGTACTGCCCCCGCATAGATTACGACCAGTCCACGGTAGCTGAAGTGTACCACATTTACAACAGTAAGTACTGCCCCCGCATGGATTACGACCAGTCCACGGTGGCTGAAGTGTACCTCTTTTACAACAGTAAGTACTGCCCCCGCATGGATTACGACCAGTCCACGGCAGCTGAAGTGTACCTCTTTTACAACAGTAAGTACTGCCCCCGCATGTATTACGACCAGTCCACGCTGGCGGAAGTGTACCTCTATTACAACGGTAAGTACTGCCCCCGCATGGATTACGACCAGTCCACGGTGGCTGAAGTGTACCTCTTTTACAACAGTAAGTACTGCCCCCGCATGGATTACGACCAGTCCACGGTGGCTGAAGTGTACCTCTTTTACAACAGTAAGTAGTGCCCCCGCATGGATTACGACCAGTCCAAGGTGGCTGAAGTGTACCTCTTTTACAACAGTAAGTACTGCTCCCGCATGGATTACAACCAGTTCACGGTGGTTGAAGTGTACCTCTTTTACAACAGTAAGTACTGCCCTCGCATGGATTACGACCCGTCCACGGTGGCTGAAGTTTACCTCTTTTACAACAGTAAGTACTGTCCCCGCATGGGTTACGGTTAGTCCACGGTCGCTGAAGTGTACCTCTTTTACAACAGTAAGTACTGCCTCCGCATGGATTACGACCAGTCCACGGTGGCTGAAGTGTACCTCTTTTACAACAGTAAGTACTGCCCTCGCATGGATTACGACCAGTCCACGGTGGCTGAAGTGTACCTCTTTTACAACAGTAAGTACTGCCCTCGCATGGATTACGACTAGTCCACGGTGGCTGAAGTGTACCTCTTTTACAACAGTAAGTACTGGCCCCGCATGGATTACGACCAGTCCACGGTGGCTGAAGTGTACCTCTTTTACAACAGTAAGTACTGCCCTCGCATGGATTACGACCAGTCCACGGTGGCTGAAGTGTACCTCTTTTACAACAGGAAGTACTGCCCTCGCATGGATTACGACCAGTCCACGGTGGCTGAAGTGTACCTCTTTTACAACAGTAAGTACTGCCCACGCATGGATTACGACCAGTCCCCGGTGGCTGAAGTGTACCTCTTTTACAACAGTAAGTACTGCCCCCGCATGGATTACGACCAGTCCACGGTGGCTGAAGTGTACCTCTTTTACATCAGTAAGTACTGCCCCCGCATGGATTACGACCAGTCCACGGTGGCTGAAGTGTACCTCTTTTACAACAGTAAGTACTGCCCCCGCATGGATTACGACCAGTCCACGGCAGCTGAAGTGTACCTCTTTTACAACAGTAAGTACTGCCCCCGCATGGATTACGACCAGTCCAAGGTGGCTGAAGTGTACCTCTTTTACAATAGTAAGTACTGCCCCCGCATGGATTACGACCACTCCACGGTGGCTGAAGTGTACCTCTTTTACAACAGTAAGTACTGCCCCCGCATGGATTACGACCAGTCCACGGCAGCTGAAGTGTACCTCTTTTGCAACAGTAAGTACTGCCCCCGCATGGATTACGACCAGTCCACGGTGGCTGAAGTGTACCTCTTTTACAACAGTAAGTACTGCCCTAGCATGGATTACGACCAGTCCACGGTGGCTGAAGTGTACCTCTTTTACAACAGTAAGTACTGCCCCCGCATGGATTACGACCAGTCCACGGCAGCTGAAGTGTACCTCTTTTACAACAGTAAGTACTGCCCCCGCATGGATTACGACCAGTCCACGGTGGCTGAAGTGTACCTCTTTTACAACAGTAAGTACTGCCCCCGCGTGGATTACGACCAGTCCACGGTGGCTGAAGTGTACCTCTTTTACAGCAGTAAGTACTGCCCCCGCATGGATTACGACCAGTCCACGGTGGCTGAAGTGTACCTCTTTTACAACAGTAAGTACTGCTCCCGCATGGATTACAACCAGTTCACGGTGGTTGAAGTGTACCTCTTTTACAACAGTAAGTACTGCCCTCGCATGGATATCGACCCGTCCACGGTGGCTGAAGTGTACCTCTTTTACAACAGTAAGTACTGCCCCCGCATGGGTTACGGTTAGTCCACGGTCGCTGAAGTGTACCTCTTTTACAACAGTAAGTACTGCCTCCGCATGGATTACGACCAGTCCACGGTGGCTGAAGTGTACCTCTTTTACAACAGTAAGTACTGCCCTCGCATGGATTACGACTAGTCCACGGTGGCTGAAGTGTACCTCTTTTACAACAGTAAGTACTGCCCCCGCATGGATTACGACCAGTCCACGGTGGCTGAAGTGTACCTCTTTTACAACAGTAAGTACTGCCCTCGCATGGATTACGACCAGTCCACGGTGGCTGAAGTGTACCTCTTTTACAACAGTAAGTACTGCCCCAGCATGGATTACGACCAGTCCACGGTGGCTGACGTGTACCTCTTTTACAACAGTAAGTACTGCCCCCGCATGGATTACGACCAGTCCCCGGTGGCTGAAGTGTACCTCTTTTACAACAGTAAGTACTGCCCCCGCATGGATTACGACCAGTCCACGGTGGCTGAAGTGTACCTCTTTTACAACAGTAAGTACTGCCCCCGCATGGATTACGACCAGTCCACGGTGGTTGAAGTGTACCTCTGTTACAACAGTAAGTACTGTCCCCGCATGGATTACGACCAGGCCACGGTGGCTGAAGTGTACCTCTTTTACAACAGTAAGTACTGCCCCCGCATGGATTACGACCAGTCCACGGTGGCTGAAGTGTACCTCTTTTACAACAGTAAGTACTGTCCTCGCATGGATTACGACCCGTCCACGGTGGCTGAAGTGTACCTCTTTTACAACAGTAAGTACTGCCCTCGCATGGATTACGACCAGTCCACGGTGGCTGATGTGTACCTCTTTTACAACAGTTCCACGGTGGCTGAAGTGTACCTCTTTTACAACAGTAAGTACTGCCCCCGCATGGATTACGACCAGTCCACGGTGGCTGAAGTGTACCTCTTTTACAACAGTAAGTACTGCCCCCGCATGGATTACGACCAGTCCACGGTGGCTGAAGTGTACCTCTTTTACAACAGTAAGTACTGCCCCCGCATGGATTACGACCAGTCCACGGTGGCTGAAGTGTACCTCTTTTACAACAGTAAGTACTGACCTCGCATGGATTACGACCTGTCCACGGTGGCTGAAGTGTACCTCTTTTACAACAGTAAGTACTGCCCCCGCATGGGTTACGATTAGTCCACGGTGATTGAAGTGTACCTCTTTTACAACAGTAAGTACTGCCCCCGCATGGATTACGACCAGTCCACGGTGGCTGAAGTGTACCTCTTTTACAGCAGTAAGTACTGCCCCCGCATGGATTACGACCAGTCCACGGTGGTTGAAGTGTACCTCTTTTACAACAGTAAGTACTGTCCCCGCATGGATTACGACCAGTCCACGGTGGCTGAAGTGTACCTCTTTTACAACAGTAAGTACTGCCCCCGCATGGATTACGACCAGTCCACGGTGGCTGAAGTGTACCTCTTTTACAACAGTAAGTACTGTCCTCGCATGGATTACGACCCGTCCACGGTGGCTGAAGTGTACCTCTTTTACAACAGTAAGTACTGCCCCCGCATGGATTACGACCAGTCCACGGTGGCTGAAGTGTACCTCTTTTACAACAGTAAGTAATGCCCCCGCATGGATTACGACCAGTCCACGGTGGCTGAAGTGTACCTCTTTTACAACAGTAAGTTCTGCCCTCGCATGGATTGCGACCCGTCCACGGTGGCTGAAGTGTACCTCTTTTACAACAGTAAGTACTGCTCCCGCATGGGTTACGATTAGTCCACGGTGATTGAAGTGTACCTCTTTTACAACAGTAAGTACTGCCCTCGCATGGATTACGACCCGCCCACGGTGGCTGATGTGTACCTCTTTTACAACAGTAAGTACTGCCCCCGCATGGATTACGACCAGTCCACGGTGGTTGAAGTGTACCTCTTTTACTACAGTAAGTACTGCCCTCGCATGGATTACGACCAGTCCACGGTGGCTGAAGTGTACCTCTTTTACAACAGTAACTACTGCCCCCGCATGGATTACGACCAGTCCACGGTGGCTGAGGTGTACCTCTTTTACAATAGTAAGTACTGCCCCCGCATGGATTACGACCAGTCCACGGTGGTTGAAGTGTACCTGTTTTACAACAGTAAGTACTGCCCCCGCATGGATTACGACCAGTCCGCGGTGGCTGAAGTGTACCTCTTTTACAACAGTAAGTACTGCCCCCGCATGGGTTACGACCAGTCCACGGTGGCTGAAGTGTACCTCTTTTACAGCAGTAAGTACTACCCCCGCATGGATTACGACCAGTCCACGGTGGCTGAAGTGTACCTCTTTTACAACAGTAAGTACGGATTTATCGATGCGATGTATCCTTGGGTGATGATGTGGCGTCAAGCACAAACAAATAAACACTCGGTGTCAAGAGAATCGAGACGTCGGATTATTCCCCAAGAAACATAATTTATTTATTTATTTATTTGTTTACTTATTGGTGTTTAAGGTCACATACTTCTGCACAAAGGCTAATCATGACCACGACAGTTTTACGGGTGGAGGAAGCCGGAGTACCCGGAAAGAACCACCGAGCAACGGGGAGCAACTGTCAGCTCCCCAACATACTAACTCCACACAAGCATTGGTTGAAGACAGGTGCACCATCGAAGTGCAGTACGACTTAGTACACAGCGTCACCGTGCCCCCACGTGGGCAATGGGGGTGAAGTGTCTTGCCCAAGGACACAACGCGGTTGCCGCAGGTGGGATTCGAACCGAGGACCTCTCGGCTTGCAGCCTGCACCTCTACCAACTGATCCACCGAGCCCCCAGAAACATAATTATTCCCTTTCTCCAAGCGACTGGTCTACTTTTCAATAAGGCTATTTTTTTCCTAAAATGAGTACAAAGAGAAAGCCTCTACCCAGACTTTAGAATGTCGTTCAGTGTATAACATAAAATTGCAAAACATGTGGATCTCGGTGGCTCCGTGGTTAGGGCAATGGACTTTGGAACGAAAGGTCGGAGGTTCGATGCTAACCAGCGACAGTTGCTTTGTGCTCTTGGGCAAGGCACGTAATCCTGATTGCTGGAGTGGGTGCACTATGGCGCTGTGTAGTAATACGTACTGCGCGTAGACGATGCCTGGTGTGGGTGCACCATGGCGCTGTGTATTAATACGTTCTGTGCGTAGATGATGCCTGGAGTGGGTGCACTATGGCGCTGTGTATTAATACGTACTGTGCGTAGATGATGCCCTTGCCTTCAACGCTTCTAACCCTGTTTGTGTAAAAGTTAGTAAGTTTGACAGTTATAAACCGCCACCCGGTGGTTCTCTTCTCTCCGAGTACTCCGGCTTCCTCCACCATAAAATTCTCCGACACGATGTACAAGATATGGCCAATGATGGTATTAAGATTTTATAACAATACACACTCATTTGACGATTGACTGGGAGACAAAATGGTTATTGTCACTAGAGCCTTGGGGTCAAAATCTATTCATCCGTTCAATACAACTAAAAAATTAAATCCTATAATTCGACCTCTATTCGAACCAAATATTTTTGTTGAAAACATGCCCCTCGAACTTTACTTTATTCTACAAAATCTTCATTAATGGCCAATAAGAAATAAATATAAAATACCAGACCAAGTACAATGTAAAAACAAATCCCTGCACCAATAGTGTGTTTCTAACGCGGGCAGTGTAGTGTGCAAGCTACTTGTATGTACATATGCTGTCATTTTACTCAACAGCTCGTACTCACAGAATTACTTTGATTTAGTGAGCAACCAATAATGCGCTGGAGACGATCAATTGTTTTCTTCATAATTTTATATTCACGGATCTTATTATAATGCCAGTCTACTGTATTAACCCTTTACCTGACATGGAAAGCAGACGACACATGCAAAAAAATTTCTTGAATAACTAATTTTTTTTATTTTTTGTCTCAAAAACATAGGTTATGACCCCTCGTTGGAACGAGCTCGTTCCAACGAGGGGTCATAACCTATGTTTTTGAGAAAAAAATAAAAAAAATAATGAAAATTAATTGGCGATATTTGAGAATAGCGCTGGCCAGTTTGGGCCGTTACCGTGGGTAAAGGGTTAATATTGTTCTTCTAACGCCGCTCACAATGTGCATGTTGATTTTATGTACATATTTGTACGGTGTGCCGGTCATTTTACACAACTCTACTTCACTCTGGTCATCCGATTACCACTTTTGCGGTGCAGTACCTCGTTTGCGGTTTAAAAAAGACGGAAACGGTTGAAGGTAGGTGTCATAAAATATGGTATAACTGCTATTAACTAGCGTATATCACTGAAATTAATCTGGCGATCTATTGAATGTTATTGCATTCTTGTACATCGTGTCGGTGTTTTTTATGAAGTAAATGAGCTCTGTTATTGAAAATACATTAGCGTTCATCCTCATTCTTTCAGAAATTTTCGCCAAAATTTGTTCTCTCCGTGAATATCAAGGCCATAGAAGGTCAAACCTTCGACCCATTGTTGCTTCAGACTTTTGTCTTTGAGTTTAGGTCAGCTTCAGCTTTCATAAAAAGTCCTGCATTCGCCTTATTTGGCAGCTTCGACTAGAGGTGTTGAACTTTTAGAATACCTGATTTGCGGTGTTGTCTAAACCGCAAAAGGTGGTAACTTTACACCGCAAATAAGGTATTCATAAAAACCAATTACCCTCCTCGATAAATTCCGTTTAAACATGTTTTCACAAAAGGCTCACAAACGTAACTTCCACATTTGGCTAAAATAAGACATTTCTCTGTACGGATGCTGCTCCAAGGACTCACAATAGCATATTTTAAATATAATTCGCAGTTCAATCCCAACAACTGGAATTTTTACCTCCATATTTCCACTTTAAAATACTTCAAAAAAATTGTTTTTTATTTCTCACATGAAAATATTTCTTGGATGAAAGTATTGGTGATTAAGACCTACCCTGAAAGAGTTTGCAACACAAGTAGGCTTGTTGAAATGCGTGTACTTCCCAATTTTCCAACTTGTTTGCGTAACAATCTGCTGTTTTTTTAAACCGCAAACGAGGTACTGCACCGCAAAGGTGGTAATCGGATGACCAGCGGGTACATGTAATCACATGACGTCTTCGATTAAAAAAGAGAACAATAGCACCTCGAGGACAATCGATATTATTTACTTCTCTCATTAACTTATCCCGTCTTATGATCATTTGATAGATTAGGGACATTGAAGATTTATGTGTTGTGGCACAAACATCCAAGAAGATTTCAGAGAATGATATTGTAGAATATTCCTGCGGTAAGTACGTTTCTATACTTTTCTGTTTAGTTGGAAATTTTGGCTTTGCAAAACAGAAATAGAGGATATTCACGAAAATTTGATGAATACCGAAAATATCTCGTGAGTGGCTACAAAGAAATATGAGGATCTTCACGAGCGACGCAGTCGCGAGTGAAGATCCTCATATTTCTTGTAGCCACGAACGAGATATTTTCGGTATTCATCAAATTTTCGTGAATTTTCTTTTTATTTAATGCTCTACGACTACAAACTCTCCAATTTGTGGCCTTTATTTGCCATTAAGGTGCAAAATTTATGTGCCGAACCGGCGTCCATACAAAAATTACAACAACCAAACTCCAACCATTGGAATGTGTGAATATCCGCACAAAAAGTAGTCCCGTCTTATTTCTCCCCTAACTTTACGATTTACCAAGGCTGGCGAATTGAAATAATCGCAATGTGTTTCGAAGAAATAGAACAATAACAAAAAACACCACTTTCTTATTTTCAATAACAAGACACGTCATTTTATTTTTTTTGAACTCAATGCACTGAAGACGTGTGAAGTTGAACTGAAGAAATTTGAAAGTGATTTCGGCTTTTCGCTGGAAGGTGAATGAGAAAGTCAAACTTTGAAACCGCTGATTTAATGAATTGATTTAGTCACTGTCACTATCAATTATTCGAATTCGTTTGTATTTGGGACTCTGGAATTCATTACTGATGTGCTGACTCGTTTAAAGTACATGTGATTCGTCATCCGAACCTACGATGAAATATCGATTTCTAAATATCATTTTGATATTTCGTTTTGCCGACCGACAGGGGAATATGACTTAATTTTTCAGCGTGAATTGATGCCTGAGCATTAAATAAAAAGTTATATTATCATTCCGGCAAAACGTTTATCTTGAAGTTCTCAGTATGAAATGACTTCTCCCTTCTTTACTTAAGTATGTGTCATACACTCTTAATCCTTTATCCAACGACAAAGTAAAATTTATTATCTAAAATACTATTTTTTAATTTACAAAAAACTTTCAAAAAATTATATCTTGTGACACCTCACTGGAATGTGCTGGACGAGCTCATTCCAATGAGAGGGGGCAGGGGTGGGGTGAGTCATATGGTGTGGTTTTTAAAATTTATTTTTTAACTACATAATCTGTATATGGGGTCGATCCAGTAGGTGAAGAGTTGATCATTTGGTAACTGAAAATGTCGTTTACATTTTCAATACCACCTTCATCAGTAATGTTCGTCGAGATACCGGAAATGTTGCCAGCTTCAAACCTTTGAATTACCCAGTTTAAAAATAATAATGTGAACTCTGCTCTCTCTGTCCCTGTAATTTCTATAATTTTCTATTCTAGGGAATGACAGGGAGACAGCCACTGCGGCTATGTCATTACCCGCTGTTCACATGCAAATTGTGTACCAAATATATGTACATGTATAACCTGTTTTTATACATGTATTCCGCGAATAAAGTTACTTACTTACTTACTAGGTAGGGTGGTTTGTGGTCCAGATAGTCTGAACCGAACTACTCTGTGTTTCAAGGGAACCGGTGTGGAGGCGGGGGGTATCAGGGATAAAGTGGATGGTGTAGTTAAAATTGTTCAGGGTCAGATCCATTGGTGGTGGTGCATGTGGGTACAAGCAATATCAGAGATGTGTTGGGGGGGGGGGGGGGAGGGGTCAGTTCAGCTTATGGATACATACACGGGCTTGTCCACCAAATTGCATAGTAGGAATGCGACTGTAGTAGTGTCCTCCCAGTTATGAGTGTAGGGAATGAACTTCTTGGAAGGAATAGCTTTAACAAGGTGTTTACCATGTATAACTTATGTATACCTTATGGAACGGATGTGATCTCTCTAAACCAAATGGTAGTGAGGCACTTGGTGATTCTTAAAATTATGCGGGTCGCTGGATAATCGGATCAAATAACGCATCCGCACTGGAAGTGGTCAGATGGGAACTCGGGTGGATGCCGTTTAAAGATAGAATAGATATGAGAAAATTCTGCAACCTGAATTATCTGGTAAACCCTCCAAACAGTATATGATGTAAAACGACGTTTAACCCCGTATGGAACTCCAAAATTCAGACACGGTGGTTATGACAGGCGAATAAGCTAATAGAGAATTATTCTATTGAGACAAGATCAAGAAGGAAGACTGCGGCAGATGAGTAGCTATATTAGGAGAAGAGTGCTCCAGGATTGTAATAAAAACTTGCGAGTTGTAATTAGGACAAAGAGCTCTTTAGACGGATAATATAAAAAGATACTGCCAACTTTTGAGGCGTACATAGATGAATTATTGGAGGGAGAGGCTCACTGTTATTCAAAGTAACATCGAAGTAACTGGAGTTGGTGGGAAGAATCGGGAAAACAAGTAAAAAGCGGGCCAGATAGAAATGTTCAACTTAGGTATGAAGGAGACCCTGAAGCATTTTATGTTAGGATGCCCCCAAATATTTGCCTCACACATGTAGAACAAGATTCCTTGGGAAACTATGAAAAATGGGATAAAAGCATGAAGAATATCCGGGCTAGGAATGACACGAGGGAAATGATCAATGTTGGGGTGATCGATAGAGGGAGAATTATGAAACAGCGTTTGAGTGAATGCTTGGAGATTAGGAGAGACAGTAGGGTGGAATAACTCGTCAGAGTACTGGGTTGGTGTTGGGGGACCGCGACAAATCAGTGGAAGGACAAATAATTATTATTATTAATATTAATATTATTGTTAATATCTACGTCTCCTTTATTTATTTTTTCTTTATTTCCAGGAAAAAGAACATTTCATCAGTGAGACATCATACGGACTCTGATGAACATTCACAAGTAGAAAGTCATGATTATTGTGCGATGGTTTAGTGTCATTTGTGCGCTAAAGCTTTGTTCGTCTGCAAATATTAAAGAAAAAGAATATCAAGTGTGCGAAGTTCCAGGTCTCCCACAGACCGAGCAAAGTTCTCTAACCACGCGCTCAGAAATTGAATGTGCCGCGCATTGCTCTTCGGACGAACAATGCATTACATTTCGTTTCGACAGTTCTTCACAGACCTGCTACACCGGGGGAGAGTTGATGGCTGCACCAGGACAATTTTACACT
Source organism: Pictodentalium vernedei (assembly GCA_031216915.1). Classification (NCBI taxonomy): domain Eukaryota; kingdom Metazoa; phylum Mollusca; class Scaphopoda; order Dentaliida; family Dentaliidae; genus Pictodentalium; species Pictodentalium vernedei. The sequence goes on along the minus strand of CM062288.1, from coordinate 8,965,477 downwards.
AGAGGCACGCGTGAGTTGTTTGTTAATTAACACAATCTACTGATCGAGTTCTTTCTTTCTTTTTTTCTTGTCTTTCCTTTCTTTAGTTTTGATTTTGTTAGTCTTTTGTCAACGCTTGTTACCCTATTCTAATTTTCATTTTTTATAGTATCTGATGCAAATTGTAACAAAGTTAATTAGCTTTAATGAGATGATAATAGATGAGAAATCTTCTTGCTGACATCGTGTCAATTAACAAAAAACTTTTTTTATCTTTTTTTTTCAGCAGGACATGAGAGTGAATGTCGGTAGTTTTATGGATTGGTTCACTCCCGGGCACTGTAAATTTCATAAACATCATCATTGCCTGCAATTTCCACATTGATTTTCTAAATCAAAGCATGCGGGAATTCGGCTATTAAGTAGTGATATTTCCATCGACATTTTTCAAGACAAAATAGGCCTTCAAAAGTAGGTTTAGGACTAGGCTTTTGAATAGTGAACATTTTCAGATGTAACATTCAAGAGTAGAGTCAGGCGTGTGTTTTCGTCGGTGAATGGGTGTCAATTGAAGAAATGTGAAAAATCAGAAATAATTTTTTATTGCTAGAAAAGATGATATTAGCGATAGTTCGTCAAACGATGTGGACACCATTGTTGATATTTTTTCAGGGACAATTTACAATTTCCGGTATATTGTCTAGTACGGTTACCTAACCTGAAAAGCTTGGAATGGACAACGTTTTTCTTCTTTTACTACTGAATCCAAATACGTTGGTTGCTACTCTGTAAACTTTAAATATTTAAGATGGCGACCAAGATAACTGACAACAAACACGACGAACGAAATGGTTTCGCGCGCCGAAGGCGCGCAGGTACGGTATGAAAAACAAGCCCCTTTCGACCCTCGGTTACTGTATATGGATGGCTGTCACATGTCTAGGCGTGTTGAAGGGGGGAAAGGTTCCGGTACTCGGCAGGTGTCTCCTGTAGAGGCGCGGTGGCCTCGTTGACTGATGTCGGTTGAACCCTCGGGTGAGGACCAGTGTTGGAGGTTGGGTCCTCTCACAAAGGTACTACCTCTCCCCGAGGGTGCAGTCGATCTGGATTTTCAGGCAAGTATTGTCTGCCACTTCGGAGATGGTATTGAGTGATGGCAATCACTGGCAAGTATAATCTGTCTCAGGCTGTCTCCGTTTGGTAGGACGTCTTTGAAAGAAACAACAACGACCCCTTTCGGGGACCACCAGAAACAAGACCCGAACTTCTCTGGTTCGGGGGCAGTCCTGCATTGTGGTCCTATTGGGTTGGGACAGAGGATGCGCTATGCGCTTACAAAAAAGGGGCAGAGGCAGGACGCAGAACCAACGTTCGCCTCCTTTAAAGTGGACCACTTTTAGGGATGGAGTGAAGGATGTTCAGGAACCATGGGGGTTATCGTTTCTATAACGGTTAGACTGTCCATAGCCGTTATTGGGGTGCTGGTCAAAAAGCATCTTCTGTGTATCTGCTTAAAAGAAGGCAGAATTAGTTTTCATTCTTCAAGCATGTTTAGTTTTTAAACCTGATATAATCTTAGTTGAGTCGGTGAAGGCAGCCCTTTCTGGTAGAAGTACAGTTAAGCTGTTAATCTGCCTGTAAAGTCACCTTCTCGTTCCCTATTGATTATTAAGCGTGTTTAGTTTTTTACAATATTTAATCGTGATGTAATTTTAGTTGAGTCGGTGAAGGCAGCCCTTTCTGGTAGAAGGCCACAGTTAAGCTGTTAATCTGCCTGTAAACTCACCTTCTCGTTCCCTATTTGTTATTAAGCGTGTTTAGTTTTTTACAATATTTAATCGTGATGTAATTTTAGCCGGTGAAGGCAGCCCTTTCTGGTAGAAGGCCACAGTTAAGCTGTTAATCTGCCTGTTAGTTCACTTTCTCGTTCCCTAGTTTTTTCGAGCGGTCTTAGTTTTGATTGGAATTTTTGGGCTTTTGCCGGCTTTCGCAAATGGCCCCAAGTCGAAGATTAGTTCACTGTCGGCTAGCCGGTCATGAGTTTTCGCGGCCAGGGTGGCTAGGCGGTCTTTGATGGTGGGGATATCGGCCTTGTCGTGGAGTGTTTTGATGGGTGTGTCCCATGGGGCGCGGAGGGCGACTCTAAGTGCGTGATTTTGGACCTTCTGGAGTTTTCCCATATTAGTTTGGTTGAGGTCAGTTAGGATGATTGCCCCGTATTCGAGTACTGGGCACACAAAGGCTTTGTATAGTTTGAGTAGGGTGGACTGGTTGGCTCCCCATGAAGTTCCCTTTAGCGTTTTTAATAAGTTAATGCGTCTAGTTGGGTTTTTTTCGCCAAATCGTCGGTGTGTTTGTTAAAGGACAGTTTTTGATCAATGGTGATGCCCAGGAATTTCGCCTCTTTGCATTCTGGGAGGGTGTTATCCATAAGTTTTAGGTCAAAATCACGTTTATTTGTCTTGCGAGTAAAGGTGATTCGTTGGCTTTTATTGGCGTTCAGCTTAATTCTCCATTTGGCACACCACTGATCTAGTTCGTCGAGAGCGCGTTGCAGGGGTTTTTGGAGCAGATTGGCCGTATTGTTAGAGTCTCAGAGGCCCTTATCATCCGCGAATTGGGAGACTTGAACACGATCATCGGAGAAGTTAAGGCCATTTACATATACGATGTAAAGAAGGGGGCTTAGGACGGATCCTTGGGGGTGCCTGCTTCAAGGGGGACACTGTCAGACATTTCATTGTTCACTCTGACTTTAATTTCGCGATCATTTAAGAAAGAGGATAGTAATCTGAGCAATTTCATGGGGAGTCTCATTTTTGATAATTTGTAGCGCATTCCATTGTGCCAAACATAGTCAAATGCTTTTTTCGACGTCTAACAGGACTGCCGCGCCTATTTGCTGATTGTTGATCGCGGTTTTCATTTGAGTGACTAGTCGGTAGACATGTTCGATGCCTTCTTTACGGTTTCTATAGGCTCTTTGCCATTTATTGAAAAAATCGATGTCTTCAAGATGCCCCCTGAACCGATTGGTAAGGATTCGTTCGAATGTCTTACCAATGCAGCTGAGGAGGCTGATTGGGCGGTAGCTGGCTGGATAGGAGGGGTCCTTGTCAGGTTTTGGTATCATGACACCGATGGCCTTTTCCCAGCATTTGGGAAAGTAGCCATGGGTGAGGCATGCGTTGAACAGTTTGTTTAGTTTTTCGATTAGGGAGTTTGGGCTTTGTTTTAGAATTTTGTAGCTTACTTCGTCTTCGCCGGATGAGGAGGAATTTTTGCATTTTTTATGACGTTGATGATTTCGTCATTGGTGATGGGGTGACGAGGTCATCGTCGTCCCTATCTTTTGGTTCGTTATCCAAATTGGGGTCACGGTAGATATCAGGGTGTTCATTCATGAAGTCATCAATCGCGTTAATGACGGCGTCATCATTGTCAGTGCGTGTGAAGGAACCGTCATTGTTTAGTTTGGGTTTTTTTTCTGTTGAGAAAAGTGTAGTGAATTTTTCGGAAAAAACAAAATATTTAGGCAACTTCACTCTAATGTATTTTTGATAGCTTATAAATTCCATTGTTTAGTTTGGGGTTCAGAAAAAACGAAACATTTAGGCTTGAAGTAAGGCTTGATCTTTCATAGACCATTCGTAAAATAGAAGTGGAAGTCTTGCTGTGGTAAATGAAAGTAGGTTTTGTTCTCATGCCACAAATTCTTCACCATATCTAAATGGTCTACCTTTCCTTTGATCATTCTTATCGGTTCTAGTTAATCAGTTGTTTAGTTGGTGGATACAGTGTCACATGTGACGAAGTGAGAACAATATTAGGCGAGACTTTAGCCGACCCTAATATTGTTATGAGACTTACGTGACTCCGTATACGTTAACCAAACGATCCGAAACGTATTTATTTTGCCAGTCTTTTTTTTTTCTCCGCTTTGTGTTTTCGTTAAAAATTCCGATCGACATTCATTTGTTTACAAACGCAGGCGAGTAGTGATGCAATGCGAGGGTAGAAATCCAACATCTCATTCATCGCCAAGTACACAATTAAATTGTAACCTCTTACATTATGGCCACATTTCCAATTCTGCCTACTTTTCGACGTTTGAACTTAAAACATACTTTCTAAACTGATAATTAGCCGAATAAAAACAAATGGCGGACAATGACAAGTAATATACCAACAGTGTCGGTATATTAATGTAATAGGGGATGACTGTTGACCTTTATTATCGGTGTATTCCTCAGTACTCGGTCACCAGTCATCACCATTCATAGGTCAATCTATCGGGCGAGCGTAGTAAACGGCGCTACTACGAGAAAAAAACTGATTTCAGTGATAACACAACTATAATGTAATTATTAGAAATAGTTGTTGTTGCTTCCCCCCCCCTCCCCACACTAAACACCCGTTCAAGTACTAAATGTTACCCTTTTAATTAAATATAGCTAGAAGTACCGAAAATGACAATAACGTCATCCAACACCCAAATGCGTATTAACTGAAGCGTACTCGGAATTATCCCCCAAAAATCCGAAGAACCAAAAGCGTTTTGTGTTACTGTCATGTTAAAGATATATATGTGATAGGGATCCTGAACGTGGACAAATCTACAAACAAAAATTACAGTAAGGTGTGTCTAACAAGATCTTCGAATTGTATACCCTCAATATGCAATCCCTTGGAGTTGGACGGATGAAGATTCTGAAGCTGAACAATTATTCTACTTCAAGAAGTCTACAGTTTCTGTTTCTATGTTATATACGCATGGCCATACAGCCCCTGAATCCTCTAATCTGTCACTCAACTACGAATCGTCTCTCGTGCGACAAAGCGCCACCTGCAATACCTTGTAGTTACGGCCTTGTTGTACTCAATGTCAAAACAAACAGTAGACAAAGTTGTTCTATATTTATACTTTGATTAAATCTTGTGAAAACGAATCTCCTCTATTTAACCCTTTACCTAACATGAAAAGCAGACGACACTTGCAAAAAAAATTCTTGAATAACTAATTTTTTTCATTTTTTGTCTCAAAAACATAGGTTATGACCCCTCGTTGGAACGAGCTCGACGAGCTCGTTCCAACGAGGGGTCATAACCTATGTTTTTGAGACAAAAAATGAAAATATTTTGAAAATTAATTGGCGATTTTTAAGAATAGCGCTGGCCGGTTTTGGCCGTTACGTTGGGTAAAGGGTTAAAGTACTGCATGTTTTAAACTTAACTTTTTACCTAACGTAACGGCAAAACAGTCACGTGCTATTTATAAACACCGTCAGTCCAATTTCTATTTCTTCATTTCAATTCCAGTCTCAAACGTAGCTTATGACACCTCCTCTGAACAAGCTTGTTGAGTTCGATCAAATGATGGTTATAATCTATGAGACAAAGGCAAACCTGAATATTTCTTGGCATTCAAGACATTGTCTTGCAAGGATCGGCTGATATTCTTGTTGTTGAATAAAGGGTGTTAATATCTTTTTCCCAATTTACTGTGAACTATGTATATCACAGAGGCTATTGAATTACTAAAACCTGTGTTCTGAAAGACGACAGCAGCACCGACATCAAGATGCCTTTATTACTCCGTTACTTGGCAAGTCACAAACAGACATGTCACAAGTTTTCTATCTGAAACAATGGCCTCTCTGTATGTTTAAATTTTGATGCAGTAAGTGCCTCAATGCAAACAACCTTTTCTCTTTTCAGCAGCAGGGGTGTGCCCGATCGATAGTGGATACCAGATTTATAGTTCGCCACCACATATCCTCTGTTTGAAGAATTACACATCACAGATGACACATGCCTCAGCTGCAGCCCTGTGTAACTGTCATGGCGCCCACCACATTTTGATCGAAAATGAAAGCATGTATTACTTTGTAAGAGATTTAGTATCAGCAAATAACTGGGGTATGTATAGATTATGTTAAACCTTTACCTACCAGGCCTAAGGGATTAATCTTGTAAAATGTTTTTAAATAACTACACATTTTCGTTCTTGGCCTTCAAAACAAGGCTTTTGACCCCTCATTGGAAGGATATGGCTGAGCTGTTTCTAATAAGGGTTATACTTTACGTTTTGAAAGGAAAAACTTAAGACAATAAAATATGAATAACATTTTCTTGTAAATATCGATTCTCGTATATAGCCGAAATCTTCAAATAAATATTCAACTGCGTAATTCTGTTCTGCTGCAGGTTTATTTATGTTTATTCACATTTGCATGTGACTGCCTTTGTGGCGTTATTTGTCACATAATCATATCCAAATAGCTCATTTTATTATATGCTAGTCTGTGAATTATCGCTAATTATCTAAGAGATATTTCTCGATATCCATGTACTCGATGGATATCGAAGAATATCCCCCAGTAGCTTCCTAAATGACGTCACGCTATGCCGCTTCACGTCACCTTGAAGAAACGATCAGCTGATCTTTATTATTGTTTTGAAACGTACGCATTTGGGGTCGAATTGGGCTGAATATTGTGCAACAAAATGTCTCGTAGCATATAATAAAAAAGAAAATCTTCTCTCTTTTAGTCAGTATCTGGAATTATCTCATGAATGCGGACCTGGAAGTTTTATTTTTCACGAGCACTTGCGCGAGTGAAAAATAATATTTTCAGGTCCACAAGATGAATTTTTTCAGTAGCTTCCTTAATGTCGTTACGCTTCGGCGCATGATGTCGGCTTGAACGTCGCCTTGAAGGAACGATCAGCAGCTTTTTGTTATTGTCTTGAAACTGTTTGCAGTCGAATTGGGCTGAATAATGCGCAGTAAAATGTAACGTGGCACATAATAAAAAGAAAATAGACGCTGTTTTAGTGAATATCGTAAAACAGCGTAGATAGCCTCTATACGAAAAATATCGTTCACAATGCGTCTAGCACGGGAATGGCGTCAGATGTCAACGTCGTTGTCGTGACGGTGTGATTGAGCTGTTTTCAGAAGAGGATATAAATTAATCTTCCGTTTTTTCATTAACTGTCTACCTAACACAAAGATGATATCTAAGCTGTTTCAGTGAATATCTGGAATTATGTCAATCGCTCGTGAAAAATGAAACGTTCAGTTCCACACGAATGAGATAATTCCAAATATTCACTAAAATAGCTATGATTTTCTTTTTATTATATGCTTCATGGCATTTTACTGCGCAATGTTCATCCAAATTCGACTGCACACACGTACGTTTCAACACAATAACAACGATCAGCTGATCGTTCGGTCAAGGCGACGTCATGCGTCGAAGTGTGACGTTATTTAGGAAGCTACTGAGGGATATTCTTCGGTATCCATCACGTCGATGGATATTGTGCAATATCTTGTAGATAATTTGCAATAATTTACAGGCTAGAATATAATAAAAATAGATAAAGTTTAAATTACACATTATGCGATAAAAAGAATTTCAAATTTGTTACGATTTGACATGAAAATTCTGAACCTTGTTTTTTAACCCTTTACCCAACGCAGACGATACCAAAATTTGTTATTTTAAATATCATTTTTTTTAAATTTTCCAAAAAATTTCAACAAAACCATATCATGTGACCCCTCATTGGAACGAGCTCAATGAGCTCGTTCCAATAAGGGGTCACCTGATATGGTTTTGTTGAAATATTTTGAAAAATTTAATTTTTTCAACTACTCAATTTGCATATTACGCGGGGAGCGCGGTGGCTCAGTAGGTAGAGGTGCAGGCTGCAAGCCGAGAGGTCCTCGGTTCGAATCCCACCTGCGGCAACCGCGTTGTGTCCTTGGGCAAGACACTCCATCTCCATTGCCCACGTGGGGGCACGATGACGCCGTGTACTAAGGCGTACTGCACGTCGCTGGTACGCATGTATTCAACCAATCTAACCCTGCCTGTGCTGCAGTGCGGAGTTACGATGTTGGGGAGCTGACAGCTGCTCGTCGTTGCTCGGTGGTTCTCTCCGGGTACTCCGGCTTCCTCCACCCGTAAAACTGCCACGGTCATGATTAGCCATTGTGCATAAATATGTGACCTTAAACACCAATAAATAAATAAATATGCATATTACGCGGGCGGATGCGGGCGATTCGTTAGATAAAGGGTTAAAATCGAATAGAGTTTCAGTTCCACCTCGGTTCAGATCGATTTTAGTGAACTCCGTACAAATTAAATCGCGGCTTATTCGCGCTCTATATAATATTGTGATGGTTGTTAGAAAGCTCAAACCGCTCGTTGAAAAATCACCCGATGTCAATAAACGTGCTTCGTTAACAACTTTATAAAATTGCTCATAGCATAAACTTCATCGTCGTTAAAGGATTTTATAAAACAAAATCTTATGGGTCGATATGGCTCATTGGTTATCGCATTTGACACCATACCGTACAGTAGAAGTGATTTGGATATACTCCACGCATTGATGGTCATGTCCACGGTCCACACATATGTTTACCAGGTAATAGAAATCACATTAGTAGCACAATGTTAATTAATGAAGTACCGGGTTGTACCGGGTGTTTCATTAACTTTATTCCATACGTGGAAATATTGCCCAACTGTGGAAAGTGACCAATCCACAGCCGCCGTACTGTATATAGTCCACGGTACAAGTGGCCATTTATTGTTACGTAGTAACGTAAGTGTTATCGATCCATAGTATTTCCGTAGAATCGCAGGTACCGGGCACCGACCGAGCATCAAAAGAACTTTCTTATTTATTTTATTGCTCCGAACAACATTGAATATTGATTGAAAACGCGTATGGGTTAAATTTGACATGGGATTGGCAGATTTGCAGCTCTAACTATGAACAATCTGAAAGTGTCCTTTGGTGACGTCGGATGGAATGACTGATGTCGCGCGTGCAAGTGTTTAGATCACCACAATCCAAATACGAAAACAAAGTATGTGTCGAACGACTGCAATGTTGATATTCATTGGAATCCGTGTGGATTCTATACCACTGTTAACTGATAGAGTGCTAAATTATTTTTGGTCATCAAAATATGTTCACATATCTTTGCCTTGTTACAATTTATGGGAGAGTGGCTACACTCCCATAAATTGTAACAAGTCAAGTCCTTACAGACTAAATCACATCACATCAAAGATAATACGAAGCACATCCACTGCCTTCACCTCAGAGTAAAGCCCAAATATGGGCTTCCAGCACTCTACCAGTTAAACCCTATAACATGGATTTTAATCAATGATGAGATGACGTTGTGAATAATACAATCATTATAATAACTATATAAATTTAATTTGCACAAAATGAATCGACAACGACAGCCGCAGTATCCAAAATCCTGACTTGTCAATCAGTTGAATCGCAATAACTTGGAAAATATGTGAATTTTTATTACATCTCATTAAAGTACTTTTCCGAATTTATTATTTGTTGTGAAATTACCGTAACCTTTTGGTGGGAGTCACATTAACTACACCCAAGTCGTGCTATAAAGGTGACGCATAAGACACTCTTGAGTTGTATTTGAGTTTTTTCAGTTTCCCAGTATTCCATCGATCAAAGTCGCGCCGCAATGAAAGTCGAGATTACGAATGAAAATTCTAACAGTGTAGGAAGTAATAAGCTTGTGGAGATTATTTTGTTTTTTTCCTCTTATTTTATTTCCTTAACGTCTTCACAGGACTGGTTAATTATCTCTGTGTGCTGCAGAATATAACCTGCGTAAGAAATCTGCAAACGAGTGCAATTAATACAGAACCGCAAAGGCGTTTGAATGGGTTAGTCTTTATCGCAAGAGTTTGGCTGGCGCAAGAATACCACGAGATGCGAAGTTAAGGCTTTAAATATCGCACTCGTTTGATATGACGCAGAATTCCACGAGAGCAAGCTTCGCCTCTCGTGGTTTTTCTACGCCCAACCAAACTCGTGCGATAAACATTGACCCATTAAAACGATTGTACAAAACGATAAGTACAGCACGTCCTTGATACACATCCCTTCACACCAACTGACGCTGCTTGTGCCGAGTAAGTGGAACAGACCTTCGGTTTACCGCGGTTGATCGATGGTTCTCTCTGAGTACTTCGACTTCTTCTGCCAATCAAAACTGCGCTACACGATGTGACCTTAACTGATGAAAGTGTCATTAAACCCCATTCAGCAAACAAACAAGACAAAACCTTCTCATCAAAGTTAATGGATGGGTATTCATGTCCTGTGCTCATAGCACATCGTGACATTTGTGTTTGTGTGTCAGGCATTAAAGTGTTTGTCTTCGCCAGTATAAGAAATTATGTTAGTCATATGAAATATTTGTAAAATAATAGTTATTATTACCACCACCTATGGGGCATTCTCTGCTGAATAACGGAACATTGTAGAGCGTCGCAATCTATGTATTTAAACATTATCGGACCACTGGGTAATTACGAAACGAGCGTCTCATTATTGCCCACCGGCCCAGCGGGCCTCTTCTTTTATTTCCGGTAAATATATTTGTTTCACTTAGTTGATGAGTTTCAAGGTTTCAAACTATTGGGATTGTGCCGTAAAATACTTCCTCCTCATTATTACCCCCCCCCCCCCCCCCCCGCCCCAAATCACTTACAGTGTAACTTGTTGTTTAACTCTTTGGACCCTGGTGGTATCTTCCATGTCAGTTCCATGGTAGCAATAGGAAGAGTCTATATTTATTATTTGGGGGTAGACAAATTAATATTTTCAACGTGTAGCCCTAAGGCTACACGTTGAAAATATTGATTGGTCTACACCACACATTTGTCTTGCAGTTATTCCCCTTAATGACATTATGACGTAACTTGTGACCCGGCCGGAAAATGGCCTCTGGAGGTTAAAGGGTTAATAATAGTAATTATATGACTTTGTCGATCGTTTCGTAACTATTAGCTGCCCCCCCCCCCCCCCACCACCACCACCACCACCAAGAAGTGCTTCATAGTCCATTGTAATATCAGTCTAAACAATATTTATTTGAAAACTTTTATAAAAACAGTGCATAAAATAAATGTTACAAAGAAAAAAAGAAAATAGAAAAAAATACAAATGATGACATATTAGTATACAATATAACAATGATGAGAATGCTGAGAAAGGATGGATTCGACATAATGTTTATAGCTTATGTAAGTCGTCTCCCCACCGCCTGTAGAAGTTAGATCATTTAGGTTGTATAGATAAAAAGATGAACCCATATACCCCTGTCTAGAAACCAAGATAATTAGTCAGATTTTGTTGGTTTCAAAATCAGCCGTCGAGTCACAGATGAGAGTTAGAACGCCCCTCCCTTCACACACAATCAAACTTCTCAGCAGTCACGAGTGATGTAATCTTTTTGACAAATAAGAGAATTGCCGCCTCAACACGGCTTCGGGACACGCAAATACCACACACTAAACCAATCGCATGCCATCCCATTGACTCCGTCTCAGGCCGCAAGAAGACCGTAGGCTGTTGGTCATTTCTGTTGGGTCGTTAATATAACGGTAACATGATTTTCCGGACATTACGGTTCATTAGCGGCCCAAAGGAAATTATTAACAGCCAGATGCCTCATGCGCGGCCAGAAACTGGGCCTCTAAAAAGACAAAGAGCTGTCAATAACATTTCTGATGAGCCGCTAATAGAACCACAACGACCGACAAAGTCATTTTATTACTTATGTTATCGTCAACAACAGAATAGATTTGAAGCATGTGAGAATATTACTAATACTAAATGTGATGAAGTATTTTATGACACAAAATTCCTTTAGGAAAATCACAGAACAGTTTGGTGTTTGAAATTCTTGAACCCAATATTAACCGGGAATAAAAGAAGGGAATATGCCAGATAATAATGAAAGACTCGTTTCATTGCTGCCCAGTACTGCTATAGAAAGACATATTGCTAGTGTATTCCATATTTTGCCACAAAATATCAATTATTGTCGAAATTCTTCATAAATGCCGCAAATGAGACATAGAAACTATATCTCTTAAGAGGTGTTCTGTCATAATGCAGGTCTGATGTTTTACTTAAGTATTCTGTATTTTTAGAAAACGTATGGGTTGATGCAGTTGATGTGAATGGTGACAAGAATTATACAACACATACAGGAGACCCTCTGCCTTATGTTCCTCAAGGCAGTGCCTTAGGAGACGATGGTGCAAATTGCATTCGACTATACCAATCGACGTCATTTCAGGATGTCGGATGCGGAGCGTGGAAGTGGGTACTCTGTCAAATTGATATCTAAATATTTGTCAAGTAAAATGTAGCGTTTAGTTTAATCTCTTGTCTGTGATTTTACTTTAATATGCTGGGGTGGGGGGGGGGGGAGGTCGTATTCGTGTTCAGTGTACTCACGAACTCACAGCTCCTGAATCCCACAATCTACATCTCACCACCAACTAGTCTCTCGAGTGCAACAAGGTGCCATCTAAAGTAGTGCAGATTGCGTCATTGTGCCCTCAAGAGAATAAATGTAATTAAAAACAGATAGTAAAGAAATTTGCTCTACATCCATACCTTGAATTGGATAGATAGGTGTCCACTGATTCATTTAAGAATTGAATCATGACTGTTCGAAATCCATGAGGTGATGAAACAAATTGATGATGTGCAAATTCCATGAACCGAGAATTCGGACAGTCATGATTGAATTCTTATGTTTATTCCCTTGATAAAAACAAAATTATTTTATTCCCGGATAGGATAATTAGTCTTAAAAACGAAACAAAACATTGTAGCGGCTGGCAGAAAATAGTTCCTGCAAACAACCAGTGAAACGTTTAAAATATTCTTTATTAACACATACTGAAACCAAGATAGCTTGAGTAAAAAAGTATACCGTAGAAAATAGAGAGTATTCGACTTGATGGACTGGTGCCGTCGCGGAAGGATAAAACTCGAGGCCTGCGGCCTCTCGTTCTATCCTTCCGCCTTCCGCGCTGGCACTCGTGCCATGTCGATTAACCCATCCACACGCCTGTGTCGTTCTGTGTATTTATTGGTGAAACAGGAAAGAGTATTTATGAAAGTTGGAGTTGGAAAAGAAAGAGCCAAGTTTGCCTTTTCCTAAATAATGCATGTCCATAATAAATAATCAACAACTTAAAGAAAATTACATCTGTCTGTGAAGTTTGTTACACAATTTTAATTTGCAGTATTAGTCAGTTATTCATATATTGAGACATTATTTTCTCACACCTTATATTGGTGATATACGGCAGAAAGCCTTGACTGAACATAAGATTAACAAATTCTTCCGTTTTTGAGTGTGTAGGTCTAGGTCTAGGTTAAGATCCCCCATAATATAAACTTTTTTTTATTTTCGGCATTTAAAACATTTGTTATTTCATTTAATTTTGATAAGAAGAGGTTGATGTCGGCTTTAGGAGGAGTGTTGGGTCTATAAATAACGCCAATAATTCTGGGTTGGTATTTATCTTCAATTTCAATAAACAGAGACTCGAAAACATAGGGAATAAAGAACGAAATATCATTGCGAACTCTGTAGGGTATTCCTTCTTTAATAAATAGACCAACCCCTCCTCGACCATCATCATTCTCGTGTCTCATACGTTTAATAATCGGGGCATAGCCGTCCAGACTGAACGACATCTCTGGAGGAATTTGGAAAATTTCGGTAAGTCTTATTATATCGTAGAAGTTTTTTCCTGTTTGTAGGTTATATAGCATGTTTTGGAAGGAATCCCAATGGGCCTTCAGGCTTTGGCAATTGAGATGGAATATTGAGAATCCTGCGTCTATTTTACAAGCCATTGACTGAAAGTCTCTAGGCGAAAAGTAGTTGCAATCAGTTGCGTTGTTTTTATATGGGGATTCATCATTTTCTGCCAAGGAACATATTTTCTCATTATAGAGCTGTATAAAGTCGTACTCTGCGTCTACCTCACCTCGTCGAGTGTAATGTTACCTGCCATAATTTACGAACATACTACCATCCCTTCTCGCTGGACAAATATACAAGACATAACTACAATATATTGTTCCAAGATGAAGATAAAAGGAGGTTAAGTCCCAGACATAGTTCAACTTGGGATAACACCCAATTCAACAATGACGACAAGACTCTGAACAGAGACGATCAACCACTACAAAACAACAAAGGTACAGAACGAAGATCCAACATTACCAAGATCGAAATGAACATAACATAACAAACTTTGATTTAATCTTAACACCCATTTTTCACAATAAAATTTTCACCTGAATAGACTATAACCCCTAAATATTGCATGCAACAACCCACCTAAATAGACGAAACATGAACGAAGATGAACTGGTTGGAAACAACCGAACAGAACTCAACTACAGTTGGACTACAGTCGAACTGTTGACGTCGCAGTTCACTTCGATCTTGGTTGTGTTGGATCTTCGTTCATCTTCGTTCAGTTGTTTCCAACCAGTTATGTTTACTTCGATCCAGGATTCTGGAGGAAATTGTAGTCAGAAAAATACTCTTCTACAAAGGAACGCATCCCTAGTAGCCCTTGGTACTATATCACTACGTGCTATACCGACAAAATGGGGAAATAAATTCAATTTCGGTGATTTGGAGGGATTGTCGGGTTGTTTGTGGTAATTCTCCGAATCGGGAAATTACTATTCTACAAAGGAACATACCCTCCGAATATGCCCCTGTCTTGTTTGAAGGTTTTGGGTCACATAGCAACCACGTGCTACCATAGAAACCAAGATGGCGGCCTCCAGTATACAAAATGGACGCGGAAACACGTGTCACCCAACAACACGCGCTGCGCATGCGCACTCACACCACGTATAACTATGGAGATGACGTCACAAGATGGCCGCTCACGCGGGTTACCATGACAACCAAACATGACACCACCAAGTCACGTGACATGACGTCACTTCCGGGATCCGGGCCGGGGTCCGGCCAATAAGGCCCGATCCATACATCTCCTACTACTCACCTTATTGACGTTCACAAATATGCACTCTCCGATGAATTGTAATAAAATAATATTATGAACAAGAAATGACTATTTATTTAGGAGGTTATGAAATGAGTCTGAATATTAAGCACAACATTACATCACTCAATTTTGTAATTTCCTTCATTTATAAGGCACATCTTTTCTGACAATTTTTTTTCTACCATTTTCTATTTCATGACATATTTACAGATTTCATGAAACCAAAATACCTGTTAACCCTTTATATAATGAGCCGACTGCATGTGCCCTCATAAATTAGAGAATGAGTCTCATTGAGCAGTTAAAAACAAACTTTTATTAAAATATTCCCGCAAAGCTCATTACCTGTAGGAGCTCTTCCCATTCAGGGGTCACGTTATGTAGTTTCCTTGAAAATTATTTTAGAAAATGTATTTTTTTTTCTCTCATTTTTAAAATTTATGAAAATGTATGCGTTTTCTGATTAAAAGTTTGACCGAAGCGAGCGCTTTTACTATTTAGTCAAAATAATTGCATCGCCGCTTCACGCAACGGTGCGTTCAGCAAATTGCATGGCCGAAAAGCATCAATGATAAGAAAAGACACACCATAATAATTAGTAACTAAAATGTATTGTCGAAATCATTATTTGAACAGAAACACTTCTGTTTGCGGGTAATCACCGAAGAGACTTGATTCATTTTTTTTCAGAAGATATGTATACATGTATATCGAAATATATTAAGTGAAATTATCTTTGACGACTGCTTTGTGTTAAGTGTATAATTTTGTCAAATTGCCGTCACGCTCGGAAGATTACGCCCTTCTAAGCGGCTTTCATTTTTGACTAATTCATACTCCGTTACGTTAAGTGATGTACCAATATATACCGCGTCATGGGAACGTAAAGTTTAGCGTCACACTTATCCTAATTGTTAAATGAGAATTAAAAAATGTTCGAGATGGTCGTACGTCTTATAGGTTGATTTATTGCCTGGCAAGTGGCTACCTAACTCCTAATCGCAAACCCAGTTATAAAATGACCGTTTCATCTCTTCCTTGGGTTGCAACAAGTAAATATATGTTCCGAGCTTCACGTTGTTCTCTGTATTCAAGTGTAAATTATGCAGACTGATATCGTATCATATCTTCCTTGGGTGGCAACAATTTGTTAATTCTCATTTAACAATTAGGATAGGCGTAACGCTAACTTTTACGTTCCCGTGACGCGGTATACATTGGTACGGCACTTAATAAATCGAAATATGAATTCGTCAAATATGAAAGCTGTTAAGAAGGGAGTAATCTCCCGAGCATGAAGGCAATTTGACAAAATTATATATATAAAACTGTAAAGTGTTTCGGAAGGTGGTCTCGAAGGGAGTCGATTCTGGATCTACGGCACCCAATCGCCAAGCTATAAACGCCGGTCCACCAAACCAACTGAGCCAACGACAGCCCCCCCCCCCCCCCCCCCCAAAGGTTGTAATTGACTCAGCCAGCACGTTAGTTCACATTTACAACCCGACCTGAGACCAATATTCGAGAATTGGCAATTACTGAATTGTTGGAATTGTTTTCTGTGTTGATTTGTAATTGTCTACAGGTAGCCTGTATTTAGCATCCAGTGCAACTGGAACAAATTACTGATATAATGGTCTATGGTCCCAGTTTTTAAACACAGGAATTTCAATTAATCGAAGATCCAGTTTTCAATCCAGTGGCGCGGTGCTTGGACGATGTATGGTGGAATTCCTGTTTTACATTGGCGATATAAAATTAAATTCAAACAGTTGCATCTTCAGGGATCTCCCATTAGTTGAGATTCCTGTGTTTAAAAGCTGGGGCCATGGACCATTATAATAGTAATCCGTTCCAGGCTTGTCTCCCCTACCCCCTCCCCCCCCCCTCCTCACACACATATATAAGGGCGACTCCTCGAACCTTCCGGCTGAGACTTGTTTTTTTTTTAAATATTCCAGCATGCAATAACAATTTATGGCACAATATGGCTGGTTAGGGCCCCACCCTACCTTAGTTATAATCCGTGTCCACTTAATTGGAAAAAAGTTTGCTTTATGGCCTATATTGACCATGTTAGAAAAGTCAGACGTAGTTTCAAACTAAAGTCTCCCTTCCACGCCACACCGTTGAACGCCATTTACACATACACCCTCAGAAAGACATTCACGACATTGCAGCCCTTACGTTACGATGATACACTTTACATTTTTCACAGTATTTTGTATCATGCTTACCGTCTCAGGGACATGACAATCGTTACTTATTCCCTGTTCCTTATTCGACATTCGTTATCAACCGAACAATCTGGGAATCTAAGAAACTGGGAAAAGTAATGGTTGTCATGTTTGTTATCGACTCGTGTTGTCGAAGAAAGTTGTCGCTGTAAAGAGAAAAAAGGTGTCCACATCCGGAGGGTTTCTTGTTTGTTGAGAAGGTTATGTGAGACACCTATCTGCGAGAGGTTATTGCACATATTGAGCTACTAAGTGTGTTCATATTAAAATTGTAATATTTTCAATAACAATGGACAGATTAGGGTTGTTTTCAATGTAAAGGCGTTCTGTGTGTATTTTTCAGACGATAGTTTCCTCAAAAAGAATGCTCTCAAGCCGCGCAACTAATTCAGCATAGCTTTTGCCTTTCACTTGTAAACCATAATGACTTTGCCCTTGGTAACCCTTGAATACTTTTCACCTCTAAATTTTATGTAAATTAAAATATGTGTCATTACTCTTCGTAGAAACCGTTGAAATGTTCCTTCATGTTGTCAAACATCAATTCCGAAATTTAATTTTCTCCAGCTTTTCAAGCAGGTACTTTCAGATTTGGAATAGTAACGGTTATTTTCAGGCTTCTTCCCCAGACTCGCACTGTCAGTTTTTGAGTTTTATACATTATTTGCGTCTCTCTCTTTCTGGGTTAATCATTCTTTCATTTTCTTCCTTCCCCCTCTTGCCCATTCTTCACTCTCAATCCTATCATTAAATTCAAATTCTGCTCTAAATCGTATCGATTCTGTCGTTTTTAAAAAACATTTTGCCTCTATATATCTCTCTAAACATTTGGATGTTTTTATTATTATTATTATTATTATTATCCCGTTTTTTCTGTTAAAGAACAAAAGTATGAGCCAAAGTATAAATGTACCGAAATATTCGTGGTGGTGATTTATCAGTTCATTCTTTTGCTGTTAGAATGTGATGTATAGTTGTATAGTTGAGAGATTAGTATTCACATTTTTATCTTACAAAATATCTTAAATCAATTCCTCCCTGCTGGACATACAAATATTTTTTCAATAATAATTTTGTCTCTATCTTTCGGCAATGTTGAAAAACAAACCGGCATGTGTTGACATCTACAGTTAAAACTAGAAGCCCTGTCATGAAATTCGCACATATAGTACGTCGATCGCGCGTTAATCTACGGGTTATGACTATAATAAGGCTATCAAAGTCTGTACATATGGCCTGTGCACAAGCAATGTTTCAGCCAATGGACCTCCGGGTAACCATAGGTCCATTGGCAGAAACATTGCCTGTGTTTGCATAGAGTAACCAGGGGAACCTGCCGTGCTTTGGATGCCATCATTCGATACGGCAATTGCGCGCAATCCCTACGGGCAATTAAGCCTAGATTAGCACACATTTCGTGACAGGACTTCTAGTTTTAAGTGTATCTATCATCTTATCTATACTTATTTAAATTTTTGTCAGATTTAACGGACACAGCTAGTCATAACTATTCAGAAAATACCCTTCAAAGTACATTATTCATTTCAATTACGTCCTCACAAATAGCTTATGACTGTAGCTGAAACGGTTAACCGATTAATCGATTAATCAATGATCAACATCTTGATCTGTCTAAAAAGAAATTGATCGATTACGGGTACTTTTGAGCTACTGTATTATATGGGTTGACAAAGGAACAAACTAGCTCCAAAACAGGCCAACATTGTCACACAGACTCACATCAGTTATATGAGACAGAGTAAAGCATGCAAGTTACTTGCTGACATACTTGTTTACTTGCATGATCATCATACTTTAGCTGGAAATGGTCATTCTTAACCTTTTACCCATTGCGGGTAGAATACGATACTTACTAAATATTTTCAATTTTTGTCTCAAAAACATACCTTATGATCCCTTATTGGAACGGGCTCGATCCAATGAGGGATCAGAAGCTATTTTTTAGACCAAAATTGAAAACATAATAAATTTGAATGGAGATTTTTGTATATAAGCCTAGTCGGTTTTGTTTGTTACGTTGGGTAAAGGGTTCATGCTGTAAATCATCAACGATATGGCAGTTATTCAGATTTCTATTTGGACAAGTGATTAATCGGTTAACCGAGGTTAATCCACGTAATTAATCGATCGAGAAAATCTCTTAACCGTTTCAGCTCTACTTATGCCCCCCTCATGGGAAAGCAATCAACGAGTTCGTTTCAACGATGGGTTATATTTTTTAGGCCAGAAAGGTGTTTTTTTGTTTTTTTAATGTATCGTTGCTTATATGGGTTATGTAACGGGTTAAACCCTAAAGTCGCTAATATTAATAAAACAGGAAACAGTGGTACCCTATCTGGTAGAGACGTGGAACAAACTGACAGGGAATGTTATGAATGTTCTTGTATGTTGTACATCTCAACAGGTTTACAGATCATCTTGATAAACATCAGTCAAATTTGACATGAAATTATGATTATATATATATATATTCCTTTATTTCCTCCCATATCGAAGAGCATATATATTTATAACAAAACGAACAAAAAGTTTGAACAAAACTGAAGAACAAGAAAAATGAAAGAAGCAAAAGTTACATGGACAATGTATAAATGTATATCTGCAAGTTTATATATACAGTAGGGTAGTCTAATTGGAGGTGATACGATCTGTCGAGATCGTCCGGCTCCAGATCTACTGACAAAATATTTTTAAAAAAATAGATTTAAGAACTATCAGTTCTGGAGGGGAAAACAGTTCAAAAGTCAGAGTATGTGGACGGAATGAGGTTGCGAATACCTGCGAATAAATGTGGATATTTTCCTTTACCTGCGTTGATGTGATATATTGCAAATGCATCTATTCGAAAATCTTACAGATCCACAGGGGCGCGCGGTGGCTCAGTAGGTAGAGGTGCAGGCTGCAAGCCGAGAGGTCCTCGGTTCGAATCCACCTGCGGCAACCGCGTTGTGTCCTTGGGCAAGACACTTCACCCCCATTGCCCACGTCGGGCACGTTGGCGTTGTGTACTAAGGCGTACTGCACGTCGATGGTGCATCTGTCTTCAACAATATTAAACCTTCTTGTGTGGAGTTGGTATGTTGGGGGGCTGACAGTTGCTCGCCGTTGCTCGGTGGTTCTCTCCGGGTACTCCGGCTTCCTCCACCCGTAAAACTGTCATGGTCATGATTAGCCATTGTGCAGAAATATGTGACCTTAAACACCAATAAATAAATAAATAAATACTGATCCACAGCGTAGTGTGCAATAAATCGTTCAAGTGCCATCAGGCTATATTGGGGCTAGATGCTTATAAAATCGAACTTTGAACAGAATTTATTTCTTGTGTGGTAGAGACGAGCGCCTGATGTCTTAGGCAGACTTTCACAATTTACCACTCTCGCTCTCGCACAAACCCCCCTTCAGACAGCCTCTGGAGTTAATACAGGCTTGGTATATGTCATTGAATCCATGTCTACTTTTTAAATTACTTGCATCCACTCAACTGTACATGCACTTTAAAACTGTGTTGATTAATATTGAATTCATTACAATTCAGTACGAAAATAATTTCTTGCGAGCCATGATTGCCTTAAAGGTGCATTCAAGAGAAGGGAACACATACTGTTTTACCCATTTACGGAGCACAAGCAGACGACGCTTTTAAAAATACAAGTTCTAATTTTCTTCCTGAATAACGTTGCTGGTGACCCCTCGTTGGAAGTAGGGCAATAAACCATGTTTTGGTGGTAAAGAATTGGAGAAATAATAACAATGTTAATGGCACCTGTTGTGAATAACGAAATCATAGTGAGTTCGGTAAAGGGTTGGGGAAATGTTGTTATATAGATTTAATTGTACTCTTAACACTACTGATGACAAAAGAGATTCAAAAGTCAATAATTCCGAGTGGTTGTCTAAAACGTTTGTTTCCATATGAGGAATCAAAGGAAGGCGAGGTCTGTGAGAGGCACTTAATGAATGAATTATCACAAGTAATCGAAGGTGATGCAGGAACATAATCCATCAGTTTCTTCCGATGGAAAGAATACTGAAGGACACCAAACAAGTTGATTATGCTCAAATTGCTTCCGCTCAAGCAAACCTATTGTACAAAGGTTCTACTTATCTTGTTGAACCCATAAGTCTGATAACGCGTTAAAATATATACTAGTTTAACTTGGATCCTGAGAATCACATATTTTCTATTCGAATGGAATCTCGAATCAAATCGGGTCTATTATCCGAAAGCGAATCGAACCTCGAATTGAATATATTTATTATTATTTATTTATTGGTGTTTAAGGTCACATACTTATGCACAATGGCTAATCTTGACTGTGACAGTTTTACGGGTGGAGGAAGCCGGAGACCCCGGAGAGAACCACCGAGCAACGACGAGCAACTGTCAGCTCCTCAACATTCAAACTCTATTCAAGCTCCGCTCAAGCAGGGTTACAGCAGTTGAAGACATGTGCACCATCGACTTGCAGTACGCCTTAGTACACCGCGTCATCGTGCCCCGTGTGGGCAAGCGGTATAAAGTGTCTTGCCCAAGGACACAACGCGGGTCGTCCCGGACGGGGATCCAACTCGAAACCTCTAGCATAGAAGTCCAACAGTCTACCACTGAGCCATGGCGCTCCCATCGAAATGAATACATACGCCTTAAAGTCCTGACTGAGAAAATATTCTAACTGCATCATCAAGGCATGCCTTCGTCGAAGGCATGCCTTGGTGATGCAGTTGGAATATTATCCAGAAAGGACTTTTGGTCAAAAAACAGAAACGGGTGCGATAATTTCCTGTAATATGTACCACCCTGGGCTAGCCGCTAGCAACCATGAGCTCATCGTCGGCATTGCTTGGGAACTTTAAATTTGCTTTTAGCAGAGTTGGTGACTAGTAAGAGAGCGCGGTGGCTCAGTGGTTACGGCATTGGACTTTAAACCGGGAGGTCTACCGTTCGATGCCGTCCAAGGGTAACAGGTTAGTGTCCTTGGGCAATGCTCCTAATCTCGTTTCCCACGTGGAGGCACGGTGGCGCTGTGTACGAAGGCGTAATACACGTTGATGGTACACCTGTCTCCAACTAATGCTAACCCTGCTTGTGTTGAGTTAGTTCGCTGGAGAGTCTGACAGTTGCTCGCCGCTGCTCGGTAGGTGTCTCTGTGTACACTGGATTCCTCCACTCGTAAAACTGTCCAATACGAGGTGACCCTGGCTGTCGAAAGTGTCGTTAAACTTCAGTAAATAAATTAATAATAGTGACTAGTAAAACTGGAATTAGCATGGATGGTGGCATGGATACAGATGCTTGTTTATGTTCATGTAGCGGAAATTACACTCCGTTTATTTTCAATATTATTTATGTACAGTTTCTATCTCAGCTGTACATTTTCTGAGAAGACGAAGATGACCGATACCAAGCGAATCCCAATGAAAAGATTCGACGGAAAACGAACCAGGCAGCTGATTTAGAATCTAACCGAACACCAACTTAAGATTCGAAATAAAATGGAATCTCGAAGGTTCGCAGGGCCTAAGTTTAACAGTTCCTCAAATGTTACTTTTGCACCTCCAGTCAACTATGTTTGGTATTCTTCTTGTACGATTAACTCTATAGCCGCTGTGGAGTTAGGCAAGATACATGAAGAGATTTTTTTAATTCGTAACCTCCCCAGCGAAGCTTCAAAATTCAACTCGATTCGAAACCCTATCCATAATTCTAATCAATTCGAGTTGATTGGCAGCAATTCGGAAATTTTCGAATTTTCGAATTCTTTCTAAAATCCTACGAAATGCCACATCTTGGATCCGTATAGGAGACCTGGTGACAGAGAAAGAGTTCATGGAGATTCAGCTTCCGAAACTTTTTTTATTTCGTGTCTGGAATATTCGTCTTTCGTTTGTCTGACTTTCCCGAACAGACGAGTCACCGTTCAATATAATTATTACTCGAGTGGGGACGTTGGGGAGCGCGGTGGCTCAGTAGGTAGAGGTGCAGGCTGCATGCCGAGAGAGGTCCTCGGTTCGAATCCCACCTGCGGCAACCGCGTTGTGTCCTTGGGCAAGACACTTCATCTCCATTGCCCGCGTGGGGGCACGATGACGCCGTGTACTAAGGCGTACTGCACGTCGATGGTGCGCATGTCTTCAACAAACCCTGTCTGTGCTGCAGTTCGGACGGAGTTACGATGTTGGGGAGCTGGCAGCTGCTCGTCGTTGCTCGGTGGTTCTCTCCGGGTACTCCGGCTTCCTCCACCCGTAAAACTGTCGCGGTCATGATTAGCCATTGTGCATAAATATGTGACCTTAAACATCAATAAATAATAATAATAATAATAGTGGAGACGTTATTTTCTATTTTCTACTACTGTACGATACTACGAATGCCCAATATCTTATAGCAATGAGCTTCGATTCGCGATCCGTTTCGATTCGAAATTCTCTACCTGATTCGGTTGGACGTTCAATTCGACCCAAAATTGGAGATGTATTCCAAATCAATGTTGTTTACTCATGTTAAATAATATTTGATTGGATTTGAGTCCCGATAACAGGTTTTTAACCCTTTACCCAACGAATCGCCCGCATCCTCCCGCGTAATATGCAAATTCAGCAGCTGAAAAAATATTATTTTTCGAAACATTTCAACAAAACCATATCATGTGACCCGTCTTTGGAACGAGCTCGTCCTAATGAGTTGCCACATGATATGGTTTTGTTGAAAAAATTTTTAAAAATTTAAAAAATGATATTTAAAATAATAAATTTTGATATCGTCTGCGTTGGTAAAGGGTTAATGATATACAGTGCAGTTTTCATGGACTGGTTATAATCCACACGTGGACAGTGATGTCCTCTATTCGTTTACCAGGTAATAAAAATCATTATCATGAAAAGTTTAATTAATGAAGCACCGTGTTGTACCCATAATTAAATAAATTTTTGATGATTATTCCTATAATTATTGTTTGCAATTATTATTGCGTCAGTGGAAATATTGCCCACCCTGTGAAAAGTGGCCAGTCCACAGCGGACGTACTGTAGACGAATATGAAATGTTGAAATTTCATGATTTTACAGCGTAAATGTTCACGAGTATGTCATCGGTTTGTCGGTCCATATTTGGCGCGGATTTCCCACTTTCTACGAACTCCACTCCTTTAACTGCTCGACATTTTCTGCATCGACGACGCCTTAATGTAGGTCCAGATAGAGAGCCAGCATTTTCTTATGGGCTAGTGCACACTTTGTGTAGAGCACGTGGGAACATTCCGCGTTTCACATCGTTCGGATTCTTCGTGCCTGTACATGGGACTGACCTCCTCCACACCAATGTTCTCAGATAAGCTTGTGCGCTAATACACAGATCGTAGCAATACATATCACATTCAACATATCAGCACATAAGAGTATTTGTGATTACTCAATCAAACAGACGTCCTCGACAGTGACGCATGACGCGACTTCATTCAAGCACTTCAAAGTTTACTGCGAAAAAAGTTATAAAATAACCTGATCTGGACTTCGAGTAAATAAACGTTTAACTTTATCTTACAATAAATATTATTGCTTTCGTAATTACCTTAATACATCGTGTATTATGGGCATCTCACACAAAATCCGTACCTTGCAACTGCTGAATACAAACGCGCACTTAAGAACGATATGTTTATATTACGATTTATGGGCATTACACACACTTTTGAAAGGCGTTGCAAGAGACTGTATATGTTTCCCTAAATCAAAGGGGGGGGGTGGGGGGGGGGTGGCGGGGACTCTTCTCAACATGATAATTATTAGGTCTGAAAAAGTTAAAAATCTGTTCCTTAGGCCCTCCCACATGGACCTTTGGGCTGTCACGTGCTTTCTTTTTATAACCAGGGCAAACTTAAAAAAAATAAATATTGAATGGTTTATGTTTGATATTGTATTTATAAATTTGATAAATTTGTCACTTGAGTGTAACAATGCTATAGCATTGCAAAGTCTTCTTCCACTCAAGGGGCGAAATACACCATCACCCATGGTATTCTGCAGATTATGAGGCCTAAAACATAAAACAAACCAAAAATTAGGGCGTACTTTAGAAAGACATATTTATGTTATTATTTATAGAACATTACACTCTTCCGAAAGGCATTCTCGAGGGAGGTATACTAAAAAGTATCAGTACTAAATTATTAAATCACATCGCTTTTTCTATTTCTATATCTGAATCATTGGAGGCATACAACGTGAAACAACACACACGGCGCACAGTCGTTTCGGAATATCGAACAAACGCACTCATTAAGTTGTTATTAAAGCCAAAAAAAAATATTATTTTTCGAAAAATTTCAACAAAACCATATCATGTGTCCCCTGTTTGGAACGAGCTCGTCGAGCACGTTCTAATGATGGGCCTCGTGATATGGTTTTGTTGAATTTTTTTGAAAAAAGTTAAAAAATTATATTTAAAATAATTAATTTTGATATTGTCTGCGTTGGGTAAAGGGTTAATGATATACAAAGCCAAAAAAAAACAAAAAAAACTGGTAAACATATGTGGCCCCACATTAACTTTGAATTTAAATTTCGAATTTTCTCAATAACCGCATGGTCTTGTTCTGAATGACCTTACACGTTTTTTTCATGCCTCGAGTTTTTGAGAGTTTCCCACACACACATTCCGACACAAAATTACAAACAAACTTTTTAATCCTTTCTAAAGTGGGCAAATCAACATTTTAATTAATGGTTTCAAAGCCAAAATATATTAAACCAATCGGCTGATCATCCCTATTTAATCCTACTCACAACTCTGGGTGTCAAATGCACTGGGTCACGTGTTCACTTATTTAGGCTTTCTTGACGTAAATGATACCAAAGTTGATTAAAATATCTGCAATTTGGGTTTAATTTAAAATTAAAGTACCACTAAGTTGATTCAAAACATTTGTTTCTTAATTCAATGTTGTTGGGTTTTTTGTACCTCACAGCATTCATTTAAACCACCCTGTTTTGTGGTTAATAACAAGTTCTGGGACATCTTCACCATTTCACTATTAATCCTAGAGAAAAAAAATCATTGAAAAACATTCTTCAAATTCACATCATTTTGTATCAATACATTAACAGACCAACCTCATGTGTACCTCAAGGCCCAATTATTCTCAGAAACCACGGAGTGCAAACATATTTTAAACCCTTCATTTGTCTGAAAATAAAGATGAAAAAACGTACTTTTCCTTCCATAAATGTTTGTATATAGTACATATTCGCTAGGCAAAACACCATGTGAGAGAAGCATACCTTGATTCTAAATAACCATATAATTTCAGTGGAAAACAGAAACGAAGGTGCAAGCAAGAGCTGCTATTTGATCCCCACCGGTCAATCAATTCAGTGGAAAAGCCAACCTCTTATGTGTATGAGTCCTCCCATGATAGTTTTAGTGACAGAAGTTTATAGCGTTTCCAGATGTATAACTCAGAGATAAGAAGCATCTTAGAAATCAATAATTCACACATTTATTTTAGCTTATCACTGACAGAGTGACCTCCGAGTGGAAAATTCACATTTGTGGTGTATTGCAAAGACATAAAAGCTCCACATATACCCTGCCCAAATAAAATATTTTTTTGACATTGAAGGAATTTTCAGGTGAATAAACCACATGGGTCCTTGTATTATACCCGCGTATGCCAGGTCCTGAATTCCAAATAAGAGGCAGAAACAAATTGGGAGATGGGGCGCAGAATCATAAGATTGTACAGCTGAATCCTGATATAAGTTTTATTAGGTCACACAATTTTTTACAGTGGCACCGCATTTTGCCCACTCGAACAGAGAACTCTTGACAAAGTCTAATTACTGCTAACCCTTCCTCCATGCGGCCTATCTCCACTTGTGTCACTTTTTCAACAAAAAAATAGTTGTTGAACCCCCTTAGAATCAACACAAATGTTGTTTTCAGAAAGATTCAACAACATATTTTTACTGGAATATATCCTAAACGTTAATCTGGGGAGTGGTTAGGTATCTCTGTTTAATGATTTATGACTACAATAGCATAACATGAACAGAAAGCAAATTTTAGTGAGACTACCTCTACCTAGTAAAACTAATTATAAATGAGAAATCAGTCACAAAGACAAGAGCAAAATTCAATTTCCGGGCATACTTTTATATGTGGGGGGGGGGGGATGCCGTCTTTGCAAGAAACACTGTGCTTATTATGGATCCAACAAGGAAGGATTGACACAGTACTCCTGAGTCTTTTGTGAAGAAAAGACAGAAGAATGTTAGATAATTGTGAATGCTGCCATTGTAAAAACTGAAGTTACCTACCGTGTCATGATTTTCAAATCAAGAAAAAGCTTCTAGTGTAGTTATTGGAATCTGATGTTCAGAACACTTCAATGGATAGAATGTTTGCTCAAAATAACTGTCATAACTTTCATATTGTCCAACAATCAGAGGGAGGTAATCAACTTTCAGTTCCTATCAAATAGAAAGGAAATCAGCTGTCACATCATGAACAATTCAAGTAACCCCATATATAAGCTGCTAACTTGCAGTGAACACCTACTGCACACACCATTAACACAACGTTTAATTCATTTAGCAGGATCAAACAGGTTATTTCGCATTTGATTCACCATCTGAGATGCGCAAAAGAAGGACAGCCCCTATTCTATGTTTCTGAAGACTTGGCAAGTCAAAAGTCACATTTTTAAAATATTTATATGAATAATAAGGGGTTGAAATGTCAGCATAAACGAACGAAGACTTGCGGTAATTAGATGTGGGGTGAGGGCGCAGGTGGCAGGTGAAAAAATATGACACTTTTTATTAATTTTGTTTCAAGGTGGCAATACAGTTTATTTAAACTCTAGCCAGTGTGGGGTTAAAAAGATCCATTGGACAGAAAACGGCTGTATTTTGTCACCATTTATTCTGCTCTTCTAACTTGCTGTTGCCCCGAACGACTGGGAATTCAACAAACTAACCAGCCAATACAATATTTCCTCCCACCTCAGATCATCAGTGTATTTTGTAAGTATTTTAAGCATGCCAAGACAGTAAAAAATACACTGTCTCGTGAAAATTGGGCGTCTCATATCTACAAAATGACATTTTTCAAAAACGTTAAAACATATTGCAAACCCAAAGTGCTTGATTTGTAAAATTAACAATGTCGAGAGATATCTAAAACAAACAAATATCCTGAAATATCTCTCAACAACAGTTATAAGGGAATATATACCATGATTACCTATTCTACTATATATGAAAAGCTTATGACATAAATTTTAGCTTTACACACCAACTGTGGGGAATTCGCCAGCAATGGGATTTCAGTAGTTAAAATTTACACCTACAAAAAATTATATCCAAGTTGACCTTTGGTGACGTCGACCTGAATGCGAACTTGTCTAAATTTATCACACGTCGCCTCACGAAGAGTGAAATTAAAGTGGCAATTATTTATTACGTTTTCAGATGAGTTTACCCCATAAAACACCAAAGGTTAACAAACATACATTGTCTCATGTTAATAAAGCATCTATAACTCGAAATAGTATGTTATTATGTTGTTAAAATGAAAAAGGTCCTCTTTCTTTTTCAATTTCGTTTCGGTGATAAAACTGACAGCGGAAGTACCGCCCACCGATCCTCTTGTAAACAAATACAAATTCGCACGTATTTACGGCTGCAGCTCAGTAAAATCGAGAAAAAATAATAGCGACTCTTAATAATCTGACGATCATGGTATAAATAAAATATACCCAAAGTAGCAGTGTGCACCAAATGTTCACCACTCGTGGTGAAATGGTGTTAACCGCGTGCAGAAGGTTCGCGTTTAACACCACTTCACCACTCGTGGTGAACATTTGTATACCAAGCTACTATGGGTATATTCTATATATTCCTTAAGGTAAGCCTCAGAAGATCTCATTGACTATCCTTTCACTCTCAGTACAACACACCAAGTTGTCACGAAAACAATTACCGATACATCCACAAAGTATATCTCTGGAAAAAAATAAACTGGAAAAATATATGGTCCCACGTTACAGTTTGAATTTAAATCGAATTTTCACTACTGTCAAATGGTCTTGCACTGAATGACCATGACACTTTTTTCATGCCTCATGTTTTTAAGAGATTCTCGCACATTCCGGTGTGACAGGAATGATAGTCCGTAGGAACTACGGACTATCATTCCTGTCACACCGGCACAAAATTACAAACAAACTTTTCAATTCTTTTTAAAGTGGGCAAATCAAAATTTTAATTAATGGTTTCAAAAACCAAAATGTATTGAACCAATCGGCTTATCTTACCTATTTAATTCTAATCACAACAAATATACTGGGTTGTGTGTTCACCTATTTAGGCCTTCATAACCTTATCCGTGGATCGGGAAAGCTTGGGGTATGTGTGTACAATTTCCAGTGAAACAACCTGCCTTTTATGAGTGTGAAAATGAAATTTGAAATAAAAGGTAAGGCTGGTTAATAAAGTTACTGGAAGTACCGTTGCTTTTAACACTGTATCTCATCTTCTACTCGTCGAGATATGGCCTTCAAGAGCTCCGTTCTGATATAATATGTTGGGAGTTAACTCGCTTGTGTGTGGTGGAAGCATTGACTTCGCGCCTCGCTTTATCCGTTTTGCATTTTTTCTTACAAAGGAGTTATGTTAGGTAGCCAGTTTTTTGTCTGCACTTTTTTGACTGACCTGTGTGTGGAATTCTGATCTTTCAAACTCTTGTGAACGTGTGGGAATTGTGTAACGTTTCGTAGTTCTTTGAACAAAGATGCTCTTTTCGGACGCCACCTGATTGATACAGACAAACAAAACCGAAACTGTTGTTGTTAGCAAAAGTTCTGAGTGAGATATCTCATTAGCGCTAACCCCCCTCCCCACTCACTATGCTCTGAATCAAATCACATCATCGGAAAATGTGTCGAAAAGTGTGATAAACAATCAATAATAATAATATAATACTGAACTCGGGATTGTCCTACAGTTTTTGCAAAAGGTGTGATATTGAGAGTAATCGCTTGACTGGACTGGTTACGTGAAATAATTCATAAGAGGTGGGGGACGTTGTACAAACACGAGTGCGCGAATGCGCACGAGTGTTTTACAATATAGTCCCTCACCTCGAATGAATTATTTCACGTAACCAGTCCAGTCAAGCAATTACTCTGTTTATTACTTTTCATTATTAACGATAATTATATTATTTAACCCTTTACCTAACGTAACGGCCCAAACCGACCATCGGTATTCCCAAAAATCGCCAATTAATTTTCATTATTTTTTCATTTTATGTTTCTAAAACATAGATTATGGCCCCTCATTGGAACGAGCTCGTCGAGCTCGTTCCAACAAGGGGTCATAACCAATGTTTTTGAGACAAAAAATGAAAATAATAGTTATTGAAGAATTTTCTTTGCAAGTGTCGTCTGCTTTTCATGATAGGTAAAGGGTAAAAAAAACAAAACAATGAAGTCCCCATTACACCCACGGCAAAGCGTCTTCGTTTGCGCGCACGGATACATGACCCAATTGTTGATTGCATAATTCACTTATTAAGTTATCGTTTATAATCAAACCGGGAAATGCCAGTAAATCACACTTTGGAAAGTAATAAAAACTGTATAATGTATACATATGCCTTCAATAAGGGAATATTCAACTGAAAACAACACTTCGTGTGATCGTCTCCACTTTGAGGTCTCCTGCTGTCGTTATTAACTTGGAACTACTCTATGTGCTTCGTTGAGAACGTGATTCAAACACCTCTGTAACCTACGTTCATTCTGCCTTCCAATAGAAGCCGCACACATCATATAAACGATGATTCAAGAAATGATTCAACAAAAGCACTTACAGAATTAACTCCCCTACCCCCACCACCCCCCCCCCCCCCCCACCCCTCCTCCCGGTCCTATTTACTACTACGGATAGCGGAAGCACACATTTATGTGGCTCCGTCAGATTATGCGAGGACTTATCTGTGCTACCAATCTTGCAGTTTCAGAAAATAGCTCAAAGTCTATTTCCGCCAATATGAGCATGAAACTGAAAATATTGTTCTCACAAACAGACATACAGCAGCTGCTATCTATACATACAGCAGCTGCTATCTAGAGGCAAAGATGATTTTATCAGCACTTTGGGGTCACTCACGGACAAAAATGAGATTCTTCTGGAGAAAATCCGTTCGCCCGTTTGACTTTTGCACTTCTCTTCCGTTATTTCCTGGCGACAGTAGCGCTAGACTAAATCGGCGTCTGCCTTAAAGAAGTGGGAAACATCTGAGTTGTAGGTACTGTTGTGACATATTCCAACCTTTGCAGTTTACACTAGGTTTTAACTTCTGACGTATTTGTTGAACCTATTGGTTTATGGGAGCACGCAATTTCCAAATTATACGCGGACATGCAAATTCTAATAGAAACAGATGGGCGAACAAATTGAAATCTTAACTTCAGAATTTGATAATATCAAACAATCACAAATGGAGATAAGAAAAGACCTAAAAGAACTTTTACTTGAAGGCAAATCATTAAAAATGTCCTTTCGAGACGTGGAAACATGGGCAAATAACACTCTTGACAAGAAAGCAAACGGAACGAGCTATTTCCGATCCAATGTCAAGACAGAGAACGAACCAGTTTCAGGGCTTGTGTCTTGTGTTGATGTCCAGGACATTAAAATCGCAGAGATAAAGAAGCATATTGCATTTCTGAAATCCCCCAAAGTCAAACTGTGTTACTATCAGGTACACATAGATACAAAAAATGGAGGAATTTGCGTGTGACGTCATAAAAGGCTTTGCAGAAAAAATCAACTAACTTGCTCGTACATGGCACAACAAGCGTAAAACAGACTTGACGAATATCAGAGATTCATTGAGAGCACTATGGTACCTCGATCCAAAAACAACATGTGTACCTCAAACAGAAATTATCTCTCTCGGAAGGACCCTTCAGAGTAAGATAACTCTATTTTAGTTTCCGTAGATAACAGATCTACAAGTGCTGACATCCATCAACCACCAGCCGCGAGTGCTACTAGCAAGGCTCCCACGGTAGCAGCAGCACGTGACAAACAAACTCATCAATCCAAAAATGCTTATGCAAGAAACATTCCAGTCATAATAAACACCAATGAGTACCCAGCTACTAGAAACGCGCAATCGAACCCGTCAAATAATATTGTAGGTGTTCACATGCCTAAAACAAGACGATTTTTTCTAAGTTGCATTGCTACACACGTCACAGCCTCTGACATCTGAAAGACTGAAATAATCAGTTGTATGCCTGATGGAAGTCCAAGCGTACCGACACCATTTCAGTCTCGAGTAAACATTATTTCGGATGACTATGGAATAATAAGCATCAAAACATTTTGTCCAACAGGCGTCTCTTGCTGACCATGGATGAGCACGTCACGATTCGAGTCTGTCAACCAGGACTACACCAATATGCAGTCATAAACTTCACGCCGCTTATATTGCAAGTTAGAAATATTTACATCTGTTATGCCTAATACTTAAATAAAGATATGCTCATCGAACGCAATCGACATGAAGTTGGTTGTGTTTTCCTAAAGAAACAATCTCACCCAAAAATGAGATCGATGTTTGTGGTATTACTGAACACTGATTGCGGATCTTGACTTAAAGAATAACGTCAATAACAACTTTTTCTCCATCTCTTCCCCTGTCTCAGAATTAAAATTAAATTCCGGAGCTGTCCTGGGAAAAGGTGGCGTGGGCTTTCTTGTACACCGAAAGCACAAATCTCTATGCGAGCGAATCGACGCAAAGGAGCAAATACTAGGTGTGAAGATACAATTTAATACAGAAACGCTCTTCATATTCCTACTAAGTCTACTTTCCAACAACCGAATACGGCATTGACGCGTTCTCAAACTCACTAGTTACCCTGGAAGAACCTTATCACAGCTTCTCTAGTGATGGGAATATTTTATTCGCAGGGGAGTTTCTGGCCACAAAACGACACATAATAAGCCAGACGCACGCCCAAAGCATATGGTGGCTTTCCTTGAAAAGAACAACCTGATGTCACAAACTGTTCAAGAGCACTTGCTGTGATGGAATGTTCAGTAGTTACCCATTCGATGTGACAAAAAGTAAATCCCTAATTGACCACCCCATAGCCCCGATTTTCAAACTAGATCTATTTCCGAAAACCTGTATTGCAGATGGCGCAATGTTGTCAACCACAACGCAATCCTAACTTCTCTCAGGATCACAGGAATTCACACAAAACAAGAGTTAGTAATAGACAGACCAACGTATAAGTGGAAAAATACATCTCCCGACGTTATTGATAACTAT
The DNA here is from genome assembly GCA_031216915.1 of Pictodentalium vernedei. Lineage (NCBI taxonomy): Eukaryota > Metazoa > Mollusca > Scaphopoda > Dentaliida > Dentaliidae > Pictodentalium > Pictodentalium vernedei. The sequence continues at coordinate 8,931,965 of CM062288.1, read as the reverse complement.
GGATCACTTCCGAATAATCTTCTGACGACCATTGACCCTATCAATGAAACACCATTCAAAACAAGTCTAGAAAATCTATACAACGATATCACTCAATGGAAACGTGAAGCGTCCGAATGTTTCCTCTCAAGAAGGAAATACAAACCCTATCTCAAACCATATTGGACCCATGAATTGAAAACACTTCACAATTTAATGCGATATTTCAGAAACATCTGGGCAAAAACCGGTCGCCCATGATGTAACTCAGTTGCAGCTTATGTTGACTATAAGGAATCCAAAAGAACACCCAGTCGTCTCCACCACGAATGTGTCAATAACGTTTTACGTCAGCAATGTATTGACGCGGAGGAAGCTTTGCAGTTCGATCAATCTCTGTTCTGGAAGATAGTGAACAAAAAGTGCAAGGACAACGCAATAGGACCCAATTCAGACATGATATTCAATGGGGAAGATATTCGTAACGTGGATGACATTGCCAAAAGTTGGAGGGCCTACTTTGAAAATTTGCACAAACCTTCACATTCCCCTGAGTTTGATGATGATTTTCGAAGGCTAATAGAGTCTAAAATTAATGTATTTTCAGTAGAGTTTTTTAACCGAAAAGATCCACAGGTGTATGAACACTAGTGAAGTAGATATAGCCCAGGTCTGCCATAAACTCCTTAAATCTGAAGCCACTGGTGCCGATAACGAAAGTCATGAACACCGTATCTATGGCGGCTTTCCTCTCTATAATATATTGTTTACATTGTTTAATGGAGTCCAGGAGGCAGACTATATTCCTCCAAAGATGCAAATGGGTGTTCTCAAAACCATTCTTAAAGGCAAGGAGAACACTGTAAATAACCCAGACAGTTATAGTGGTATAACGCTGGTATCAACAATTCTAAAATTGTTTGAACAAATTCTCCTCCTTCGTTTTGACCCAAGGTCAGTCTCAAAATCTTCCCCGAATTAACTTCAGTTAGGATTCCAAAACTGTGTATCGTGTCGACTGAACTCGTCTCTTCTCAATGAATCAATTGTGTATGTAACGGAGAATGACTCAAAGTTATATGTCTGTTTTCTAGATGCCAAGAAAGCATTTGATACTGTGTGGCTATCTGGTCTTTTTTGTAAACTATGGGAGCTAGGTATTCGTGGTAAGATCTGGCGAATAACTGTTAATCTACACGAAGATTCCTCAGTCTACGTCCTACACCAAGGTTATCGACCAATGTCGTTCAAAATACTACATGGCACTATACATAGGCTATATTAACGACCTGTTAGACTTAGTTGTAGAGAATCATTTAGCATTTTCCATGAATGGGCTTCCTTGCTCGACTCCTTCAACAGCCAACGATGTAACTCTCATATCTCTTCATGAAAACGGCCTAGATCATATGCTATCGCTCTGTCACACATATTCACCGAAATGGAGATTTTCGTATTCACCAGCAAGAAAAAAAAGTTGTTGAAACCCTGCATGCGTATAGAAATAGCAAACGCAAATGGCATCTCGGTAAACATACAGTCGACGAGGTCGAAGAACATAAACATCTTGGCATCACTTATAACAAAATCGGGCGAAACGATGAAAGGATATCTACGGCAGAGAGCCATAGGAGGGGTACCCTTTTCCGGTTTCAAACAGCGACACGATGCACGTCTTCTCGCCGCTTACACATATAAAGATCTACGCAAATGTATCAGTACCACTGATGTTTTTTGGCTGCGAAATTTGGAATCACATTTCGGATGAAGAACTTATACGGCTAGAACGTATTCACCGAATGTGCTTTAAAAAGATTACGGGTGTTCCGCAGATCACTCGAACGGACGCAATCCTCTCCTTAACCGGATAACTCCCACTCCTAGCTGACAGAAATTATCGATGCCTTCTGTTAGGTCAGCTGTTTAACTGCACTGTTCAAAATCGTGTTTCATGGCATCATCAATAAATTCCCTTTGCAGGCATACATTTACCTTGACCAAGTCACCAATGAAGATAAATTTTACCTGATGCTCGGGGAGGCATTCCTGATTTGATTAACAACTTTTCTCAACCAGAAATGGCATTGTTTTCTCTTCGTCTGTTGTAAACAGTTTATTCAAAAACATATTCATACAATGCAGCTAACAATGCGGTACTTTAATACGCAGCTCATGTCTTGAGATAATTCCATATGATATGCATTTTGTTCCCTTATGTTTTCACCAGTCACATTAGGTTCCAATAAGACTAAAATTCTCCTCCTCTAATTGGATGAGAGCTCGCTCGGTATATTTTTGTCTACGGCTCAAGTGACAAATGTTACCGTCTGACGACACAACGCGAAACATTTGAAATGACATCGCCCGTTTCGTAACTGCTTCATCAACAGAGTGACTAGCAAGCCGCTTCGTTTTTCTGAATGTTTCACATGGCAGCAGACGGTGTTCCGCATGAGGCGTTGTTTAAATTACAAACCGATTTACGATTGGAACTAAGATGGAATGAGTTTATATGGTTTATTGATTATTTATCAAGTGCCGTCGTGGATACATGAGAGCTTTATTTACTAAATCTGTGATAGTTAAAAGTTGCCTTGAACAAGGCAACTTTTTAACGATTACAAGTTTAGTAAATAAGCCTCTCCCTTATTCACGATGAGGGTTTTTGGCTATGGGTAGTGTCTTACTGGAACATATACATTATTGTGATGAGTTGGCTTCGCGTCTCTGTTGAACATAAGTCCCGAGCCGCAAACCTCAGACCACAACTGGCATTGTTTTCTCTTTGTCTGTTGTAAATTTTTCTAATGACTTGAGAAGCTAGAAAGTTTATTCAAAAACACAATCATACAATGCAGCTAATAATGCGGTACATTAGTACGCAGCCAACAGTCCATGTCTTACAGTTAAAACTGGAAGTCCTGTCACGAAATGTGCGCTTATCTAGGCTTAATTACGCGTAGGAATTGCGCGCAATTGCCATATCGAATGGCATCCAAAGTACGGCGGTTTCTTCTGGATACTCATAGCAAACACAGGCAATGTTTCTGCCAATGGACCTCCGGGTTACCCGGAGGTCCATTGGCTGAAACATTGCTTGTGCACAGGCCGCATACATGTTTTCCCTTATATTTTCACCAGTCACAGTATGTTTGGTTCTTGCAAACCGTTGTACAACAGCACGTATATATATATACACATACCTGTATTCATCACAGCACCATCCAACTTGTTCCCCCTGTACTTTAACTTTTCAAACAAAACGAATTGTATTCTTTACACGCCTGTTCTATGTAATCCTCATCTACAGCAACATTAAACCATGCGGGAAATGAAAATCTGTTCCGCATATATGTGCAGAACAGAAGTCGTTGATGGACTATCTTCATAGAGATGCGAAATTTCACTGGAATTTTCCACAAATCGTATACAGCAATTACAATTTGAATCGCTAGCGATAGCTAAAAATCGTCCCCTGATTTCCAGTGTGTAGAACACATTTGAAATTGGGAGACGAAATAGTAACACTAGTTCCACTCGCAAATTTGGTTCGCGATAAAATGTGTTCTTTTTGTTGACTGTTGTCAAATGCATTGATGAGTGTCCTTCTAATAATTGTTTTAAAAGACGCGAAGGCGTGTAATAAATATAGAACGACACACGCGTGTGAATGGGTTAATCGATATAGCGCTTGCGCCATCGCGGAAGGATAAAACTCGAGGCCTACGGCCTCTCGTTTCATCTTCCCGCGCTGGAACTCGTGCAATAACGATTAACCCATTCACACGCGTGTGTCGTTCTGTGTTTATTACTCGCCTTAGTGTAGCCTCTGTGTATGACTGAACTTTAAAAACTATAATCTTCATGCTTTGGAGGAAATAAAGACAATCAATAAATCAACATCCGATACAACTGGAACCGATTCCTGTTATATTGGTCCATGGACCCTGCTTTAAACACAGGAATCTCAAGTAACGGAAGATATGTGAAGATGCGACTCTTTTGAATTTAAATGGAAATAATATATATTTGTCTGAAGATATTGTTCCAATGGATTTTCAACAATAGACAACGCCAAAAGACATGTGTTAGTCAGATGAAATAACATATATTCCACAATGATGGCTGAAGTGCGATATCATGATATTTCATGTGACACGAAGTATGCACTTCGACATGGCGTCACTAACGTGATTTGGCAGCTATGTAACCATAAACCTCCGTTATACTAGTGTAACAAAACTTCGCGCCAAAAGGGAAATATATTTAGCAATAGAGTCTAGAATTCTCGTGATGTTTGAAACGGGCAAAAGGGTGTGTATTTTGTCGCCATATGTCCTTATGGGTGACGCTCCACAGTTTTCCAGGCATTTACAAAAATGGCATGTCATACACTCTCTTCAAATGCAAATATTCAGTAACGTAGGTATCTAGCACATAAAATGTATTACATTTCCCAAATCAACAAAAAGCATATAACACTATCTGACTAAGTAAAAATAAACAATCTGAATGTGGGTGAAAAAAAATTATTGTCAAAGGCAAGACTTCAATCTACAAATTGCATGAAAAATACCGAAGTCAGTCATATTCAACCATCCAGCAGCATCAAAATCAGAAAAAAACTCTTACTTCCCGATACTGCAAGATTACTCTCTCTGGTTGCCTGGCTACTAGCTTTTAATCAAGACATTGCCGATAGCAGCACAGATAACGTAGTGAAATGTATGCACTTTACTGCCACAACCTATTACATATCGTAGCTCAAGACTCGTGTCATGTGTTCAGAAACGTTCAAGAAATCATATAGGATACATAGCATTTTAGGGTGGGTACCATAATTGGATGACTGGCAGGTCAAATATAAATTTGATATTTTACACTTTCGTCAAGCATAAAACAATCATGTTAACCACTCTAAGATCAAAGCAAACGACTCACACTTTTACATATAGAATAAACGCATAGTGTTTTCAAGTAAAAAAAATATTCTACGAGTAGGATTAAGAATGAAACCGACAAGCCTCTGCTCGCTACAAAACACAGCGAGAAATTAGAAGAACATTGGTCCAGTTCGAAGACAAGCAAAATTGCTAAAAATAAAAAAGGCGCAGTGATACATTTCTGTCTAAAAATAATCCCCCTACAAACCTGAGCTAAATTTGCAAAATACTTTATTAAATGAACAATGTGTATTATTTTCTACTGGCATTGTATAATACTTTTAAAAAGGTTTAAAGAAAACAACAATTGAACTGTTAATTATGCTACACAAATGCGGTTGAGGTCAGAGGCCAACAAGTCCGTCTCTACTATAGGATTAAATTATTTCAGTGTTAAACCTATGGAGAAAATTCATCACCTACTAGGTGAATAAAGCAAAAAATTATCAAAGGCTTTTATTGTTCAAATAAACAGCCATTTATGGATATAAAACACCATAGTGAGAGTTTATCTCGTGCCCGCCGATTCGCCCGTTGTACCTGGAGTGTGAAATGCGATTTTTAAATGACGTAATTTTATGTCTTGTGTCGGACAAGACAAAAAAATAAGACTTCCAAGTTTTAGCTATTTCATTATAGTACAGTTGCCGTGGAGTGGTCGTAATCCACGCGCGGGCAGTGATGTCCACTCGTGCGTTTACCAGGTAATAAAAATCATCATCAGCAATTTTTTTATTAATGAAGCACCGCGTTGTGCCTTAAATACAAAGAAAATGAGAAGGCTTCTCTCCCTCAATTGAGTGTATATCTCGAATGTTTATCCACACGACATTGACCTTCAACTTTAGCCTATAAAACAATTAGTGTTCAGATCCCAGCAAGCACCATTCCCGTATTAAGGTTGGTAATCGAAGATGTGTCCGTTTTCATTTTTCTAGAGCTTTTGGATTCTAGCAATCGTTTTTTTTTTTTTTGGCGGTTAGCAATGGTCCAGTGGTTTAGGTGTTATACACGCTAAAAACTAAAGTGTTAAAAACTACACTTGAAGTACTGTATTTAACACTTACTAAGTGCTGAACTAGCACTTTATTCAAGTGTAGATATCCCAGAACTTGACAGGTGTTACAATAATACCACTTGACAAGTGTAATGTCGCGACACTTAAAAGGAAACAACGCAGATGATGCGTTTCAGGCTCGAACTCTCGATCCTGATCCGCGCCATCTCCGTTGTGTCCTTTTAATTATGTACCCACCAAACGCAAATCAAATTATGGACGATTCTGGAAGAACCACCAATGCTAGACACATGGGAAGTGCCATCCATTCAAGTTTCAGATGTCTGACGATTGTAATGTCTAGGTGCTTAAAGCATTGCACTTGGAGTGTTAAAATCAAACCCTAAGAGTTAGAATGGGTTTAACACCTTCAAAGTGTCAGTTTTAACACTTTAATTTTTAGTGTGTACTACTGAAGCCAGGCGGGATTGATGACGGTTCGATTCCTGTCCGGGGATCAGAAATCAACTTTCCAAATTCTTCGAAAACATGATTGTGTCCTTCAATGCACGCACACACACGCACACCGTCACACACACACATACACATACAGACATACACACATATACTCCCCATGGCATAACTTACAAACATGATTAAACCCCAAATCCCGATTTTCAGGGGTTTTTTCTCTCTATTATTTACATACGCAGTTATATTTGTCAGCATTACTTCATAATGACTTTTATTATTAGACGAATATAGATTACACCGAACTGACCTTTGAATAATAAATGATACTGAATACTCATTATATCATTATTGAAGTTTGCAGCAACTGACTCATCTTTGGGGGGGGGGGCGGTGACTCAGTTGGTAGAGGTGCAGGCTGCAAGCCGAGAGGTCCTCGGTTCGAATCCCACCTGCGGCAACCGCGTTGTGTCCTTGGGCAAGACACTTCACTCCGATTGCCTACATGGGGGCACGATGACGCTGTGTACTGAGGCGTACTGCACGTCGATGGTGCGCATGTCTTCAACCAATCTACCCCTGCCTGTGCTGCGGTGCAGAGTTCAGAGTTACGATGTTGGAGAGCTGACAGCTGCTCGTCGTTGCTCAGTGGTTCTCTCCGGGTACTCCGACTTCCTCCACCCGTAAAACTGTCGCGGTCGCGATTAGCCATTGTGCATAAGTATGTGACCTTAAACACCAATAAATAAATAAATAAATACTCATCTTTTTCAATTACCTCAGCGCGCATTGAAGGAGAAAACGGACAAGCTCATTCGAGATGTGTTCATTTGTCAAAATTCGCCTCATTGGTTAGCTCCCTTCATAGGCAACGACTGAATGCATACGTTTCATGGTGAACAGGAATGACCAGTTCATGTGTTGTTCTTGGCCCATACAGTGCTGTGATGATTAGCCCTCAAGGGTTCGAACTCAATTTAGCACCCTATAAACGCCATAAAATAGTGAAACTGAAATCCGTTTGGAACCTCGCCCGACTTCCCACACAAGCAAAGTGGGCGTGTTTTTTTTTTGTTGAAGCCTTTGAAAATTATGCATGCCACGAAAACGTAGATCTACAATGACTCATTATTTTGGTGTTTTGTACCTCATGTTTCTGGGGATAATAAATTAGAAATTATTGTATTATAATATCAACTTGTTGGCTCAACGATGAACACGGCACACCGGATACGAATATTTAAACTTGCCAATCAGACAGTCTGTTTGTTCGGAAACGATATTGTGTGTACAAGAAACAAACACAATCGATACAGATTTGCGATCCATTTGGGTTGGCATCCAATCGCTTCTGAGTTTTTTTTTTTATATTCTCGATTTTGTTTGTTTTATTCCTTTTGGACCCATAACCTGGTTTGTGAGAGAAATAAACTGTACAAGATATACTCCCTTCCTTTTTCACATATTATTGTAAAGTCTGTGAAACAGTCTTCCAAACACTGTGCCTTTTTACATAAGTACATACGACAAAAAAGGGATTCCCCAGAAGGTATCCTAGATAGGTATCCTTAAATAATACAATACGAGGTCATAGGTATCCTCATATACCCGTATGTGCCTATGTGCTAGTGCACAATGTGTCACATTGTGCCTTTTCACATAAGCACATACGACAAAAAAGGGATTCTCCAGAAGGTATCCTAGATACGTATCCTCAAATAATACTATACCAGGTCATAGGTATCCTCGAATACCCGTATGTGCCTATGTGCTAGTGCACAATGTGTCACATTATGCTTTTTCACATAAGCACATATCGGCACATCCTGCATGTGCCTATGTGCTAGTGCACATTATGTCCCATTGTGCCTTTTCACATAAGCAAATGCGACAAAAAGGGGATTCTCCAGAAAGTACGCTCGATAGGTATCCTCAAATAATACAATACCAGGCCGTAGGTATCCTCAAATACTCGTATGTACCTATGTGCTAGTGCACAATGTGTCACATTGTGCCTTTTCACATAAGCACATATCGGCACATCCAGCATGTGCTTATGTGCTAGTGCACAATATGTCACACTGTGCCTTTTCACATAAGCACATATCGGCACATCCAGCATGTGCTTATGTGCTGCCTGTAATGTGTACAATAGAACATAAACATGTTTAGGAAAGTCAGAATAAATAGAAGAAAGAAGTCATAAAAAAGGGATTCTGCTGGGAATTCGAACCAGAAAAAAATACTCTTGTTCAAATCGAACTTACCCCTGGGGGCCCCCTCTGTACTATAGAACTACGTGCTACTATTATAAGCCAAAATATGGCGCTCCTAAATAGGATTCTGGGGGAAATCCGTACTAAATAAAGTGGATTTTGGTGATTTGGGGAGATTATCGGGTTGTTTGTGGTAATTCTATGAATCGGGAAATTACTCCTGTTCAATCAAACACACCCACCGAACATACCCCTATCCTCGGGTTGTTTGTGGTAATTCTATGAATCGGAAAATAACTCATGTTCAATCGAACACACCCCCGAACATACCCCTGTCCTATAAGAAGTTTTTAGGTCACATAGCAACCACGTGCTACCATAGAAACCAAGATGGCGGCCTCCAGTATACAAAATGGACGACGGAAACACGTATCACCCTAACAACACGCATGCGCACTAACGCCACGCATCACTATGGGGAGGGGATGGCGTCACAACATGGCCGCTCATGCGGGTTACCATGGCAATACAACATGGCGTCACTAGATCACGTGACATGACGTCACTTCCGAGGTCCGGCACTGAGGTCCGTCCAATATGAGGTGAAGGGGTACATGACATACTACTAATGTTTGCGGATTTTAGATCTTTGTAAATTAAACCGTTTTCAAACCTGGCCCAAGAATCATGTGATCAAAACAATCATGTCTTCCCAACACAATCTATATTTCCTGGTCGTTCATTTTCCTCTTATAGTCTTCAATACGTCGGTGATCAAATGATAAACTTGCTTTCTCCAGTTATGGAGTGTTGAGTCTTTTATTTACAACTCAGACATTAAAATTATCAATCTATTCCTTGTTAACCTTGTCGGTTACTTATGTGGCTCTCAATTTCTTTGTCATCAAAAGCAAGAAAAAACGCTTTGTTTGGAAAAGTGGATAAATACATGTACTTTTGTCATCATTGTTGTAAACAAAATGTCGTAATTCACCACTTTAATTCGTGTTTATGGCATTGTTGAAATTTTCCAAAAATGTCAAAAGTTTTGTTGGACGACCCCTAAAGACAATCACTTTTCTTTGTTTGTTCTCACAAATTTCTTCTACCAACCACTGCCACTAACATAATTATTCATGTGATATTTGTAGTTATTACCAGTGTCTATCGCTACTATCGCTTCGCACGGACAGCTCATTGTCATTTACTCACGTCATAGCCTTCAATCTTGACCGGTGTATTAATGTTCAGTCCTAAAATAATAAAGCTACTTCTCTCATCAGCCGGCCTTGGATACAAACCCATAGTGTTGTTGCTATAGGCCATATCGGAGTATCTCTAAATGTCATCTATTAACCCTTTGAACCCTAGCGGCCGTTTTTTTCCGGCCAGCAACATGATACCCAATAACGTCATTAAATAGGATGGGTGTTCAGTAAATGTGTGGGGTAGACCAATCAATATTTTCAACGTGCAGCCCAGGGACTGCACGTTGAAAATATTGATTTGTCTACCCCAAATAATGACTATGGACTCTTCTAATTGCTGGAATTGAACTGTCATTGAACTGGCATGGAAGATGCCACTAGGGTTCAAATGATTAACCGTACCTTGGTTGGCCACAAACTGTAGTGCTCTGATGAGAATGGTATTAATCGAGATGCTCAGAAACCTGGTATCTGTTATTCTGTTTTCTCCGCCGTTTAATGAGAGTTTAACCACACCACCACGGATAATGATGGCAAGCTCTTTATCAGCGTTGCGTCGACACCACGGTATGTCCTAATCCGTGTAACACAGGAAGGAAGTCGAGCGGAGGGGCTACCAGGAATTCACAGATGACTATCGTGGATTCATTGGTAACGTTTATGGCAAAGCGCTCTGGCAGTAGCTTCTGTCTGAGGACCGGCTTTCCAGTACCCATCACATACCCAGCCTTAGTCTCCTCAACGAAAGCAGGCTTCTTACCGAAAGGAATATGGAGGCTAGGGCGCTTCCACTGTTCTAGAGCCTGCCTGAAATAAGGTTGAGCAAACCTGAAGTCGAGACTTGCCCGCCAGCATCTGCAACAAGGTTACTGTACAAAGCCTACTAGTTACTGCCTGTCGGTAGGAGTTTAGTGTTTTCATGTGATCGCACCACCCAAATCCAAATCGCCAAACTCTGTAAATTTACCGCTGTTGGGCGGCGCCAGCAAGATTTTGTTTCTAGTATGCTCTACCACAGAGCTATAATGCGCATAGTCCTCTCTTCTGGGATGTCTCTCCAAGGTCGTCGAGCTGATGGGTCGCACATGGCCTCACAGCATATGCTCATGTGCCTCCTCTATCTATCATTCTCGAATATGTAGTGTCACTGATAGACAGTCGCCAGCCCATCTTTCTTTATTCAAAAACTTAAATTGTGGCCTTTTTCGATGGGGGCCTGTGGTGAGATGTTTATATTGCAGGTGTGTGAAGGTCTCCATCATACCACTACTATATCGTTCAGCGCTGAGTAGTGTACTTGGTTGCTCATTGAGAATATTGACCGTGGTGCTGATATATGTGAGATGAACGCAGAACTCATAAACTTTTGCAAGTCTCGGAAGTTCGGCCATGAGAAGTATATTTAGTTGCTCACTGAGAATATTGTATGTGATGCTGATCTCTGTGAGATGAACGCAGAGCTCATGACATATTATAAGCCTTGGAGGTTCTTTCTCCAACCACGAAGTGCTTTCTGGTATTCCACCCTTAGTAACCCTCAAAGTATGTCCCAGTGTTTTAAATTTCACCGGTACACTGTCCGTCTTAATTCGCAGACAATTGGATGGTATTTGAAGTTTCAGCTGAAACCCGACTTCCTTAAGTACCTTGTCGTTCAGCTCGCAGACGTTGTAGAAGCCTCCATGATTTGTTATGTCTTCACCAGCCGTACAGGCTGATTGGCTTCTCCAAACCCCAGAAGCTCTCAGTCGCCAGTTTGATTCAAGTCTATGTAACCCCACAGCGCAGTCTCAAAACCCAAGATAAACGCTGCTGCAACCATTAACCGTTGGCGACGGCGTCCATTTTTTGTGCCCTCACCGGTCAACCTAGTGCCGCTTCCGACCTTATCGTAGGACTTAGGCTTCGGGACTTGAACTATATTGCTACCAAGTCCAGCTCTAATATTGGAGTACAGAGGGGACGTTACTTTAGGGAGGGCACACTCAGAATTCTTCGCCCGCACGCCTAGTGGCAGGAGCACCTGTTGAATGCCAATTGTTACATTTAAGAACAAGTCGTCCCCTGAGTTTGAATGTGTTCTATGTGCCTAATGGCAGCCTAATGGCACATAGAACACATTGGAACTCAGAGCGCGAAGCATTATCCACAACACGTGCCATGGCTTCAATGGAAACAAAGGCTTTCCGATATGAAGAGGAGACGTCGTACTGGCTTCTAACAATCGTCGTGTGAGAACCATAAGGTTCTATCTTCTACTGGAATATAGAACATTAATGCTTTCACGCGACGAAATCTCCAAAGTTATCGGTCACCAATTAGCTTCGAGTCTGTGTAACGCCACAGCCCAGTTTTAATATCGCTAGCTTTGAAACCCACCACATGGATATATTTGCTAATTGCAGATACCTCCATACAAACTCTGCTACGATCACTAACAATTAGCGACAGCCTACACTGAACCTCTGAAGAAATCAACTGAATTTCGCTGTTTGGTGCGCATCCAGCCAGTGCGGAGTTTCAGCAACCGATCTTCTGGGGGACGCCACAGTCCGAATCGCTCGAAGCTTTTGCTTATTCTGTTTCTACTGTCAAACATGGAGATACAAGCCGAATTACAACCCGCGATGCCGTAAGACAACGCTTAGTCAAGGTACTACATCTCATACTACAGGCGCGCCTTTGAAAGGCAATGTAATGAGGTTGACGTGGCACCAGGCATCGACTGGGGGGAGGGGGTGACTATAACGGCACGCTTGGTACCAGGGCTCAAAATAAGCGGTGCCGCGTCGCTTTTTGCTATGCAAAACTTGCAAAAAGCTACACAATGTTCAATTATGTATAGCATTTTGCGATACAAGATAATCAACTGCAGCCTATTATTTGCAAACAAATTTGAAAACTAGTTCACTGATGCTTTACTTCTGATTGTGGAACATTCCAGGCATAACTCAGATTAACTCTCCATCAAGCATCATTAGCAACTTCATATGTAAGATGAATTCTATTGGATTAAATTCTTCCTGTTTTTACAACATTTTGCATAAAATGTACATTAAAAATAACTTCAAGCCCATCAAATTAAAAATCCCACTTCCATTTTGAAGACTCTAGTGAACAACCAAGACACTATTTGAAAATATCCAAGTCCATGCAACCCTAAAAGGCAGTTCAGTTGAAAAAAAAACATAGTAAATGTTTCATGTGTTGCAGATCATTTGGAAATGCCCAGAAATGGATGGAACCTATTCTATTTACTTAGAAGAATTCAATACAAAACAGCATAACATAACTCTGGTATACAAAAATAGCTATGTAATTTTTACAAAATGCTATTCATTTTTTGGAAATTGTAGCATTTTGCTGCGCAAAGAAAAAAAGTTATTTTGAGCACTGCTTGGTACACTCTACCAAGTCAGGCCCTACTGCCATCCACCGGAATGTATTATAAACCTGGCAACTCAAAGACATGACCACTCAGTCACCTTAAACAAGAGGACTTTCTCAGGAAAAAGCACGCAAGTTGGACCACGCGGATGAGGCAAAGGTTTCACAAGGGCTGAAGTTGGGAGAATTAATGACTCCGTTAGGACATGTCTGGGAAATCATCGGTTTTCGTCCTCAGAGCCGTTCATCGATATTGGACACGGACACTGCGTTCGATGTACAGAAGCACTTTGAGGCCAATTTAAAAGTCGTAATTGCCCGGCAGATAATCTGTAGAGCACAAATGAAACTCTATCAGGACGCTGTGTTCTATCTTCTACATCTACCCGACAGATATTAAACTATAAAAAAGCGATTTGCGATTATTGCGAGGCTTTGGAGTTGGAACACTTTTGAGAAATTTGGTTGTTGTTGAGTATTGTCTATTTATAACAATTATTTCAATCCCGCCCCACATCCCACCCATCCAACATCCCACCCATCCCACATCCCACCCACACTCACCACCTAAGATGTCGGCCGGCGAGACACTTTTCTGTGTGGTCTCGTTATCGTTATTCAGCTGAATATGTCGGTTTTTCAAGAAACGCTAAACTTCTCGTTAGCATGGCCGGGGATATTTGTTTACACACCCATGCCCCCCCCCCCCGTTCCCCCGTTCACAATCCTCGTCATAATTGGAAATGAGTATCACATCATATAGTTTTAAAACTATTTATCACCAAGCTTTGAACTGTTATGATGAGATCAACAAACTCACATATTCACGCAAAACAATATGCAGGACATAAAGTGCACAATACAAAGACACAAAACAAAATCTAGAAAATGGGTATGTCAAGCACATATTAGCAACAGTTTGACCTTAAGTCCGCGAATAATCTTTGGTTAATCAACACAATACTGCAAACAATACTACGAGAAACCCGATGGTTCAGCTGTATCATTAGCAGTCAATCTACTGAGCACCAACAAGGATGAAGAAAAACTAACAAGCTACCCTTAGTATGATAGTTTCGTTCAGAGGGTGAAGTACCCTCACAGCATAGATAACAGAGATAAGATATTAGCTCGACGAGAATTCAAACTGAGCAACCTAGACCAACATAGTACATACCCAATTATGGTACTATCTAACATTACGGAAGTTTAATTCAATCAGATGTTTCAACCCAACCCCCCCCCCCCCCCACCCACCCACCCACACACACACACATACCAACGGCCGCCAATAAAAAGAGAGGTATTTTGAGCAAAGTAGAACAAAGATAAAACACGAGGTAAAACAGAGCTTGAGAGCCATTTGAAAGAAAGTCGTGTCTTACTTTAACTTTTCAGCCAACCAAAGGAGATCAAGGGAGCAAACTCTAGCCTCAATTATGCCAAATGAAAACGTGATATCAAGCACCTGGAAAGAAAACAAATATTGGTAAGACACAGTGTTTTTCAATTATTGTAATAGTCAGTTCATTACATTAATGAAGAAATGCCTCATTCTTTTGGTGTCCTCTTCATCTCGAAGCAAATAATTCAGATATGGGTTTCCCAGCTTTAACAAATGGTGTGAACGATTAACGTATTGTACATTTCTTTTGGGTCATAAGTTTTGAAGTTTGATATTAATGTCAATGATTTATCCGCCGAAACTAGAAAAGTTAATTGGACGAAGGATAAAGGATATCCTAATTTTAGCAGATATATTTGGTTTGCATACAATTATCAAATTGTTGTAGTAAGCTATAACGGTATCAAAATCTTTCTTTTCAATATCATTCGTTCCAAAGTGGACCCAAAAAGTTGAATCAAGCATTGAACCGTTGTCCACACAAAATACAACTATTGAGGAAATAAACCCTGTGTTTTCTGAAGCAAAAGTCTTCACAGAGCTAGGCGCAAAGGCTGGCTACGGAAGTATCAAATTGGATGCATCTTCACGAGAGCTTACAACATTTTGCACTCCCCTTGGTGAACATTATTTCAATCGCCCACCCTTTGAAATATCTGTCAGCCAGGATTTGTTTCAGCAACACATGGACATCATAACCGAACAATGCGAAAGCATTGTTGAGATCAGCGATCATTTAATCGTCGTGGGTGAGACAGAAGAGCATTATGACAAACATTTAATA
The DNA here is from genome assembly GCA_031216915.1 of Pictodentalium vernedei. Lineage (NCBI taxonomy): Eukaryota > Metazoa > Mollusca > Scaphopoda > Dentaliida > Dentaliidae > Pictodentalium > Pictodentalium vernedei. Next base: position 8,916,575 of record CM062288.1, on the reverse strand, counting down.
CACTTCCTTAACGTTGCAAGGAAGAAAGGCTTGATGCTTAATTCTGAAAAAATGTTGTGTGAAAACTAATAAAGTTTCACTCTTTGGCAGAGTATACACAGGCAGTGGCATATATTCTGATCCCACGAAAGTCGAAGATGTCAGGAACATGTCAACACCACAAGATCCACAGTGTTTTTTGGGGAATGGTTACTTTCCTGTCTGCTAAACGTTTCTGATTACACAACAATCCTGTGTGATTTGTTGAAACTGAAGTACCTTCCGAATAGAGCGACGATCATCAAAAACATTTCGAGCGTATAAAAATAAAGCAACTTGTGGCCTCAAACATCGGACTCAAAAACTATGACCCTGTAAGCAATACAACTGTTGAAGTTGATGCATTGAAACGAAGATTACGAGAAACACTTGTTCAGAATGACTGTCCAGTAGAAGCACTGACCCCCAACTCAGTCTGACTACAGCAACCTTGAAAGAGAGTGTTTAGCAGTCATCCCTAGTATCCAACGTTTACATCACATATTGTGCAACAAGAACTTTGTTGCAGCAACCGACCATAAACCCCTCGAGAAGATACTTCAAAAACCACTACACCTCCTCCTCATCGGCGTACGCTAATATAAATCCAAGGATATTTCGTCACTGTTAAATATCGTCCCGACAACCAAATGGTACTTGCCGACACATTGTCTCGTCTTCTATAGACAAAATGAACAAATTGAATTGGGGGAGCGCATGGGCGTAATTAGCTAGCATTGATGACATAGACCATTTCAGTACTGACATGCATAATTTTTCATCTCCAAAACAGGAACAATCTAGAAATTAAACATTAAAAGACGACATCTGTTGATGTTATCTTTAGTAGTTGGCCACAACATATTAAAGAGCTGCAACAAACATTCTTGAGTTTTGGCATTATTGGGACGAACTTGCAGTCGAAAATGGTGTACTCTTTGAAGGAAAACAAATCTTGATTCGGAAACCGTTAAGGTTAGATATACTTAAACAGCTGCAGGAAGGGCACCGGAGCATTGAGAAACCTCAATGACTCGTTCGTGAATATGTGTTCTGGCCTCGAATCAACAGTGGCATTGAAACTTTGAGTAAATCCCGTCGTTTCGGCCAGGAATTTCAACCACAACAAACCAACGAACCATTGATTATACATGAACGACCGAACGGACAGTGGCTTAACTTGGGAACTGATTTATTCAGCATCCAAAACCGAAACTTTCTAATCATCTCTGACTATTTGGCCCATGTCCAGTTGTTTAACAGCTAAGCTCAACATCCTCAAATGCAGTAGTCAATGCAAGTGAAGAAACTTTAAACATGTTTGGGGTACCTAGAGAAATCGTGCCAGACAATGGACCTCAAGTTTTCAGTCATTACAACGACTTCAGTAACTAATGGAGTATAACACATACAACCACAATGTATTAACCGCATCATCAAGAAATGTTTAAGCTCTGGAAATGATATCAGTAAGTAGGCAAACCCGTCCTGAGCGAAAAGTCCACCTACATGTTCGTTTTCAAGATTATGAATACACGTTCGAACCATTTGCAGTAATGCAGCTGTGGGGAACTCTTCATTCTTACAAACATGTCCGACACTATATCTCAAGAGAGTAAATTTCTACAGCTATACTTTAGACGTTAACGGGCATTCTTTGTTTGTCAATAAACATTCTTTTTTATGACAGTGGGATGTAGCATTATCATATTAATAATGCATAAGACATTTTCATTCCACAAACGGAACGTGTTAGAGGTATCGTTATCATGTGACCTCTCAGTCTCAACATGTTTTGTATGAAGTGAAGAACGCAATAAATCGTTCTGTTATTTTGTATCCATTTATGTCATTATATCAACAACCACCATATAACACGGTGGAAAAGAGGTAGAGGTAAACACTTCTTCCCTCCAACCGTCACTGATATTAATTCGCTCTGCTTTACTTTTCGCTTCCTTTTATCTTTTTTTCCGCGATAGAAGTCTGTGATATTATGTTAATACTGGTACTTATCTCAGAATTACCATGGTCACAAAAACTGTACAAGGAAGCGCAGTGACGCAGTGGTTAGCACACTGAACTTGAGATCGAAAGGTCGTAGACTCGATCTTAGTACGCATCATCTGCGTGGTCTCCGTGGGCGGGGCTCTTAATCTCAGTTACCAGGTGGAATCGCGTAATGCAGTGTGTAAGGGTGTACGGTTCGTTAACCCTTTACCCAACGAATCGCCCGCATCCGCCCACGTAATATGCAAATACAGCTGCTGAAAAAAAATTAGTTTTCGAAAAATTTTAATAAAACCATATCATGTGACCCCTCTTTGGAATGAGCTCGTCGAGCTCGTTCCAAAGAGGGGGTCACATGATTTGTTTGTTTTTAAATTTTGAAAACAATTTAAAAAAATCATATTTCAAATAATGAATTTTGAAATCGTCTGCGTTGGGTAAAGGGTTAATTGTGAATTGTCTACAGTTAATTATAACCCTGCTAGCGCTTGGATAGCAAGTTAGTCTTGTACTTACCCGTCGCTCCTCTTGGGTGTTCCCTGTGTACACAGCTTGTTCAACAAGGAAAATATGGCCCTGGCTGTTGAAAGTGTCGTTAATTCCAGAAAAAAACAAGTAGGTATAAAGAGTATGACATTCTAAATGACCTCTTCATTATTCCCCCAACTTTGGACCACTCCTGCATCAAACATACCTTTTCCTGCACCGCTTTTCATGCCCGATTCCAATATTTTATTTAAATTTTATGGAGTCGGATAAGAATCTCAATTACGGGATGCTTTATATAGCCCGTTTATATGTATACAGGGGAAATGAAGCAATCAGATACATCCTTGGTCGATGCTATAGTCGAGACTGAGAGAGGTATAGCTAGGAAGTAGTGTTACAAGTCAATATTAATGGATGATAGTTTAGTCAATAGTACTTGTTCAAGGCCGCAATGGTACAAGACTGCTGTTGAAGCTAATGATAGATAGACCATAGACAAGTAGTGGCCTTGAAGCTTTAGAGATAAGATGGAAACCGTTGGTAAGACTATATTAGACTTCAATGATGGATTTCTCATGGCCCTCATGGCCTCATACGACAAAAAAGGGATTCTCCAAAAGGTATCCTCGATAGGTATCCTCAAATAATACAATACCAGGTCATAGGTATCCTGAAATACCCGTATGTGCCTATGTGCTAGTGCACAATGTGTCACATTGGGCCTTTTCACATAAGCACATATCGGCACATCCCAGGCCATAGGTATCCTCAAATACCGAAATGAGGTTAAGAGGGATACAAAATGAAGCCTCATTGAGGGATTTTTTCATGGCCCTCATGCCCTCAAAAGAAAATGAGGCTAGAGAGGTAGTAAATGAGGCCTCATTGGGGGCTTTCTCATGTCCCTCATGGCCTCATACGACAAAAAATGGATTCCATAGCCACAGGCGTTTTCCAAAAAAGGGATTCCATGGGATATGGCTGTTAAATACCGAGATGAGGCTAAGAGGGATAGTAAATTATACCTCATTGAGGGAATTTTTCATGGCCCTCATTACCTCAAAAGAAAATGAGGGTAAGGGGGGTAGTAAATGAGGCCTCATTGGGGGATTTCTCATGGCCCTCATGGTCTCATACGACAAAAAAGGGATTCCATAGCCACAGGCGTTTTCCAAAAAAAAATGGGATTCCATGGGATATGGTTGTTAAATACCGAGATGAGGCTAAGAGGGATAGTAAATTATACCTTATTGAGGGATTTTTTCATGGCCCTCATGCCCTCAAAAGAAATTAGGCTAAGAGGGATTGTAAATGAGGCCTCATACAACTAAAAACGGATTCCATAACCAGAGACGTTTCACAAAAAGGGATACCATGGGTTATGACCATTGGATATAGAGGTGGTGAGAATCGAATAGGACTTCGTTGTAATAAAGGGAGATAACACTGCATAAAGATTACGGGGGATGAAGCAATCTGATTGGTTAGCTAGCGCCAGGAAAGTGAACTGATTGGGTGGTCTAGATAAATGAAGCAACAAGAGTACTCGAAATAGGGCCAGAACTAACAAGAACAGGCCAGGAATTGTTAAAAAAGTAATAATAAGCAAAGCTGTTCCAGCTGATAGGATCTTCTACTCTACTGGAGTATACTCCAGGACAAAGAAACGTACCCACGGGGACACTCGGTACTATAGCACTACGTGCTAAACCGATAAAATGGGGAATCCGCAGTAAATGAGGTCAATTTCAGTGATTTGGCGGGATTGTCGGGTTGTTTGTGGTAATTCTACGAATCTGTACAAAGGAACATACCCTCCGAACATACCCCTGTCCTATTTTAAACCTTTGGGTCACATAGCAACCATGTGCTATCATAGAAATCAAGATGGCGGCCTCTGGTATACGACGGAATCACGTATCACCCTAACAACAGGCGCTGCGCATGCGCACTTACACCACGTATCACTATGGGGATGACGTCACAAGATAGCCGCTCACGGGTTACCATGACAATACAACATGGCGCCACCATGTCGCGTGCCTATGACGTCACATAGAAGATACGGCATGAGATCCAGCCAATAAGGGGCGATCCATACATCTCCTACTACTGATGCGAGATCAACCGAAGCCACCTGATGGGATAGTGCCGTGCAGTCGTAGAAGTTTGGATCATTTTTCCACCGACTGTAAACAGGGGATGTGATAACCGTTGCTTATTCCCGGTTCCTTATGTGGCATTTGTTATCAACCGATAAAATCGGTTGATAACGAATGTCGAATAAGGAACTGGGAATACGTAACGGTTGTCAGGTCCGCGTGTAAATAACACAGTCCAATAGAAATGCATGAACTTGTTATTTTCCACCGAGTGTAAAAAAATAACATGTTGTATCGCCCATGTCGCAGGATGTAACTGAAGGATTCCGCTTTCAAGTGCCTTGTGGCAATAAGGTTGATGCCTTTGCCGACAAAGTCACGAGAGAGTCCTTGTCGGGGTGTTTATTTTACAGGGACAAATTGTTTTCTCTATGTTAATCATTGTAATTTCCACCTCTTAATTGGGACCAGTCCACTGTCTATGTGAAATGCATTAGCTTCTTGGCAGTAAAAATGAAATCTATGTAAATCGCAAAGTCGTGTGTGAACAACCGAAGGCTTCCAATGGGATACCACCACGTAGCATGGGAAGTTCCAATCATTTTTACCACCTGGCGCCGAAAATGTCGTGGTATTTAGGCCATATCTCTTTGACGAACTGGAATCTAATTTGACTTCTATGATGGGGGGCTGATGTCATTTGAACCCCGAGAGCCTCCTCGTTGGCAATTTCATTTTACGGAGATAAATCAGATTTGTCTATGTTAAACTGTTGGGGAATTCAACTGTTGTGTCCTGTTCACTTTCAGGGGAAAAGACGTTTGCTGCTTGGCCTCAAAAGACAAATATTTGTCACTGTGAGCATTCGGAATGACAAACTGAAACATCGGATGGGATAGTGATTGTAGCGCCACCTAGCCAGGGACATTCCAGCCATTTACATGCCATCGGGCTCTCAACATATTTGCTATTTGGCGATATCTCAAGATATTACCTTTACCCAACGCAGACGATATCAAGATTTATTGTTTTAAATATTATTTCTTGTTTCAAATTCTTCGGACAATTTTAACAAAACCATATCATGTGACCCCTTATTGACGAGTCACATGATATGATTTTGTTGAAGGTTTTTAACAAATAATGTTTTTTGAACTCCTGAATTGTATATCACGCGGATGGATGCTCACATTCGTTAGGTAAAGGGCTAATAATAAACGTTGAGGAATTCATGAATCAGGGCCTTTCCACTATCTATGTGAAACGAATTCGCCTCTTGGCTGAGAAATTTTATATTACGTGATTACCAATCGCATGCGCGAAGAACCTAACCCTCCGCCTAGATAGTGCTGCCTCTCCGGGTAGTCATTTTTGGCAAAAATATCGTAGTATTTCAGTCGTATCTTGGGATATACTTTGGGTATTTCGGTCAAGTTTTGCTTAAAGGTTGCAAGTAGGTCGAAAAATGTGACAGCTAAATCAGGAGAGCATTCCGCATAGGATTTCCATTCGTCAGAGAGAAATTGTTTTCTCTATGGTAACTTACGAGAAAATTGACTTTTTGAGTCATGACAACACTCTATGAGGATGGCGTACATTTTTTGGTCCCCACAAAATGAACTATGGTACACATGAGTCTCAACCGGATGTGTAAATAACCAAAGGCTTATGGTGGGTGGGCGCCGCCCAGAAGTTCCAGTCTCTTTTGTCACCGGGTGGCGAATCTAACCCTTCGTTTGTATTTGTCTCAATGTCTCATCATCGTGCTCCACTATACAAACGCTTGAAAATAAGGGCATTGAACGCAGAAAGCCAGGGGTTACCCACATACCCCGAGGCTAGCTAGCAGGGGGTACATGTAACACGTGCCCTTTTTCTCCAGAAATGCCCTAGTGAAAAATACTTTACTTTCCGAGAACTCTAAATGAGAAACGATCGAGTATTCGTTCCTAACGTATTGTACGAGTATCACCGTCAGTTGGGGTGGGGGGGGGGGAGGTGTATCAAATATAATGACGGACAAATCAACAAACAAAGAAACTATACTATCGACGCGGTGATTTTCAAAGCTTTATATAAGTGGAACAAGGTGCCCTCTGCAATGCTTTAACATTTTCCTTTCAAGGGACGATAATGTGTGTGTGAACTCCCGGGCTTAACTCATACCCAGAGTCGAGACGCCTTTTTGATACCCTGCCCCTTGCCCTCGAATGCTTCCGGCACCCGCATTGTAATACGATTCTATTTTCGCGCTTTTGAGTTCAGTAAGGGCGTACGTTTTTCAAAGCTGTAATCTGAAATGCGTGATGAATTTTCTTCCCAGAATGCACCCTGCCGGTGAATTCAATATCGTCTCATTATCCATATTTCTGATATTATCTATATTTCTGCTCACCGGACTGAAGGTGCAGTACAGTACAGTCGCCGTGGATTGGTCGTAATCCACACGTGGGCAGTTATGTCCACGCATCTGTTTACCAGGAAGTAAAAATCATCATTAGAAAAATTTTAATTAATGAAGCACCGGGTTGTACCCGGTGCTTCATTAATTAAATTGTTGATGATTATTCCTGTAATTAGTGTTTGGACTCTAATATTATTGCGTTCGTGGAAATATTGCCCACGCGTGAAAAGTGACCAGTCCACGGCGACTGTACTGTAGATTTAAATCATAATTGTAGTTAATAAGATCTTTTATTTATTTTTTTTATTAAAAGGTAGTAGGCTACCAGAGCAGACATGCAACTCCAAAGTAATATTTGATTTGGGCTATTTATTTATTTATTTATTTATTTATTTATTTATTTATTTATTTATTTATTTATTTATTTATTTAGGTCTAACGACACTTACGACAGCCAGGGTCACCGCGTGTCAGACAGTTTTACGGGTGTAGGAAGCCGAAGTACCCAGAAAGAACTACCGAGCAACGGAGAGCAACTGCCAGGCTCCCAAAGGTAGTAACTCAAACAGGGTTAGCAATGGTTGAAAACAAGTGCACCATCGACGTGCAGTACATCTTAGTACACAACGCCACCGTGCCCCCATGTGGGCAATTGGAGTGAAGTGTCTTGCCCAAGGACACAACGCGGTTGCCGCAGGTGGGATTCGAACAGAGGACATCTCGGCTTGCAGCCTACATCTCTACCTACTGAGCCACCACGTTCAATTTGGGTTATAATTCTCGATAACTTGTTGGTCATCTCCTCAGCTGCAACAAATGATTGGTAAACGGATACGTCACTTTTGCGATTGAGCTGTATAATAATAATAACTGTGGTACTTGATCTGTACCGGATTAGTGATTTCAGTTCCAATTAGCAATTGGAACTGGAATTGCTAGTCCGGTACAGATCCCAAAATTGTACCATATCGATTATATTTAGCCCGACCACTCCAAACACAGTGGTATGGTAGTTTACTCTGTTTTATGCTGTAGTCCAGGCACATTAGACATAAAAATGAGAAAGTAAGGAAAAAAATCGGAGAAAGCTGATTTTTTTATATGTTTCCGGGACACACATTGCGGATAAAGTGTGAAAAGTCCCCGCGAATCCGAGTTGAGCTTTTTTAGTTATAGCGTTTTTTTGATGAAAAAAATTTTTTTTTTAAAAATTCGACCCAGCTCCATATTTCTCATTCTTATTCGCCTTAGTAGGGTGAGAATCATAAATATCGTGCTGAATTATATTGAGAATACATATCCCAAACAGAAAATGCCAACTTTGTACCAATCCTCACACTCAATGGTGAAATATTCACGAAAATGTACAAAATTACGAAAAAAAATTTATTGTTTTCATACACACAACGGTACACAACGTCCATTAAATCAAATCTACGACTACTTTGGGAGTTAAATTATATATCACAAATTGCAGAAAAGCAGTGGCTTTATAATGATATATAACAATAGTCATTTATTCCATAATGAACTGGTGAAACGTGTGAAATATTAACCATACCCCCTAAACTCAAATTCAAACGGCATCGACTTTTCTCATTCAAATACCGTATTATAGCATCATTGTTTCAATTTCCATGTTCGATTAAATCACATAATGTGGTGTTCGCCTACACTCAAGATGCATTGGCATGTAATGTTTCGTTAGACTCGGCGGCTTCCATATGATTATGTCATATTTAGGAGCAATTGGTTCGATCATGGCTGGTAGCGGCTTGGATGAACTTTGGGGGACTGTTTATGCTGGTGGGTCAATCCATCATTTGATCAGTGGTCATGCATATTCAAGAGCAGTTCGTGCCCATTTGCTAACACAAATTGCCATTACAAAACTTGCGTTTGAAGAAAGCCGAACACTAGATAACATAGACTGCACAGAAGTCAATGAAATATTCTGTGGACTTGCCAGAGGTGACTGTACAACAGCTGACGCTGTCAATCAAGAAAGTGTCAACCATCTACTGTCAAAATTACACGAACTGCTCCAGAATGCGTCCGTAGGACGCACAGGAAAGCTTTGGGTACAATACTACGAGCAAATAGGTCTTCTCCAGTTGTTCTTGAGAGCAGAGCGCACAGGCGTCTGGGAACTCCACACATATTGTGTTCGCAATATGATTCCAGTATTTCACGCAGGTGGTCATTTTGCATACGCAAAAAGTTCTCATCTCTATTTGCAGCAGATGAATGAGCTAACAGAAATAATGCAACAGGATGATTTGAAGTTGTTCACTGAGAAAGGTTACTTTACCATAAGGCGCTCAGATAAATTCTGGGACGGGATATATTCTGATCAGACCATAGAGCAGTGTTTAATGAGAATGTTCAAGCTCCCTGGTGGTCTCACACATGGCAGGGGAATAACCGATAGCACTGTTGCGAAATGGGTACATGGACTACCTCTTTGCCTTCCGATATGTAATGCTCTCGAAAATTTTGTTCATGTTCACACTGGTCATGGCGAACAACATCGGGATCTCCGTCAAAGTTCACAATTGACTGATGCCAATGATATCACCAAATTATTGAACTGGCTCAGAGTGCATTCCCCCTTTCAGAATAGAGATCCACTACAATTAGTCTCTATAGCGACCGGGCTTGTGGCCGACGAAACTGTGAACTGTGACCAAGTTCGCAAAATTGGTGAATGTTGCGTATCGAATGTTGTAAGCAAAACATTCAACAGCATCAAACTACGACGTGTTGACACTGTGAAGTCTTTCGCATCGATGGCAAATAGCATCAAAGTCCGTGGAAGTAAGGTAGTGATTGACCCCACAATTCTGTTCAACCGCATCACATGTGTTATTCAGTCACAAGCAGAGATGGAAGAGTATCTCAAATATGAACTCGCCCCGAAACCACCAGCATTGTTTGATTCTGCTGGAATGAGGAAGACACAGAAAAGCACGCTCGGTAAGATCCTCAAAACATACGGTTCCGAGCAAACTAAAATCCCAGAACATTCTCTGTTTGTTGTAGATGGTGGATTTTTATTGAGGGCAGTTGTATGGCCTAAACAGTCGTCATATAAGGACATATGTACATCATATTCCAATTATTTAGTGAGACATTTTGGGGCGAACGTCGTGGTTGTTTTTGATGGTTATGCTTGTACAATGTCGACAAAGGGCATGGAACAAGCCCGTAGATCTAAAGACAGGTATTCCATTGATATCAATATCTCACCCGAGTTACCAGCCACCACACCCCAATCCGATTTCCTTGCAAATGCCAAGAACAAAACCCAACTGATCGATCTTCTAATGCAGGAGCTATCTGCTATCAATATTTAGTACAAGCAGGCCGAGGCTGATGCTGATGTACTGATAGCCGAAACTGCACTTGACATCGCTCAAGATGACAACAATGTTGTCGCTGTGGGAACAGACACAGACTTGTTAGTCATTCTTACCTCTCGAGTTCAACCGGGATGTAATATTCACATGATGTATTCCATTACCCCAAACTTACTAATTTCAGTTAGTGAAATAGCAACCAAAATGGGTGACCATAGAAGCAACCTCCTTGTAGCACATTCTATAAGTGGTTGTGACACTACTTCTGCACTCTTTCGAGTTGGTAAGAAGAAAGTATTCAGTACAATTGTCTCCGATGTTACTAGCGACTCACAACAGTATGTCAACACAATTTTGGCGGATGACAGTACACCAAGTGCAGTAGCCGCTGCCGGGGAACAACTTCTCCTGATCTTATACGGGAGTAAAACTGTTTCCTCTCTCGACCAATATAGATATGTCACTTACAAGCGTTATGTAGCAAAATCTAAACTGAATAAACCCATCGACCTAGCCTCACTCCCACCAAGCAGCGATGCTGCACAACAACATGTCTACAGATGTTATCTCCAGGTCCAACAATGGCTGGGCACTTCGCTTCCTCCGACGGACTGGGGGTGGTCGCTAGACAATGGACTTCTTGTACCGACTGCAGCCACAAAGCCATGTGCCCCCGATAACCTACTGAATCTGATCAGTTGTGGTTGCAAGAGTGCTTGTACAAAAAGGTGTGGGTGTAAGAAGGCAGGACTCTCTTGCTCAGGTTTGTGTAATTGCAGTTCGGATTCTTGTAACAACCACAGAAACACTGTCCTGTCGGAAATTTCTGAGTTCGATGAATAATATGTATATAGGTCATGTCATTTCTGTATATAGCGTTGATAATAGTCAATGTAACTTAATCCATGTTGATTGATTTGTACATTCTGTAAATATTATTTATTGATTTTTGTACATTCTGTAAATATTATTTATTGATCTAATGCTGCCAGACACAGACGTGTCTCTTCGGCCCCAAGCCCGAAAATAGTTGAGCTCTCATGCTGACGAATTTTATGCCAAAAGGGGAACTCGGCCAGAAGCAGAGGGGGGTCTTCCATAATGTCTATTTTGTAAGCAATGATAAAAGTCTTCAAATGGAGGTGGATTTTTTATCGTCTGTCCAACTAACATCCCGTTCTGTACTACGACCCTTTGGGCAAATCCGTTAGGAAAATCGTCATTTTTTGCGTAAATCCGATACTTTTTGTGAATTTTCAATAATTTTTCGCAGAAATTGTCACAGAATGCACATTTTCCTCTAGGTAAATGTATATTAGACATTATGTAGCTCGAAATACGCGTAAACAAAAAATACAGTTGGATCAATTCGAGGTTACAAAGTTCGTGCGATTTTTTTTTATTTTTTTCAAACGTGTTTTCGAAAAAAGGCTGTAGAAAAAAAAACTCAACTGGGATTTTAGGGGACTTTTGTCTAATCGTTCAGTGACATGTACTCGACATTCCCTGAAAAAATCAGCTTTCTCCGATTTTTTTCCCTAGTGAAACCTAATGTTCTTGGGCTACTGATGATTGTTGGATTGTGGGGCTGTTGTATAATAACTATCACTCAGTACACCAACTACAAGCAACTGCACCAGAGCGATTGACACTCTCTCCTCATACAGCAACTACGGTCAAGTTTAATACATTACAACCAAGTGGTATCGATTAAAACCATGCCAGCTGCTCACATAACCCTACCACAACACACCGAACACATACAGCTGACTACATGCCCACAACATAGTCCTAACCTACATGTATCATACTCACTCTCTTAAAGCCAATGTATGTACATAAGGTTACCGTGTCACTCCAATCACAACTGTTCTCGTTACATGTCCCTGGTTCAAATATTGTCCACATCCACTAATATGTTGATGGTTGTTGTATTGTGGGGTAATTATATCATGTCAAGGTTTCAATACAACAGCTACAACCAAGAGGTACTGTACCACCTCAGTGGCCTCTTAATGGAAATGTATTTATCCCTTTTGTGTAGATGTGTTTAGTTATGTATATTGTGACGGTAGGTGTTATGTTGATTGATGGCTATTATATCTAACTCCTAACAAAATACATCTCCCTTTTAGTTCTTATCCAACGCACACCGCCATCACCGGATCTCATCACCACCTCATCTCATCCACTGCTGTAATTTATGACCGTCTTGGGTACTGGATTTACACTTCATTTCAACCCCTTTTGTGCTGTATTATGGTATTACGTGGATGCCGACATAATTGATATGCGTCTGGTGTGGGCAATATTTTATATATATCCCCTTACACACAAACTACAACCTTGGTTGGATTATCCAATACACAAAACGTTCTGTGTCGTCCACAGCTGTACAGTCTACGAGTACTGACTTGTTTATAATTTGCCGACCAATATGTGACTTGACACTGTGACACCCTTTATTGTGATAATACCGTACTTTAGTGTCATACTAATTGGGCTAACTGTCGATAATGTCCAAGTCACTGTCAGTTGAACCGCGGTGGAGCGTGTTATCCGAGCATGAGCAGCATGTACTGTTGACACATCCACAACACAGAAAATTCGCTAATATCCAACTGTACCTTTCCTTATGGAATGGATCCATGGAAGTATGGATCTTCAAACACTGATATAAAATTGGTTGAATACCGAAACTTTCATGTCAAGGTTTGTCCCTCTCAAACCTTGATACCAAAGCTTCAAATTCCCCATGCGCTCGTACGAAAGAATACAGGAATGAGCCCGGCTGAGTCATTTCATGCTTATGATCTGAATGATATGCCCTTTCAGAGTTAAGGTGTTGTATGGGAGATGAATATTTGCTAAGCAGTTAGGTGGCGTGTTGTTCACTATGTTGGCAATGATCTAAAGCATATTTTCTATGAGCTGTCCTTCCATGTTCATGATTAATTTTTTATTGTTTTTGGTTTTGTTTTTTTTTTTTTGTTTTTTTAAATTTCGAAAAAACAAAAAATTCGATTTTTTTCAAACACGACGGCAGCGGGAAAGATGTGCGCATGTGTTGGAGCTGGAATTTCTATTACTCATTAGCGTCCTAATCCTGTTTCGCTACAGAGAACCAGATTTGGAATTGGACTTGCGGGAAGTATGTTAGCCCCTACGGGGCAACGCCTTAGTTTATATAATATCACTTTGTATTTTTTATATAATCTTTTTATACATAATAATAACATAACATACCTCAAACTAATAAATTTAATCCGATCAGCTCTGCCAGTACACAATCATTGATGATAACCGTACTCATTCTATATAACGGCAGTATAGGTGGTATTCACTCACAATTTCTCAAGTATGTCTCCATATACACAGGAATCGCAAGCAAGCTTGACATAACGCAATGCCAGTTAAAAGAAATTATGTTAACCCCAACCATAATATGCCAATGTCAATCATCTTACCATGGCGTGTAAAATCAACCTCGACGAGATTCAGGAAAGCGACGACTACAATCTCACAGCTAAATGCAAAAATATTATCGACATAAACGATAACAGTGTCACTGATACACCATATAACCCATATGGCCACCCTTGCTCATATTATAGCCCTGACCAATTCAAACTTGATTCATCAAAAAATACATCTTTCTCGTTATTTAGTATTAACTGTAGGAGTCTGAATGCGAATTGGGATTCTCTAGTAAATCTACTACATGAGTTACATAATGGAGAAAATGACTTTGATGTAATTGGACTATCAGAGGTTTTCACAGTCCACGAAAATTTACAGTACAGCCTCAATGGTTATCACCCACTCCAATTAAGAACACGACCCAGTAACGATGATGGGAGTGGGTCTTCTTATTAGAGAAAACATTCCATTTCGAATACACCCTGAACTTACGGTGTTTATTCCACATGTATTCGAATCGTTGTTTGTAGAACTTTACCCCAATGATAAAAAGTCAACAATTATTGGCATTATACACAGACCCAACACTGCACCCAAGGCTAATCTTGACAGTTTTATTTCTACCTTAAATGACATTTTCGTAGGCATAAATAGCAGAAGAGCTCATATAATGGGTGACTTTAACATCGATCTCTTAAAATTCTCTGAACATATTAAAACAACCGATTATATTGATATGGTTTTCAGTCACGGATATATTCCTTTAATCACAAAACCAACACGCGTTACTGAATATTCGGCAACCCTTATAGACCACATTTACTCCAATAGTTACTCCAGTGGTGGTAAATGTGGTATCATAATTACTGACGTTTCAGATCATTTTGGAACTTTTTATACTGAGAAAGCAACAACGTTGACTCAAAAGGTATCCCCAAAACCCAAACGCTCATTTACGAAAAAAAAAGTTTCTTCTTTCAAAAATAAATTACGTGATACGAACTTTAGCTCAGTAATTGAATCTACATGTCCTAATAAATCTTTCAACATATTCTTAAATATGTTCATGGAAAATTTTGAAAATTCGTTTCCTATAGAAAATAACAATGTACCCAAAAAGTATGTTAAAAAGCAGCCATGGATGACTAGCGGTATCCTAAAATCTTCTATAAACAAAAACAAACTACATGTAAATAAACTAAAGCGCCCAACAAACACTAACATCGATAACTACAAGCAATACTGCAGAGTATACAACGCAGTTAAAAATGCAACAGCCACAAAAAGCTCTTTACATTACAAAAGAGAGCTCTGCGTGTAATAAATATAAAAAAAATACAATTCCCACACGAACCCCTTATTCCTCAAAGACGAAATTCTCAAGTTTGATGATCTTTACAGGCTACACACTTTACTGTTCATTCGTGATTGGCACTCTGGAAACTTGCCAAAAAGTTTTGAAAATTTTCTCCAAATCTATAATCACCCAACCGGAATGCTAACCAGACATAGTGGACAATTAAAGAGAAATACACCTCGAACATGCTTCTCTGCAAATTTACCAAAACACTCATTCCCTAAACTATGGAATGACCTAAGCAATGACATTCAATCTGAACCGAGTCGCTCCATATTCAAACGCTCCATAATGTTACACGCCTTGGGAACTTATAATACACCCCCGACATGTTTCAATCCACAGTGTCCCGATTGTAACACTAGAGTCGGTGATCTCTTGCGTGACTAGGCCATTACTAACAGCAGCTCAGATAAACATAGTAAGATAAGAACACGGTGTAGACCTCCTTTAAGGCGTGACCAGATCTGTAATGCTTTCCTTGTCTGAATCTCCCCCAAACATTTAATAAAGAATATCGGTCTTTGTTATGTATTGCATCTTTTGAAAAGAAATTGAAACTTATTTACCACCTATACTGCCTCATCATCGCACTTCCAAATAGGAGATGGCAGAAAGACAGCCATTGGGCTATGACGTCTCCTTACAATATGCATGTTTTTTTTTAAAACTTGTCACTGTTCTAGTTACACAATATTCTTTTTTTTTTGGAAAACATCTAAATACATTTATATTTGTAACTACACTATATGTACATGTATATTGTGAATAAAATATTGTATTGTATTGTATGTAATAATAATAATAATAATAATAATAATAATAATAATAATAATAATAATAATAATAATAATAATAATAAGACTTTGGCCCATCGCGGTTCTCAGGTGAGAAGATCTTGATTAGGTGTGTTCTACCAAATGCCACCTTATCACCACGCCTCTTCTCTCCTCATCACACATTATGCAACACAGTATGGAGGAAGAGACATACCATATTATGGAGAAATAGAAATGTCTCATCTGTGAACGAGCTGCATAATATATCGATTCTTCTAAATCAGTTTATTTGATATTCTTCTAAATCAGTTTATTTGATATTATTACACTTACAAAGCCCGGAGCTTCTTGTTTCTGCACAAAACTGTCTAAGTCCAACTTTTAACTTGTTGAGTGCCAGAAGCCACAATCAGAGATTTCAAAAAAATGAGGGTACCACAGCAAACACCAACATTTTCCTTGCTCATGTTTTATATTCAGTCAAACGCAATTGATATTCTGTTTGTATAAATGTGTTTTATCACAAATTATTGAAGTGTGCCCGTGGCCATGGTGCCTGTGGGCGTGGTGCCTGTGGGCACTCTTCAATAACTTGTTACAAAACAAATTTTGATGAACAAATTCAGACCTCCAAAATACTGCAGCACTCAACCAGTTAACCCTTTACCCAACGAATCGCCGCATCCGCCCGCGTAATATGAAAATTCAGTAGTTGAAAAAAGGGGTCACATGATATGGTTTTGTTGAAAGTTTTTGAAAAATTTGAAAAAATGATATTTAAAATAATAAATTTTGATATCGTCTGCGTTGGGTAAAGGGTTAACTAACACGAAAGGCAGATGACGCTTACAAACAAAATTCTTGAATAACTATTTTTTTTATTTTTGCCACACAAACATAACTTATTACCCTTATTTGGAACGCGCTCAACGGGCTCCTTCCAATGAAGGGTCATACCCTATTTTGTGATACAAAAAATAAAAAAAATAATCAAAATTGAATAGTGATTTTTTGCGATTATCGCTGGCCTGTTTATCTGTTACGTTTTGGTCGTGCCCAAACAAGACTAGTACACGACGCCTACAAAATATTTTTAAACTAAAAATCACTGCTTGCCTCCAAAACAAATTCCATGGTCTCTGTTAGAAGGAGCAGCATAAACTCGTTCCAAGGAGGTGTCATACGCTATGTATTGAAGGCAATACTTGATAATGATAAACTTTATATTGGTGAATAATGATTATGCAATAAGTCCGTTGCTTTAGATAAAGGATTTACTACAACCTGGCAGCCATAAGTTGCTTCTAAGGAACCCCGTACGGTTTAAAAGCATTCAGAGAAGTCCAAGGTAAAAGACGCCTTTTCATGCGACTCTCTCAACCAAATGGTCTGCCATTGACCTGAAAGGATAGAAACAGTTGGACTTTCGATTGAGAAAGTTCCTACTCTTTGTTTTCCGATACAATGTTTCGATTAATCTCCAAATAAAAAGGTAGTTAATTTTCTAGACATGAACGATATGTTTTCAAAATACGTTGCGAATGAGGTTAATCTATGCTTTTGAACACAAAGCGCGAAAGTCATAATTTGCAAAAAGATTTGTGTTTTTGAATGTTGGCCGTAGTTTTCGATTGTATCTATATCTTGAAATAATACCATTGCGCCATATTTTTTAGACGCGTGCAGCTAAAATGTTTTACTCGCGATCTTTTAATGTCAGACAAAACAGCATATATGTTGCTGTAATCCCCATCCCTATTCATCTTTAAAAAAAGTAAGAAATACAATTTCATTCGATTTTATAAAGAAGGAATTTACTAAAGGGTATGGGGATCTTTAGGACATCATTTGAACATAAACTCTTAGGTAGGTTTCCAGGGGCCGATAGAGGAACGATCTGTTCGCATGAGCAGGCTAGCTGTGATATGTTTGAATACGCAGCCCAAGATACGGACCTGTTTTTTAAAATGCACCTTGTTTTCCCCCGATGTGCGTGTTGAAGGTCATGGATGATGGGATCCAGGGTGGCTGAGGACTACAGTGCCCCTAGATGACAATCCTCATTGAGGATATTGTCCAATAAATCACCTCAGACCATTACTTCATGTTAGGCAGTTGGTTGGCCAGGCTCGGTCTGATCAATCGGGTGCCACAAAAATAAACGTCACGCCCGGGCATGAAGTAGTCACTAAGCTAACCAGTCGGTCATAATCTCCATCCGGCCTTTATCAAGTTACTCTTGGTAAAATGGTAAATCAGTCTACAGAGTGCGTATGTATTATCTTGGCTGAGTTCGCTTTCCATGAACTCTAGGTGCTCTTTGCTGGATATGTTCAACATAACCCCCGATGATAGGCTCAGAGTAAGCAAAAATAAGATATAGAATAACAACATGGAAAACTCAGAATTTGAACAGCAAAAATGGAAGTCGGCCTCGTGTTTGCTGTTTATTTTGTGAGTCTTTAGTGTTGTTATTGTGCGACCGACTCCTATTCCGACTCCGGTCAAGAAATTGCGTTAAAAGAAACTGGCCTAAATTTGTCATGATATACACGGCTAACGAAAGTTAAAAAGCACAAACATAAATCCATTTGCATCATTTCAAAGGTCGTAAAAGGAATAGATGCCGATGTGAAAGATTTTAAAATGGTCAGGTCCGGTGCATTATTCGTTGAATGTTACAAAGACTGCGGCAAACAATATTCTAAGCACAAGTAAACTTCCCAAAATAAAGGATAACACATGCCCATATAAGACTCTAGACCGCAACACAGGTGTTGTGAGAATGAGAGAAATATCTGGTATTGATGGACTTGAAATTAAAAATGAACTTAAACCACAAGGTGTTACTGATGTGAAAAGAATGGAAATTAAGAGAGATGGCTCAAAAATTTAAACAAGTACATACATTTTTACACTTGATGCTTTCGCCTTCCAAAAACATTGAATGTGGGTTTTTGAACATCAAAGTTGATTTATATTTCAAATCCACTTCTATGCTTCAAATGCCACAGATATGTTGTCGGGCAGTCCAACTGCAGAGGTCAAACACATGTTCAGGTATGGCCGACAACATGCAGAGCCATGTGTCAACCTAATAAAATGTGCAAATCGTCAGGGCAATCATATGTCATCTTCAAAAGATTGTCCTGTATTTAAGAACGAAAATGCGAAAAAAAGGTACATTGTGAAAAACAGATGTGTTTCAAAGAGGCCAGCGAAATTTTTTCATCGATGCCACCATGGATAAATATGTCGAAACAATCATATGCAGCAGTAATGACTAAAAGCATAACAACAAAATCAGAAGAAAGTCAGACGATATTTAAGGAATAGTGCATGGCTTGGAGTTGACTACGCCCATATAGTGCCCAGTGAGGTGGTGTAGTTCCCGACGGGAAGCGGAGGGAACTACACCACCTCACTGGGCACTATATGGGCGTAGTCAACGACAAGACATGCACTAATCCTTATGTTGTATCGAACACCCATCAAGAAAACGTCTGTCCGATTTGTTAATCTATTACCAAGGTAGCAGCCCTACCAACCAGCGTTATATAGAAAAAAATACCTACGAAACTCTAACTTGGATTATTGGATTATTGATATGAGCAGAAGACAAATTTTGAATCGGTCGGCAAGGATAAATAAAACATTTCCCCCACTGAGCACTGTGTATTCTAGAATCACGCAACTCGCGAATGAAAGCTAAATTTTCGAAATTTGACAACGCAGTTTGATAATTTCCACACATTTGTCACACATATACATTACCGAATGGGTCAGTACGGGATACAAAATTCCGAAGATTCAAATGAATTCCATTATTTATTCGTTTACTGCCCAAAACATACAATTAAATAGCGAAATAATATGAGCAGCGAAACAAACGAATTTTCATACCCGGTCGCGTTCTCATGAAAGTTGTACCCAGGCATGGATCATTCTCTTCGAAACGAGATATGGATCATCTTCTCAAGGAATAAAATGAACGCCTCGGAAAATGTGACTTCAACAATGGAAAAGTGATACATTTTTCCACAATGATTTCTTTCCGGGTCGTTTTGTGGATGTTGTGCCTCTGTGAATCAATATTTAAATTGATTAGTTTTATTCGCCCAGTATGAAAATAAAACTGATATAGTAGTGAGCTAAAAATAGAAAACGTGTAGTGCCTGGTCAGTTCTGTAGATGCAAACTACACGAAATAGGGGTGCAGCATTCGACCAATCAGGAGCCTAGAAGGTCACGTGAAATATAATATATATAGATATATATTGAGAGAGAGATCAACTTTACAGCCGTATGGGTCTTCAATTTAGATAGTATAGTGGCATAACTGCTAACACCTTAATATACCCATGAATTATAAAATTCACGAGACAACCCCCACCAATCAAGAATCAACTAGATCGGAGCTCTGTATATAATACCTCAGATGTTAAAGATGGAATACGGGCGTGTAACCGTGATAGATGCGGGACGTGTAGTCTTATCAGTTATGATCCTATTCACAGGATGAACGGCAGCATCTTTAACTCTAAAGGATCTTTCAACTGAACATCGAGTGGTGTGGTATACCTCTTGACTTGTTCGAAGTGTCTATATGTTTTACATAGGGGAAACGGAACAGCCCATTTGTCGGATAGTTACTGGACATCGGCAGGATATTCGTGCCCGCATATTTGGACTTCCAGTCGCAATCCACTTTAATAAAACGGACATTCGGTGTCTGATATAAGAATTCAGGTGTTGAGGGATGATTTACATAATTTGTCAGAACGGAGAATCGCCGAAAAGAAATTTATTCATGAATTCCATGCTGTCGGTGGTGGCATTAACCGTGACACTGAATTTATGGCATCGTTGCTTGATTGAATACTTTCCAAACAGACGTCGTGTACGTCATGACATCTCTGAGTATCTGTGTGTTCTAACGTTCTTTGTGCGAGTTGTATTGGAATACTAGTCAAAACGTAACCACGTCAAAACGTAACTTTTTTAGTCAAAACGTAACATTTCACTTCGATCAAAACGTTACATTTGTTTGGTAGAAATGTAACTTTTTTTTGTAACAATTTTTTTTTGGTGAGGGGGGGGGGGGGGGGGGCTGGAGCAAAATGTAACTTTTTTAGACAAACTTAACATTATTCTGGTCAAAACGTAACTTCTTTCTTTTCAGTACGTAACATTTTCCTTAACATAGAGTAACTTTTCTCTGGTCGAAAAGTAACTTTTTCTCGATAAAACGTGATCTTTACCTGAATAAAACAACATTTCTCTGGTCGGAATTTCTCACGTCTTATCCATCCAGGATAACATAAATGTTACAACAAATGCTTTATTTACTTGGGGAAAGTCTTAACTCTTTATGTTTACTCAAGCCACTACTTTTATGTGGATCGACTACGAGAACTCCCCCCTCCCCCACGCCCACAAACCTTCTAGCATTTACACTGGTGAACTGTTGATTGAAATTCACTACTGCTTTCCCTTGTGCTCTCTATTTTCTGAGCGAGAAAGTTTGGCTGTCTTTGCAAACCAACCCAAGGTTTTAGCGCGTCAAAGGCGCGCTGGGGTGGTATGGGGTAAACAAAACCGTTACGACCCATTTAGGTTGGATTTCATTGAATCACCACTGGGCATGGTCAAGTGTATATTATTGCTGGACTCGGAGGCATAAGGTTCCCATTTTGAGTCCTGTCGAAACAAATGAGTCTGGGTGAGACCGCAGGCAAAGAACAGGGGCTAAAGTTCCCAAATGATCGCTATCAGGCTATCCGTCTGTCGTGCATTCATAAGCAAATAAAGTTATTGGGGTCGCAAGTGACTTCAAATCACATATCGTCCCAGTGTGCCTTCGGAGCGCTGCAACTTTTTTCATTCATTCATTCAGTCATTCATTCAGTATCATTCAGTAATTTAATCATGGAAATTATTACCAGAAATAAAGGTGAAGAAAAAGCCGCTATTTGATGGACACATGTACACCAAAAAGGCAGAAAATAAGTCCACAATTCGATGGAGTTGATCTGGTAGAAGTGGTTTCAATTTTAAATCAATTGCGACCACAGATTTGGAGGTAAGTTAACTTACAATAAAATCTTCCGATATTAATATTAATATCTTTCCAAAACATATTTTGGTGACTAGAAGCTATGAATTTCAAAGGAACACGATAATTTTTCATTGTTAAAGCAATGGATACTGGTTTCCTAAATTCCTTTCATTTTCTCCCTAAAACAAATGCAGAAAAAATACCATTCCAACAAATTATTGTATTTCCATTTAATGTCAAATGTGTTTGCTGTTGATATATCTATCTTGCTATATATATTTTGTAACCCTTTACCCAACGTAACGGCAAAAACCGGCCAGCGCTATTCACAAATATCGCCAATTAAGTTTCATTATTTTCTTCATTTTTTGTCTCAAAAACTAGGTTATTACCCCTCTTTGGAACGATCCCGTCGAGCTCGTTCCAAAGAGGGATCATAACCTATGTTTTTTTTACAGGTCTCTCTAAAACAGAAATATTGAGTTTAGTGAGAGAGAGAGGAGAGAGAGAGAGAGAGAGAGAGAAAGACGGACGGACGGACGCCCCGACGGACGGACGGACGGACAGACGGACAGACATACATACAGGCAGACAGACAGAGAGAGAGGCAGAGAGAGACTTTCACAATTAAAATAGGTATACACAGTACATGACCACGAATCACACTATAACAATTACAATAGATATACACAGTACAGGACCAGGAATCGCTCTATAGCAATTACAATAGATACACACAGTACAGGACCACGAATCACACTATAACAATTACAATAGATATACACAGTACAGGACTACGAATCACACTACAACAATTACAATAGATATACACAGTACAGGACCACGAATCACACTATAACAATTACAATAGATATACACAGTACAGGACTACGAATCACACTACAACAATTACAATAGATATACACAGTACAGGACCACGAATCACACTATAACAATTACAATAGATATACACAGTACAGGACCACGAATCACACTACAACAATTACAATAGATATACACAGTACAGGACCACGAATCACACTATAACAATTCCAATAGATATACACAGTACAGGACCACGAATCACACTACAACAATTACAATAGATATACACAGTACAGGACTACGAATCACACTACAACAATTACAATAGATATACACAGTACAGGACCACGAATCACACTATAACAATTACAATAGATATACACAGTACAGGACCACGAATCACACTACAACAATTACAATAGATATACACAGTACAGGACCACGAATCACACTACAACAATTACAATAGATATACACAGTACAGGACCACGAATCACACTACAACAATTACAATAGATATACACAGTACAGAACCACGAATCACACTATAACAATTACAATAGATATACACAGTACAGGACCACGAATCACACTATAACAATTACAATAGATATACACAGTACAGGACCACGAATCACACTATAACAATTACAATAGATATACACAGTACAGGACCACGAATCACACTACAACAATTACAATAGATATACACAGTACAGGGCCACGAATCGCTCTATAGCAATTACAATAGATATACACAGTACAGGACCACGAATCACACTATAACAATTACAATAGATATACACAGTACAGAACCACGAATCACACTACAACAATTACAATAGATATACACAGTACAGGACCACGAATCACACTACAACAATTACAATAGATATACACAGTACAGGACCACGAATCACACTACAACAATTACAATAGATATACACAGTACAGGACCACGAATCACACTACAACAATTACAATAGATATACACAGTACAGGACCACGAATCACACTACAACAATTACAATAGATATACACAGTACAGGACCACGAATCACACTATAACAATTACAATAGATATACACAGTACAGGACCACGAATCACACTACAACAATTACAATAGATATACACAGTACAGGACCACGAATCGCTCTATAGCAATTACAATAGATATACACAGTACAGGACCACGAATCACACTATAACAATTACAATAGATATACACAGTACAGGACCACGAATCGCACTATAACAATTACAATAGATATACACAGTACAGGACCACGAATCGCCCTAAAACAATTACAATAGATATACACAGTACAGGACCACGAATCACACTATAACAATTACAATAGATATACTCAGTACAGGACCACGAATCGCCCTAAAACAATTACAATGGATATACAGAGTACAGGACCAGGAATCGCTCTATAGCAATTACAATAGATATACACAGTACAGGACTACGAATCACACTACAACAATTACAATAGATACACAGTACAGGACTACGAATCGCTCTATAGCAATTACAATAGATATACACAGTACAGGACCACGAATCACACTACAACAATTACAATAGATATACACAGTACAGGACTACGAATCACACTACAACAATTACAATAGATATACACAGTACAGGACCACGAATCGCTCTATAGCAATTACAATAGATATACACAGTACAGGACCACGAATCACACTACAACAATTACAATAGATATACACAGTACAGGACCACGAATCACACTATAACAATTACAATAGATATACACAGTACAGGACCACGAATCACACTACAACAATTACAATAGATATACACAGTACAGGACCACGAATCACACTACAACAATTACAATAGATATACACAGTACAGGACCACGAATCACACTACAACAATTACAATAGATATACACAGTACAGGACCACGAATCACACTACATCAATTACAATAGATCTACAGAGTACAGGACCACGAATCGCACTATAACAATTACAATAGATATACACAGTACAGGACCACGAATCGCCCTAAAACAATTACAATGGATATACAGAGTACAGGACCAGGAATCGCTCTATAGCAATTACAATAGATATACACAGTACAGGACTACGAATCACACTACAACAATTACAATAGATATATACAGTACAGGACCACGAATCACACTATAACAATTACAATAGATATACACAGTACAGGACTACGAATCACACTACAACAATTACAATAGATATATACAGTACAGGACCACGAATCACACTACAACAATTACAATAGATATACACAGTACAGGACCACGAATCACACTATAACAATTACAATAGATATACACAGTACAGGACCACGAATCACACTATAACAATTACAATAGATATACACAGTACAGGACTACGAATCACACTACAACAATTACAATAGATATATACAGTACAGGACCACGAATCACACTACAACAATTACAATAGATATACACAGTACAGGACCACGAATCACACTACAACAATTACAATAGATATACACAGTACAGGACCACGAATCACACTATAACAATTACAATAGATATACACAGTACAGGACCACGAATCACACTACAACAATTACAATAGATATATACAGTACAGGACCACGAATCACACTACAACAATTACAATAGATATACACAGTACAGGACCACGAATCACACTATAACAATTACAATAGATATACACAGTACAGGACCACGAATCACACTATAACAATTACAATAGATATGCACAGTACAGGACCACGAATCACACTACAACAATTACAATAGATCTACACAGTACAGTACCACGAATCACACTATAACAATTACAATAGATATACACAGTACAGGACCACGAATCACACTATAACAATTACAATAGATATACACAGTACAGGACCACGAATCGCACTATAACAATTACAATAGATATATACAGTACAGGACCACGAATCGCCCTAAAACAATTACAATAGATATACACAGTACAGGACTACGAATCGCTCTATAGCAATTACAATAGATATACACAGTACAGGACCACGAATCGCTCTATAGCAATTACAATAGATATACACAGTACAGGACCACGAATCACACTATAACAATTACAATAGATATGCACAGTACAGGACCACGAATCACACTACAACAATTACAATAGATATACACAGTACAGTACCACGAATCACACTATAACAATTACAATAGATCTACACAGTACAGTACCACGAATCACACTATAACAATTACAATAGATATACACAGTACAGGACCACGAATCACACTATAACAATTACAATAGATATACACAGTACAGGACCACGAATCGCACTATAACAATTACAATAGATATATACAGTACAGGACCACGAATCGCCCTAAAACAATTACAATAGATATACACAGTACAGGACTACGAATCGCTCTATAGCAATTACAATAGATATACACAGTACAGGACCACGAATCGCCCTATAACAACTGCAATAGATCTACACAGTACAGGACCACGAATCACACTATAACAATTACAATAGATATACACAGTACAGGACCACGAATCACACTATAACAATTACAATAGATATACACAGTACAGGACCACGAATCACACTACAACAATTACAATAGATATACACAGTACAGGACCACGAATCGACCTATAACAATTACAATAGATATACACAGTACAGGACCACGAATCACACTATAACAATTACAATAGATATACACAGTACAGGACTACGAATCACACTATAACAATTACAATAGATATATACAGTACAGGACCACGAATCACACTACAACAATTACAATAGATATACACAGTACAGGACCACGAATCACACTATAACAATTACAATAGATCTACACAGTACAGTACCACGAATCACACTATAACAATTACAATAGATATGCACAGTACAGGACGACGAATCACACTACAACAATTACAATAGATATACACAGTACAGTACCACGAATCACACTATAACAATTACAATAGATCTACACAGTACAGTACCACGAATCACACTATAACAATTACAATAGATATACACAGTACAGGACCACGAATCACACTATAACAATTACAATAGATATACACAGTACAGGACCACGAATCGCACTATAACAATTACAATAGATATATACAGTACAGGACCACGAATCGCCCTAAAACAATTACAATAGATATACACAGTACAGGACTACGAATCGCTCTATAGCAATTACAATAGATATACACAGTACAGGACCACGAATCGCTCTATAGCAATTACAATAGATATACACAGTACAGGACCACGAATCACACTACAACAATTACAATAGATATACACAGTACAGGACTACGAATCACACTACAACAATTACAATAGATATACACAGTACAGGACCACGAATCGCTCTATAGCAATTACAATAGATATACACAGTACAGGACCACGAATCGCACTATAACAATTACAATAGATATACACAGTACAGGACCACGAATCGCACTATAACAATTACAATAGATATACACAGTACAGGACCACGAATCGACCTATAACAATTACAATAGATATACACAGTACAGGACCACGAATCGCACTATAACAATTACAATAGATATACACAGTACAGGACCACGAATCGACCTATAACAATTACAATAGATATACACAGTACAGGACCACGAATCACACTATAACAATTACAATAGATATACACAGTACAGGACCACGAATCACACTATAACAATTACAATAGATATATACAGTACAGGACCACGAATCACACTACAACAATTACAATAGATATATACAGTACAGGACCACGAATCGCCCTAAAACAATTACAATAGATATACACAGTACAGGACTACGAATCGCTCTATAGCAATTACAATAGATATACACAGTACAGGACCACGAATCACACTACAACAATTACAATAGATATACACAGTACAGGACTACGAATCACACTACAACAATTACAATAGATATACACAGTACAGGACCACGAATCGCTCTATAGCAATTACAATAGATATACACAGTACAGGACCACGAATCACACTACAACAATTACAATGGATATACACAGTACAGGACCACGAATCGCCCTAAAAAAATTACAATAGATATACACAGTACAGGACCACGAATCGCCCTATAACAATTACAATAGATATCCACAGTACAGGACCACGAATCACACTATAACAATTACAATAGATACACAGTACAGTACGGGACCACGAATCGCTCTATGGCTCTATCGCTCTATGGCAATCACACTATCACAATGGCAATCACACTATAACAATTACAATAGATATACATCACAGTACAGGACCACGAATCGCTCTATGGCAATTACAATAGATCTACAGATTACAGGACCACGCATCACCCTATAACAATTACAACAGGTCTACAGAGTACAGGACCGCGAAGCGCACTATAACAATTACAATATATATACACAGTACAGGGCCACGAATCGCCCTATAACAGTTACAATAGATCCCCAGAGTACAGGACCACGAATCGCCCTATAACATTTGCAATAGATCTGCACGGTACAGGACCACGAATCACACTATAACAATTACAACAGATATACACAGTCCAGGACCACGAATCGCCCTATACCAATTACAATAAATCTACACAGTACAGGACCACGAATCGCCCTAAAACAATTACAATGGATATACAGACTACAGGATTACGAATCGTTCTATAACAATTACAATAGATATACACAGTACAGGGCCAGGAATCGCCCCAAAACAATTACAATAGATCTACAGACTACAGGACCACGAATCACATTATAGAAGTTACAATAGATCTACACAGTACAGTACCACGAATCACACTATAACAGTTACAGCAGATCCCCAGAGTACAGGACCACGAATCGCCCTATAACAGTTACAATAGATCTACAGAGTACAGGACCACGAATCGACCTATTGCAATTACAATAGATATACACAGTACAGGACCACGAATCACCATATAACAATTACAATAGATATACACAGTACAGGACCACGAATCATCCCATAACAATTACAATAGATCTACAGAGTACAGGACCACGAATCACCCTATAACATTTACAATAGATCTACAGAGTACAGGACCACGAATCGCCCGATAACAATTACAATAGATATACACAGTACAGGATCCCGAATCGCCCTATAACAGTTGCAATAGATCTACCACGAATCGCCTTATAACAATAATAATCGATGTACACAGTACAGGATCACGAATCGACCTAAAACAATTACAATAGATATACACAGTACAGGATCCACGAATCGCCCTATAACAATTACAATAGATCTACAGAGTACAGATCCACGAATCACTCTATAATGTTTGCAATAGATCTACAGGGTACTGGACCGCGAATCGCCCGATAACAATTACAATAGATATGCACAGTACAGGGCCACGAATCGCCCTATAACAGTTACAATAGATCCCCAGTGTACAGGACCACGAGTCGCCCTATAACATTTACAATAGATCTACAGAGTACAGGGCACGAATCTCCCTTTAACAATTACATTAGACATACACAGTACAGGACCACGAATCGCCCTATAACAGTTACAGCAGATCCCCAGAGTACAGGACCACGAATCGCCCTATAACATTTGCAATAGATCTACACGGCACAGGACCACGAATCACACTATAACAATTACAATAGATATACACAGTACAGGACAACGAATCGCCCTATACCAATTACAATAAATCTACACAGTACAGGACCACGAATCGCCCTAAAACAATTACAATGGATATACAGAGTACAGGATCACGAATCGCTCTATAACAATTACAATAGATATACACAGTACAGGACCACGAATCGCCCCATATCAATTACAATAGATCTACAGAGTACAGGACCACGAATCACATTATAGCAGTTACAATAGACCTACACAGTATAGGACCACGAATCACACTATAACAGTTACAATAGATACACACAGTACAGGACCACGAATCGCCCTATAGCATTTACAATAGATCTACACAGTACAGGACCACGAATCACACTATAACAATTACAATAGACATACACAGTAAGGACCACGGATCGCCCTATAACAGTTACAATAGATATACACAGTACAGGACCACGAATCACACTACAACAATTACAATAGATATACACAGTACAGGACCACGAATCACACTACAACAATTACAATAGATATACACAGTACAGGACCACGAATCACACTACAACAATTACAATAGGTATACACAGTACAGGACCACGAATCACACTACAACAATTACAATAGATATACACAGTACAGGACCACGAATCGACCTATAACAATTACAATAGATATACACAGTACAGGACCACGAATCACACTACAACAATTACAATAGGTATACACAGTACAGGACCACGAATCACACTACAACAATTACAATAGATATACACAGTACAGGACCACGAATCGACCTATAACAATTACAATAGATATACTCAGTACAGGACCACGAATCACACTATAACAATTACAATAGACATACACAGTAAGGACCACGGATCGCCCTATAACAGTTACAATAGATATACACAGTACAGGACCACGAATCACACTATAACAATTACAATAGATATACACAGTACAGGACTACGAATCACACTACAACAATTACAATAGATATACACAGTACAGGACCACGAATCACACTATAACAATTACAATAGATATACACAGTACAGGACCACGAATCGCTCTATAGCAATTACAATAGATATATACAGTACAGGACCACGAATCACACTACAACAATTACAATAGATATACACAGTACAGGACCACGAATCGCATTATAACAATTACAATAGATATACACAGTACAGGACTACGAATCGCACTATAACAATTACAATAGATATACACAGTACAGGACCACGAATCGACCTATAACAATTACAATAGATATACACAGTACAGGACCACGAATCATCCCATAACAATTACAATAGATCTACAGAGTACAGGACCACGAATCACCCCATAACATTTACAATAGATCTACAGAGTACAGGACCACGAATCGCCCGATAACAATTACAATAGATATACACAGTACAGGATCCCGAATCGCCTTATAACAGTTGCAATAGATCTACCACGAATCGCCTTATAACAATTATAATCGATGTACACAGTACAGGATCACGAATCGACCTATAACAATTACAATAGATATACACAGTACAGGATCCCGAATCGCCTTATAACAGTTGCAATAGATCTACCACGAATCGCCTTATAACAATTACAATCGATATACACAGTACAGGATCACGAATCGACCTATAACAATTACAATAGATATACACAGTACAGGTCCACGAATCGCCCTATAACAATTACAATAGATCTACAGAGTACAGAACCACGAATCGCCCTATAACAGTTACAATAGATCCTCAGAGTACAGGACCACGAGTCGCCCTATAACATTTACAATAGATCTACAGAGTACAGGGCACGAATCTCCCTATAACAATTACATTAGACATACACAGTACAGGACCACGAATCGCCCTATAACAGTTACAGTAGATCCCCAGAGTACAGGACCACGAATCGCCCTATAACATTTGCAATAGATCTACACGGTACAGGACCACGAACCACACTATAACAATTACAATAGATATACACAGTACAGGACCACGAATCGCCCTATAACATTTACAATAGATCTACACAGTACAGGACCACGAATCACACTATAACAATTACAACAGATATACACAGTGCAGGACAACGAATCGCCTTATACCAATTACAATAAATCTACACAGTACAGGACCACGAATCGCCCTAAAACAATTACAATGGATATACAGAGTACGGGATCACGAATCGCTCTATAACAATTACAATAGATATACACAGTACAGGACCACGAATCGCCCCATAACAATTACAATAGATCTACACAGTACAGGACCACGAATCGCCCTAAAACAATTACAATGGATATACAGAGTACGGGATCACGAATCGCTCTATAACAATTACAATAGATATACACAGTACAGGACCACGAATCGCCCTATAACAATTACAATAGATATACACAGTACAGGACCACGAATCACACTACAACAATTACAATAGATATACACAGTACAGGACTACGAATCACACTACAACAATTGCAATAGATATACACAGTACAGGACCACGAATCACACTACAACAATTACAATAGATATACACAGTACAGGACTACGAATCACACTACAACAATTACAATAGATATATACAGTACAGGACCACGAATCACACTACAACAATTACAATAGATATACACAGTACAGGACCACGAATCACACTATAACAATTACAATAGATATACACAGTACAGGACCACGAATCGCTCTATAGCATTTACAATAGATCTACATAGTACAGGACCACGAATCACACTACAACAATTACAATAGATATACACAGTACAGGACCACGAATCACACTATAACAATTACAATAGATATACACAGTACAGGATCCACGAAACGCCCTGTAACAATTACAATAGATCTACAGAGTACAGAACCACGAATCGCCCTATAACATTTGCAATAGATCTACAGGGTACAGGACCGCGAATCGCCCTATAACAATTACAATAGATATGCACAGTACAGGGCCACGAATCGCCCTATAACAGTTGCAATAGATCCACAGAGTACAGGACCACGAGTCGCCTATAACATTTAAAATAGATCTTCAGAGTACAGGGCACGAATGTCCCTATAAAAATTACAATAGACATACACAGTACAGGACCACGAATCGCACTATAACAATTACAGTAGATCTACAGAGGACAGGACCACGAATCGCCCTATAACAATTACAATAGATATACACAGTACAGGACCACGAATCACACTATAACAATTACAATAGATATACACAGTACAGGATCCACGAAACGCCCTATAACAATTACAATAGATCTACAGAGTACAGAACCACGAATCGCCCTATAACATTTGCAATAGATCTACAGGGTACAGGACCGCGAATCGCCCTATAACAATTACAATAGATATGCACAGTACAGGACCACGAATCACACTACAACAATTACAATAGATATACAGAGTACGGGATCACGAATCGCTCTATAACAATTACAATAGATCTACACAGTACAGGACCACGAATCGCACTATAACAATTACAATAGACATACACAGTAAGGACCACGAATCACACTACAACAATTACAATAGATATACACAGTACAGGATCCACGAAACGCCCTATAACAATTACAATAGATCTACAGAGTACAGAACCACGAATCGCCCTATAACATTTGAAATAGATCTACAGGGTACAGGACCGCGAATCGCCCTATAACAATTACAATAGATATGCACAGTACAGGGCCACGAATCGCCCTATAACAGTTGCAATAGATCCACAGAGTACAGGACCACGAGTCGCCTATAACATTTAAAATAGATCTTCAGAGTACAGGGCACGAATGTCCCTATAAAAATTACAATAGACATACACAGTACAGGACCACGAATCGCACTATAACAATTACAGTAGATCTACAGAGGACAGGACCACGAATCGCCCTATAACAATTACAATAGATCTACATAGTACATGACCACGAATCGTCCTATAACAATTACAATAGATCCGCAGACTACAGGACCATGAATCGCCCTATAACAATTACAATAGATATGCACAGTACAGGACCAGTTTTCGTATTATTTTGACTTTGGAATCAACTCAAGGATTGGATTTCAGTGAGTGGTGTTTTTCATGTGTTTGTTTGTATTTGCTTTTGACGAGTACGATACTGTGTCACACAGAGGCAAGAGCCTTTATTTAAATAAAAATGTTTTCGTTTTGTGGGGATTCATCTTGTCGGGATATTTTACCCATTCGTCTTGCTGGGATTTTTTTTTTGTTTTTGTTTAAGGTCACACAATTCAGCAATCATGGCTAATCCAGGCCGCAACAGGGTCGGTCAAGTCCAGTCAACCTTTTATTCCCATGTTCCCATTTTAGAGTACTTCTACCCCAAGCATTGGTGACTGGGTCATAGTTTACCATTAAAACAGGACTTGTTTACTCATAGTACACAAGCACTGCTCAATTTCCCGTGGTTCTCGCGGGATCTCTACCCTCAAAATGTCATCTTTTCTACCCAGAATGTCATTTGCTTTTTTATACTGATAGCTATTGTTTATAGTGGTATAGTCAACAGGTGTCAATCACACGGACGAGTAATTGTTTTCCAGAAATTATATTATCGCTATACATTTATTACTTTCCAGATATCATATTATCGCTATACATTTATTACTTTTATTATCTTAGAACACAATAAAACTAACATTATTTTTATCTTTTATGGGATCAAGTCCGAATGCGATTTTTAAAGAGGGTTGTGTTCTCAGGGCTTTCTGTCCCAGTGGATTTTGTCCTTCAATCATAAAGCAATGACCAACTGAAATAAAGTGAACAGAAGTCCCAGTGTCCAATAATCAGCAGAAATTCAGTTGTGAACTTTTTAAAATTTCCAAATTTTAAATTCAAGTTTTAATATTGTCGTTGAAATCTCTGATATGGCGGTTGATGAATTTCACCACATTTATGCGGCGTCCATACGTTACCAGTTTTTCGACCTGCAAATAGAATTGATCATATTAAATTGTTTTAAAAAAACGCTCGACTTAGAGGTCTCTCTTAAACATTGAGCATAGTGACGAAGAGAGAGGGAGAGAGAGAGTGAGAGAGAGAGAAAGAGAGAGAGAGAGAGACGGACGGACGGACGGACGGACGGACGGACGGACGGACGGACGGACGGACGGAACGTACAGACAGACATACATACAGGCAGAGAGAGAGGCAGAGAGCGAGACAGACAGAGACAGAGACAGAGAGGAAGAGAGGGAGAGCCTGCCTGCCTGCCTGCCTGCCTGCCTGCCTGCCTGCCTGCCTGCCCGCCCGAAACCCGCCCGCCCGCCCGCCCACCCGCTCACCCGCAAGCCCGCCCGCCCGCCTGCCCGCAAGCCCGCCCGCCCGCCCGTCCATCCGTCTGTCCGTCCGTCCGACCGTCGGTCCGTCCGTCCGTCCGTCCGTCCGTCCGTCCGTCTCCAGAGGAGAGAGAGAGAGAGAGGAGAGAGAGTCCAGAACGGACATATTATATTGTTGGTTATTTTATAATTAAAAAATTAGCAAGTTGTCTTCTTGTCTTGACTTTACCCCTAGAAACTATAGACACAATGTTACGTTTCGTCTATCTGAATGTTACGTTTCGACCATCGGAATGTTACATTTCGACCACTGGAATGTTACGTGTCGGCCATTACAAATAAATGAAATTGAGTTTATGTCAATCAATTAATGTAATGTATCGATTACCAGATTTATAAACAACTACGCCTGGATTCATCTCCATGTACATCCCCACCTAAACATTCACTCACACCTCCAGTAACTATCCAAACATGGATCACAACACTTAATTTTATCTGATGAACTTGTCGAGGTTTTATTGCAAATTTTATTGAAGTAGGTATTCTATGTCAAAATAAACCATCTGCTATTTACCTGCGTGAAATTCCATAAAGTACCTAAAACTCAAGATCATTCCGTTTTAAGTACTATACTTCGTATAATGAAAGGGCACGTGATAATGATCTTCGTGTTCGAAGAGGTAAAGCAGACGTGTGTTTGTACCTTTACAAATACACTCGCAGCCTTTGTCTGTATGCCTAATCTTGGATGAAAGTAACGTTATGTTTCAACAATGAAAACCCAACAACTGAATAATTTTGGGCTACTGATTCGTGAACTCCTCCTCACCCCCTTGGGGCGATTTCCGAAGCCAAGATAAATGTTAAGTGTGAACGGTGGCAAAGGTCAGTGATGGATCCACCAATTAGCTTCCTCTCACATAGAGTCATCTTACAGTTGCATACTTTTCTATCTTCCTTGATTTTTCTTGGAAAAACGAGGATGACTTATGCGAGACTCACCACTTTCCAGCTGTCTTGGAAGGCATGGTTGAAGTGGACGATCTGAGGCTGCCTCAACGTTTTATCGGTGTATTTGAATAGTATTACAATGTGTGATGAGAAAAATATTGTTTTGTAAATTAACATATGATCAAATAATGTGAAAATCAAAACATTTCTACAGTAAAGTGGTGCTCCATTCTACGTGTCTCGCTGTTCCATTATAGTATTAGTTTAATACAAGAAAATTATTTCTATAGAGAATTGTTTGACATTACAAACACAGCCACTCCGAAACCACTGCAATACACAGAACGACACATGTGAATGGGTTAATCGATATGGCACGTGTGCCAGCGTGGAAGGATAGAACGAGAGGCCGCATGGTGATGGCACAAGAGCCATATTGATTAACTCAATCACACGCGTGTGTCGTACTGTGTTTAATACACGCCTTCCCGTCTATAAAACAATTATCAGAAGGACACTCGGCAATTCATTTGACAATACTTAATACAGACAACACATTTTATCGCCAACCAAATTTGCGATGGGAACCCGTGTTACTATTTCGTCCTCTTAGTTCCAATGTGTTCTATGTGCCTACTGGCTGCCTACTGGCACATAGAACACATTGGAACTCAGGGGACGATTTTCAGCTATCGCTGGCGATTCAAATTGAAAAGTGTGTTGCACGATTTGTAGAAAATTCCACTGAAATTTCATAGAACAGGTGTGTAATAAAATCCAAACAGAATCACCATTCCATGGGTTGATGATGACTACAAACAGGTCAAAAAGGGTCGCAAGAAAACTAGCGAGGAAGTTAATAAATCATCATTCAAACTTCGTATGCATTGGGCCAAGATATCTCTGTGTTCATATCGCACGTTATGGAAACTCTTTTTGTAGAAGTTCAAATCAGTAATATTTCCAGAATAATTGGCGTTGTGTATAGACCAAACACGCAACTTAAAGCTAACATCGATATTTATTTGTCTAAATTAGCCGAAATAACCGACAAATTAAAATTTGAAAACAAAAAGTCTTACCTAATTGGCGATATGAATATTGATCTGCTAAAATCAGACTCACATTAAAAAAGTCAAGACTATATAACCCATATGTTCTCTGAAGGTTTTATCCCATTTATCACTAAACCAACTAGAGTAACCCCATTAACCGCCACCTTGATTGATCACATCTTTTCCAATAATGATTCTGCCCCTACAGATGCAGGAATAATCATTACAGATGTTTCCGACCACTTTGGGACTTTTTACATTGAGTCTACAAACCGCAATAAACGAGATCAACATATTTTACTAAAAAGGAAAGTAAACGAGAATAGTGTAAATCATTTTAAAACTATCTTACAACAAAGCGATTTTGCCTCTGTTCTGGAAGCAACCTCTGTCGATGGCACATACAATAATTTCTTAGAAATCTATACAAATGCATTTGAGATATCCTTTCCGCTAGTACGCGTACACGAAACCAAAAAATACATAAAGCGTCAACCCTGGATGACAAATGGTCGCCTAACGTCTTCAAATAAAAAAACAAAATTCTTTTATAAAAAATTGCAGTATCCAACTGAATTGAATATACAAAATTACAAAAATTATTGTCGTATTTTTAATAGAATCAAAAAACAAAGCAAGGCAATGTACTACAGAAATATCCTAATGGAAAACAAAAACAATTTACGTAAAACATGAAAAATTTTAAATGACGCAATTAAGAAACAAACATCAATAACTAGACTTCCCTCTGGGCCAAGACAAGACGATTTCTAAGACGAAAAAAAACCCGTTTGTGTGAAACTTTTGTTTCTAACTTTAATTAACACACTCACCCATCACCAAAATTTGGAAACCGATTAAAAAGACTGGACGGAAAAGAAACAATATCAAGTAGATAACACCCGGATGATAACAACACACCAATTTCTTTCAGAAAGGACATATCAAACAAATTTGCCTCAACGTTTTGTAAACACTCGTCATCTGAAAATTGTAACCACGAGTTTGTTAATTTTAAAAGAAAGGAACTGGAAAAACAAAAACTGAGATTTGCCTCTGGCAACTTGCAGGATAACAATGAACCCTTTTCTCTAGAAGGGCTTTGTATCTCTTTGCAAGGAGCAAAGGATGCTGCCACAGGCCCCGACGAAAAAGACTACCAAATTTTAAAATATCTACTTCATACTTCACTTAACCTTTTACTATTAATTTCCCAAGTAATGGGGGCGGGGGAGGGGGTGCCTGGGCCAGTTTCCACCTTCTCGGTGGGAAGCAGCAATAATTGACATTCCAAAGCCCGATAAAGATTATCGCAACCCAAAGAATGACAAATAAATTGCATTAAAATGCTGCCTGTATAAAACCAATTAAAGCATTATCAAAGGTCGACTTGTCTGATTTCTGGAATCGAACAATATACTTGCGAATGCTCCGGTTTCGGGAGCTAGTGAAGTACTGTGGATCATTGGGTTATACTTAAAGTGTTTATAAGAAATGTCTGCCAGGACAGAACATGTGGTTGTCATCTTCGTTGGCCCGGAAAAAGCATATGACACAATTGGAGGTTTGGGATTTTGAAAGATCTTTCTAACATGGGGTTGAGGTGGCATATACGGTATCTCTTTTTATAGATATTTTTTTATGGGCCGTCAATTTCAAGGTCGTGTTGGTACTACATTGCCTAATCCACACGAGCAAGAATTTGGGATCCTTCGGGGTAGTATGATCTGTTACTCTTTTCTCTGCTAAAACCAATGACATTATTGGCGCAGTTGAGAAAATGGTACATTTTTCATTGTATGTCGATAATTTTAAACTTAACTTTTAACTAGCCCTTTACAGTAAAAACATGAATGTTATAGAGCGTAAACGTCAGCTGTGTTTAAGCAGAATTCAGAGATGGGCTATGAAAGCGGATCCGAGTTTTCAAAACCTAAAAGGAATTGTGTTCATTTTTGTAAGCTTCGAAAAACTCACCTCGATCTGGGGTTGAAAGTAGATAGGAATACTATAAGTTTATGTTTATTGATGTTTAAGATAACATACTTATGCACAACGACTAATCATGACCGTAACAGTTCTACGGGTGGTGGAACCGGAGTACCCGGAGAGAACCACCGAGCAACGATGAGCAGCTGCCAGCTCCCCAATATCGCAACTCCGCTCTGCAGCACAGGCAGGGTTAGACTGGTCGAAAACATGCGCACCATCGACGTGCAGTACGCCTTAGTACACGGCGTCATCGTGCCCCCATGTGGACAATCGGGGTTAAGTACCTTGCCCAAGGACACAACGCGGGAGTCCGAATCGATCGCTCAGACGGCCATCCATCCGAGGACTACCCGGGCTCGACGTTGCTTAACTTCGGTGATCTGACGAGAACCGGTTACCGCAACCCCACCGCCCCCCCCCCCCCTCGCCCCAGCCCCCCCTCCCAGAGATACTAAAAAAGTTGTTAAGGAAGTGAAAATCCTTGTTTTACTTTCAGACAAAAAAAACAGAATTTCACTTCTCACATAAAACAACTAAAGTTTGAATGCAAAGGGACATGTAACCCCTTTAAATGTAATTGGAAGCACTGATCGGGGTGGTGACCAAAAACAGTACTTAATCTGTATAGATAAGTTGTGTGATCAAAAAAGACCACTTGTCAAAGTCTATAATAGTGGTATTAGATTAGCCTGGTACATTTAAGACCTCACCAATCGGTACAAAACTTGTCGAAGCAGGCGAGTCTTCTCCTGGTAAGCGTAGAATTAACCTGTCGATATAATATATTTATAAACTGTTTTAAAACCAATTACACCCCGCTTACAATCTGTGTCTCAGATCCTCAAAATATTGAATTTTTTAAATGAAACCAGAAACTTATCCCTCCATTGGAAATTAGAATTAAGTCATATGTGAGGTCCTCCACACTTGAATCAGATTCGATAAAAGAGAACCATGGGCCACATTCTCCCCCTTGGCATTTAAGGAGACAACTGTTGTTTTAGATTTTGCTGCCTCAAAAACGCCTGGGGCAAACTCTTTGTCGTTCAAACAAAAATCTTCCGAAATTAAATCTAAATAGAGATCACATAAAAGGACTATAAAGCTGAATCTAAAAATGGCAACACAGTATCATCAGCTGCTGTTACTAATGACTAGATCACCTCAGTCAGAATACCAAATAAAAGTTCTATTTCCACAGCAAAACTTTTACAACTAACGCTCGAACACATCAAGAATATATAGGAAAGATAGCCAATTTTATTTATCGACTCTATTTCTTCTTTGCCAGCTGTACTCGACTCCAAGTTTAAAAGGCATCTAGACATGCTGGTATCTCCGATAACACTAGGGCAGACTGTGCAGCAAAATAGGTTCCATACAAGCCTATAAATGATTTTAAGATTCCATTCATTGATTGCAAACGTCAAACGTACCAGTAACTACATCAAAGCTATGTTTGGGATGAGACCGTGCGACAAAAAAACAAGCTGCATCATTTCCGACGTAATATTATGGATAATTAGCAGTCTGGTAACTTTTATAGAAAAAATCATGTTATTCTCAAACGATGTAATATTGGCCATAGGAGACTTAACATTACTTTTTGCTCGAGGGTAATATTCGACCTGAATGTATTCCCGCCAACAGATGTTGACAGTGGAATACAAACACAGAACCGCACACACTTTTGAATGGGTTTAGAATTATCGCACTCGATTGCTTTATTCCAAGATATCACTCGAGCCGAGTGATATCCTGGACCAAAGCAATGGAATGCGATAATTCTTAACCCATTCAAACGTATGTGCTGTTCTGTATTTATCACACACCTCTCATGTAACAACCAGTCTACACGACAATTGAACTAAAAGTACTTTTCAAAGGGATGAAGTTTCCTTCGTTGTTAACAAGACATCACTGTTAGGTGGTGGGGTACAATCCCCAATTAGCTTTTTAAGTTTTACGGCAGTTAATAGGTTGAAACCAGTTGACACCGATCAGTGTCAAGGTCACGATGATCGAACTTCAAATATTGGCTAAACAGCGGGCAATAACACAACAAAAAGTTTTTGAAATACATTTAATAAGTTTAGCACACTCCATAACTACATAACCAGTTGTGGAAAGTATTTGTCAAAGAACAAGCAGCCAGAATGTTATTTTTATTTTGTAAATGTTTCACTCGAATCTGATTGTTTAATAACCCCGGGTAAACGAATCTAAATGAGAAACTTGGAATTTCCAAACGATATTGAATTCAGTGCATTAGACCAGTGAATGGTGCGATTTATTTAGACAGGTTCCTTCTCAATTCAATTCATTTTATTTAATGGTATGTAAAATATAATAATCAATTCAGTTACCGAATAATATTGTGATTCATATACATACCGTTGGGGGACAGCATAGCCAGATTGGCTGTCTTCCTGCTATCCACCGAGGTAAAAATGTAATTAGAGCAACATCATCTCATACAGAGTATACAGCCGGGAAGATAGAAATACAGATCCTTTTGGAGTAGTGTTGTATTGTTGCATTGTTGCATTAGTGCATGGGAAACAAAACACTAAAATAGCAATGATATTTTTAGAATACATTGAAAATAATATTGATAATAGTTTGAGAATAAGATGAGTGACAAACTGACGGGCTAGCCGGTAATAGTAGAACTGTATTACAGATTAGTACAGTAAACTATCTAGTACAGTCTGGGCAATACGGGTTGTTACATGTAATTTGTGTTTGATAATTTGAGAGAAGTTTTTTGTGTTAACATTTTCTTAAATGCAGTACGATTAGTAGCATTTCTTATACTCGGTCCCAGGTCGTTCCAAAGCCTAGGGTAATTGAAACAAGGGAGGTAATCTAAGGATATTGTTCTTGTTCTGCAGACGCGAGTCGATACCGAAGACCTGGTGGTGGGACCAGTAGCATCATTATTCAAGAGTGAAAACATTGCATTTAATGACTGGGGAAGAGATCCATTTTTTCCAATCGAATAACAATAAGATGGCATTGAATTTGAAAAGGTCTGTAACTTTCATTATTTTGTATTGAGCAAATAGAGGGTCAGTATGGCCATTGAAACGTGCGTTATTAATTATGCGAACTGAGCGTTTTTTGTAGTAGAAAAATTGGTTGATTGATTTAGAGTTCCCCCATATCTGTATACCATATACTAGACAACTGTGTATCAATTTGAAGTATAAAGGTTTCACGACATCGTGGGGAAGTATAGATTTGACCCTGTTGAGTGCATAATTTGCTCATGCTATCTTAGAACACAGATGGGTGATATGTGATTTAAAGAACAGGTGTTCGTCAATATAAATACCAAGGAACTTAATAAATCTTTCATCCTCATTGACATCCACCCGTTTTAATACAGTATCATTGATTTTTATGGATTCGTTAAAAGGGGTTGCCCCTTTGGAACTGGGATTGATTAAAATATACTTGGTCTTCTTGCAGTTCAAAAGAAACTGATTGGCGGAACACCAGGTAAATATATGCTGAAGTTCCTTATTTACAAATTGTGTTAGTCGTTGTACGTCAGAGTCAGACGAATACGCGGTTGTGTCGTCTGCAAAAGAAAGAAGATTAATAGAGGTGGCGTGGTGGATATCGTCGATATATAGCAGGAACAGAATGGAACCCAAAGTTGAGCCCTGAGGCGCACTGCACGTTATAGGCATCAGGGAGGATTTTGTGTTGGCGTAGTGAACTTATTGTTTTCTATTTGTCAAGTAGCTTTTGAACCAGTCATTACATATGCCCCTGATACCGTAATAAGCAAGTTTGTTTAATAACATTTCGTGGTTTATAGAATCGAATGCTTTAGCAAGGTCTAAGAATATCGCCAGTGTGTGGTCTTTAGTCGTTTTATTATTTGAGGTTGCTATATGTTTAAGTAATTGCATAACTGGTTGTAATGTGGAATGCTTTTTTTCCGAAAACCGTATTGGTTTGGTGAGAGTATGTGAAAATTGGTTAAAAAGTTTGTCAGCCTGTTGCACACAATCTTTTCCATAATTTTAGAAAATACTGGTAATATACTTATTGGTCGGTAATTGGTGAACTTTTTATCAGATCCTGATTTAAATACAGGTATAACCTTAGCTGTTTTCACACCGTCCGGCACCACCCCTTTTTCAAAAGAGTAGTTGATAATGTGTGCTATAGGCAAGGCAATTATATCGCTTGTCAGTTTGACTACCTTTGAGGTTATGTTGTTGAAATCCTCACTAGATTTAGATTTCATTGCCTTTATTGTATTTATTATCTCTAATGGAGTAGTTGGGGTCATGAAGAAGTTGTCTGGGTAACTGTTTTTCAAGAAATGGGTAAATTCAATGTTAGGCTTTTTAATTTGGGCGCGTGTATTCGTTCCAATGTTCACAAAAAAATTATTGAAGTTGTTGGCAATTTCTTGAAGGTCATTAATATCGCTGCTGTCATTTTAAAGGTAGAGGGAAGTCTAGTTACTGATGTTTGTTTCTTAATTGCGTCATTTAAAATTTTTCATGTTTTACGTAAATTGTTTTTGTTTTCCATTAGGATATTTCTGTAATACATTGCCTTGCTTTGTTTTTTGATT
Organism: Pictodentalium vernedei; assembly: GCA_031216915.1. Taxonomy (NCBI): domain Eukaryota; kingdom Metazoa; phylum Mollusca; class Scaphopoda; order Dentaliida; family Dentaliidae; genus Pictodentalium; species Pictodentalium vernedei. The sequence goes on along the minus strand of CM062288.1, from coordinate 8,873,027 downwards.
CTATTAAAAATACGACAATAATTTTTGTAATTTTTGTATATTCAATTCAGTTGGATGTTGCAATTTTTTATTATAGAATTTTGTTTTTTTATTTGAAGACGTTAGGAGACCATTTGTCATCCAGGGTTGACGCTTTATGTATTTTTTGGTTTCGTGTACGCGTACTGGCGGAAAGGATATCTCAAAAGCATTTGTATAGATTTCTAAGAAATTATTGTATGCGCCATCGACAGAGGTTGCTTCCAGAACAGAGGCAAAATCGCTTTGTTGTAAGATAGTTTTAAAATGATTTACACTATTCTCGTTTACTTTCCTTTTTAGTAAAATATGTTGATCTCGTTTATTGCGGTTTGTAGACTCAATGTAAAAAGTCCCAAAGTGGTCGGAAACATCTGTAATGATTATTCCTGCATCTCTAGGGGCAGAATCATTATTGGAAAAGATGTGATCAATCAAGGTGGCGGTGAAGGGGGTTACGTTACTCTAGTTGGTTTAGTGATAAATGGGATAAAACCTTCAGAGAACATATGGGTTATATAGTCTTGACTTTTTTAATGTGAGTCTGATTTTAGCAGATCAATATTCATATCGCCAATTAGGTAAGACTTTTTGTTTTCAAATTTTAATTTGTCGGTTATTTCGGCTAATTTAGACAAATAAATATCGATGTTAGCTTTAGGTTGCGTGTTTGGTCTATAAACAACGCCAATTATTCTGGAAATATTACTGATTTGAACTTCTACAAAAAGAGTTTCCATAACGTGCGATATGAACACAGAGATATCGTCTCTAATTTTAAAGTCAAGTCCCTCCTTAATAAACAACGCAACACCATCACGCCCATCGTCACCGTCCGGTCTTGTATTCTTAATAATACTGGTGTATCCGTCAAGTTTATATGAAATGTTCGGAGGGATATGAATATTTCACTTAGTCCTACGACATCGAAACTGTTATTTGTGGTCTGCATTGATGACAGAAGATCCGATAACGAGTCCCAGTGAGCATTTAGACTTTGACAATTTATATGGAACGTGGAAAATGACATATCAGTATTACAATATGATATGCGAAAATGTTCAGGTGTGTGATACAAGCATTTCTTTAACAGATGGTTGAGGGGTGATATAATTTCTTCATTATTAGCTTCCAAACATTCATTAAGGTGATTAATAAAATTATATTCAGGGTTTGTCCGGAGCTCGTCGATACCGATATTACCCGCCATTTAGAACACCACCATAGTTACCATTATCCCGTGAATTGATTCCCATGCAAAAAACAACTGTGATTTTTTTAACAATAAGCTCCTTTATAAGTGGATATGACCAATGGGGTTTGTATGTGATTTGTAAATAGAATCATTTTCTGCTACGATGTTGCAAAAAATGAAAACAGTCAAAATAAACATCAAGAGTAATGAACATTTAGGGGTGTTCCCCATAACGTGGTATTTTTCAAGGTGGATGGTGGTTGGAGCAAGTTGGCTTAGATTTCAGGTATCAGGGCAAATGGACTGATTACATTTCTGAGTACGTATATATTGCTGAAAATGGATATTGATGAATACACACGCACACGCACATACACACATGCATTTACATAGACATACACACATGCATATATGTGCACATACACATGTATATGCTTACACACACACATGCGCATGTGATGTAAATCTGAAGTCTGAAGTTGCAAGATCCTTAATTCAGGTGGTCGAGTCCTAAACACTATGTTTGTGTAAAACGGTACTGACTGTGTCAACAAATACCATATTTTTATCGAGTTTGATGAATACACACACACACGCACATACACACGCACATACACACATGCACTTACACAGACATACATATATGTATACATGTGTACATACACATGTATATGCTTACATACACACATGCGCATGTGATGTAAATCTGAAGTCTGAAGTTGCAAGATCCTTAATTCAGGTGGTCGAGTACTTAACACTCTGTTTGTGTACAACGGTACTGACTGTGTCAACAAATACCATGTTTTTTATAGGGGTATACATCACGCCTTACTCGTGCATTGTACCAATAATATCGCTGTAAGAAGTTGTATCTCGAACTTCTCTGGGATATACTTTGTAATGGATTGTGAATAACCATTCAACTGTCAGGAAATAAGGTATTTCAGCTATTCTACGGGGGTGTGAGATATGCGCGCGCGTGTGCGCCTGTGAGCGTCAGCGCGAGTGCCTGTGCATATGTGTCTAGGTGCGTATCTGGATATGGATCCATTGTAACTACAATTTAATAAATTGTAACTACAATTTAGCTAATAAATGTAGTTACAATTTATTAAATTGTAGTTACAATTTAATAACTAAAAACGATGTGAAGCTAATAGGCATCCGTACTTATCAGTAAATAAATGTTTTCTCAGTTATCCTTAATCAACCCTTAATCAATAAAGTATGTAGTTGGTCTAAAGGGAATTGATCTTTTGGGAATTGGCCTAAAGGGAATTGGTCTAAAGGGAATTGGTCTGGTGGGAAGACACCTTTCTGTTTAGTTGAAATTTTTAAAACAAAGAAAGGTTTTATTATCATTTCGGAAAACTTTTACCTTGAAATTCTCAGTTTGAAATGACTTCACCCTTCAATCGGAACACATAACTTTACTTAATAATGTGTCATACACTCTTAATCCTTTACACAAAGTACAAAATAAAATTTATTATTTGAAATATTTTTTTAATTTTTAATTTTTTTCAAAAGCTTTCAACAAAATCATATCACGTGACACCTCATTGGAATGGGCTCAACGAGCTCGTTCCAATTAGGAATCTTATGATGTGGTTTTGAAAATTTAATCTTCGACCACACAATTTGTATATGGGACTGATTCATTAGGTAAATATTTATGAAGATATGGTTTACAATTTCAATAGTATCTTCATCGGTGATGTTTTTTCTAGATACCGAAATATGACTGCTACTGCCCTTTCCAGTTGAATGTGACAATACCAGGAGGTCTTAGCGAAAGCTAATTGCAGCGGGGGGTAGTATAGTACTGTGTCTAGATAGAGTGGTTTCAGGGCTCAAAATAAGCGGTGTCGTGTCGCTTTTTGCTATGCAAAACTTGCAAAAAGCTACATAAGTGTTCAATTATGCATAGCATTTTGCGATACAAGATAATCAACTGCAGTTGATTATCTTGTTTCGCAAAATGTAAAAGAAAATTTGCAAACAAATTTGAAAACTAGTTCACTGATGCTTTACTTCTGATTGTGGAACATTCCAGGCATAACTCAGATTAACTCTCCATCAAGCATCCTTAGCAACTTCATATGTAAGATGAATTCTATTGGTTTAAATTCTTCCTGTTTTTACAACATTTTGCATAAAATGTACATTAAAAATAACTTCAAGCCCATCAAATTAAAAATCCCACTTCCATTTTGAGAACTCTATTGAACAACCAAGACACTATTTGAAAATATCCAAGTCCATGCAACCCTGAAAGGCAGTTCAGTTGAAAAAAACATAGTAAATGTTTCATGTGTTGCAGATCATTTGGAAATGCCCATAAATTGATGGAAACTATTCTGTCTACTTAGAAGAATTCAATACAAAACAGCATAACATAACTCTGTTATACAAAAATGCAATTTTTACAAAATGCTATTCATTTTTTGGAAATTTGTAGCATTTTGCTACGCAAAGAAAAAAAGTTATTTTGAGCACTGGGTGGTTTGTGGCCCGGATAGTCGGAATCGAACTATTAGCAATATCAGAGAAAGGAAATCAGAGAAATGAGGTCAGTTCAGCTTATGGATACATGCGTTACATGGAAGGAATTCGACTGTAGTGGTGTCTGGGCGCCTCCCGGTCATGAGTGGAGGGAGTGAACTTCTCGAAAGGAATTGATTTAACCGTTTACCCAACGTAACGGCCAAAACCGGCCAGCTCTATTCTCAAAAATCGCCCAATTAATTTTCAGTATTTTTTCATTTTTTGTCTCAAAAACATAGGTTATGACCCCTCTTTAGACGGATAATATATTTTTTATGCGCAAGCTTTTGAGGAGTACATACTTGAATCGAGCAAACCGTTCCAAATAGAAATCTGCAACTTAGGACATTTCATGTTAGAATGCCCCAAATATTTGCCTAATAGAACAAGACTCCTTTGGAAACTTATGTAAAATGGGATCAAATATAAAGGGTAAGCGGCCTAGAAATGGAAAGGGGGAAATGGTTAGTGTTATAGTTGGGGCGATCTAGAAAGCGCCAGTTGGAGAATTATAAAACAGCTTTTGGCTGAATGCTCGTCGATTAGGATGGAGAATGGGGAAGAATAACTCGTTGGAGGACTGGGGTGATGTAGACCTTCTCATTGGAGGACCGCGATAAATCAGCGGAAGGTTAAAAAATTATTATTATTATTATTATTATTATTATTATTATTATTATTATTATTATTATTATTATTATTATTATTATTATCTTTAAAATTAGAGTTGGTTAAATTGAATTCATCTTTTACTTTTTTCCTACGTTTCCTTTATATATTTCTTCTTTATTCTCAGGGAGCCCTATCAACGCTTTGCAGATTCCTTCGAAAAATGGAGAACTATACATTTTCTCAGTGAGACACCATACTGACTCTGATGGACATTCGCAAGCAGAAAAAGAATATTATTGTGCGGTATTTTAGAATTATTTGTGCTTTAAAGCTTTGTTTTTAGAGTTGGTTACATTGAATTCATCTTTTATTTTTTGCTGTCGACGTCCTTTCGAATTCTCCCTCTTTGAGTGGGGACATACGTTTCCTTTATTTATTTTTTTATTTATTCTCAGGAAGCCTTGTCAACGCTTGGAAGATTTTTCCGAAGAATGTAGAATAAACCATTTTGTCAGTGAGACATCATACAGACTCTGATGGACATTCACAAGTAGAAAGTCATGATTATTATGTGGTGGTTTAGTGTCATTTTTGCTGTAAAGATTTGTTCGTCTGCAAACATCAAAGAAAAAGAAAACCAAGTGTGCGAAGTACCAGATCTCCCAAATACCGAGCAAAGTTCTCTAACCACGCGCTCGGAAATTGAATGTGCCGCGTGTTGCTCTTCTGACGAACATTGCTTTACATTTCGTTTCGACAGTTCGTCAGAAACCTGCTACACTGGGAGAGAGTTGATGGCAGCAGCAGGGAAATTTTACACAAGAGGCACGCGTGTTGTAATTAATTAAAACAATTTACTGATCGAGTTCTTTCTTTCACTCCTTACTTTATTTTCTTTAGCTTTGATGTAGTTAGTCTTTTGTCAACGCCTGTTCATCTAATTTTAATTTTGTATAGTATCTGATGCGAAGTGTAACAAATCTATTAACCTAATAGCTAATAGGTGAGAAATAGTCGTGTTGAGCTCATGTGAGTTAACAGAAACCTTGGTTGAAATATTCAAGATGTCGTCCAAGATGACCGACAACAACACTATTTTCAGAAATTTGTTCATATATCACCATGAAACGTACACGACGCATGTATCACCATTATACGGTGTTTGATGTACAAAAGTTTTGAACAACCTACAAAGGTCAAGATCACAGATAGAGGTCAACACAAGGAATAAGCATTCACATCAACTTTTTGGGTCTGGTCCATAACTTTTAATGGGGAGAAATATCACAATGAAACTTGCACATCCGAGCCATAACTTTTAATGGGAAAGATATCACAATAAAACTTGCACTACATATGTACCATCTCTAGACGGTGTGTCGCATATGAACATCACGACAGACCGACCAAGATCAAGATTTCAGATAAAGACATTGAGTGGATATACTGGCTGACATGCTCACTCGACTTCAACTCCATAGAGCATGCGTGAGACATATTCCAGACTGCAAGAGATTGCCTTCCGCTCAACTTAATACCCTCCGTACAACAGATATTCCAAAAGTGTTCCAAGAATGAGGAAACGCTGTTAAAAAAATTATTCACTGTCAGATGGGGACATACTGCATACTAAAATTGTTTTTATTAACATGAATAAATCGTTTTGGATACAAACTGAGTTGTTCGCTGGGCGAATCAAAATCATCAGAAAGGGGAGGGCGTGACCCAATTTCACTCCCTTGACTTTAACGTATATAATTCCATAAAGGTATAAACGAATGAAATGGTTAGAAGGAAGTCTTTCAGGACTGTAGAGAGTGATCACAACCGCACATTTTCCTTCCATTTTCCTTTTATGTCGATGGGCGTGTGTGTTCCTGAGGCAATTGTGTGTAGAATAATTTGATAAATATAGCATCAGAACAGATATCACATCGACATTGATAATAATTGTTTTCTGAGGAGGGGGGGGGGCGTGTTTTTTGTGCTTCTGTTTTTAAAATATTCACTACCGATATATTTGCAGTTTACCAGTGGAGGCAGTTACAGGAGGAACATTTTGAGGTTTGTGGCGGGGATTCCCCTAAACGTACTTTCTAATGTACCAAATGTATATGTTGCATAATAACCTAAAACTTGTAGCCAAAGAAACAGTGGAGATTATCTAAAAATATTCTCTCCTTTCTGACGCATAATGTTGAGAAAGATCGGAAGAGGTAAATCATCTCCTCTCTGAGAAGATGCTTTGTTTTCGGTTATACGTTTTTTTGCTGAGTGTAATCGTCTGCTGGTTGTACTTGATTATAAGTACAATCATGTTTATTTTATTCCACTGTTAACTCCTTTGATAACATTAGGGACATTCTCCTGTTGGGCAAAACTTTTGAGTCTACCACAATCACATACAATGTACCGAGGATTTCACGTTCTCGACACAGAAACACCACAGTTGATGCAAAACTATCGGAAACAATCGACACTTTGCGAACTATGTGATAATGGGATGACTTTTCTCTCTATAAGTAGGAAATTATGACATTCACTTTTTGTTAATTTTGATCATATAACGAGTTTTGTAGCTACCGGAATAGCATGAAGGCGTACACCAGCTACCTGTATCGAGACAACTTCATTCTAACGTATTGTTGAAAGCCTATCAGTTCCATTGTTTATAGTTTTTAGCTGAGAAAAAAGTGGCTGACTATTATAATCCCTCATGGGTACGGGTGAGATTTCCCCATCCCACACCCATACCCATCAGGGATTATTTTTCTCCCCCACCACACAGTGCTTTCGTTAGCCAGAGGTACTCGGCGGTCAGGTGCTGATATAATCAACTCATTTGGTATTCGTTGTTTTGAAAAACTAATGACGCCATCGGAAAGAGCATGCATAAGTTATGTATATACCAAAGGTATATACCACGAAATCAATTAGGAACGGTGGCATCTTGGGGTTTAAAGAGTTTTAGAGAATCAAACTTTGATCACACGGCGTTCTAATGACGTCAATATGAATTAGTTGGTAGCAAGAAACTGATACGATATGCATAACGTCATAATAACGTTATGCATAACGTCATAATAACGTTAGAAATGTATAACGTCACGTGCGTGGGATGGGATACATCTGTCTCTCCCTGCTATCTCACCCGGGCAGACGTATGTTACACATGCAGTGGGGGAGAAAATAAATATCCAACTTACAGAAACAAACAACAGTATGTAGGCCTGACGTGAGACGTGGCCTTGCATGGTTCATACGGAAAATAAACGTGAAAGTCTCACTGCGGTAAATGAATGTAGGTTTTGTTCTCCCCCGCAAATACTTTACCATATCCAGAGGGCCTAACGTTCCTTGGAATTCTTGTTTATCAGTTGCTACGCCCACTGAGATATAGAAAAATATAGAATATACCCATAGTAGCTTGGTGTACCAATTGTTCACAATTCGTGGTGAAGTGGTGCTAACCGCGTGCCCTTGGCGCGTGGTTAGCACCACTTCACCATGAGTGGTGAACATTTGGTACACCAAGCTACTATGGGTATATATTATTTATACCACGATCGCCAGATTATTAAGAATCGCAATTACTTTTTCTCGATTTTACTGAGCAGCAGACGAACATACGAGCGATTCTGTTTTTGTTTAGATATGAGCATCGGTGGGCGGTACTTCCGCTGTCAATTTGATCGCAGAAACAAAATGAAAAAGAAAAGGGGTATTTTTCATTATAACAACATAATAACATACTATTTGGAGGTATGGATGCCGTATTAACATGCGACAATGCATGTTTGTTCATTTTTGATGTCTTATGGGATAAACTCATTTAAAAATGTAATAAATAATTGCCACTTTAATTTCACTCTTCGCGAGGTGACGTGCGATAAATTTAGACAAGTTCGCATTCAGGTCGACGTCATTAAATGTCAACTTGGAAGTAGTTCCACCGTAGGTGTAAATTTTAACTATTGAAATATCATTGCTGGCGTGTTTACCACGGATGGTGTGTAAAGCTAAAATTTATGTCATAGACTTTTCATATATAGTAGAATAGGTAATCATGGTATAAAAATACTTACATCAGGGTTACAAATGAATAACGTTTATCTAATCGATGTTCTGTTCACGTTGTCACATGTTACCCCTTGGTAACTCGTCCTGAAAATGTAACACAGATAACTTGACTTGTATGCCCCTTTACTGAATTGACCAAGTGACGAGAGTCCATAGGAACCATTAGTCCAATATCCCCAGTTAGGTAGTTTTATCAGTTTATGCACAAACACGGTAAAATTGTTTGGCCAGTTTTTCGTGGGTATTGCCGGTCCGTTTTCTGGTTTTCCGCAAAGAAAAACGGAACTTAAGCGGGAAACCGAAAACCGCTCAGCTGTAGTATAAAATCGGTAGGCATGAGTACCAAATTGACAGGGTCCGTGTGTGCCTAAAATACCAGCTCTGAATATCCCGGTAACAATTTCTATTCCCCAAAATAGAGCAAGGTAACATGCTTAGAAAATTTTTGTTGACACTTCTTTTCTAGGCAAAAAACAATGCTCTGGTGTTATGTAAGCTTAAACGTTTTTTTCTTGGAAACTATGAATACATTGAAATATCATGCATGAAAGACAATATGTTTCTCGGAACACGTGTACACTTTTCTTTCTATTCAATATCAATAATGTTTGTGTCGTAAGACCCAACATCATGAGGGTAATGTTCGGTGGACTGGAATCAATAACTCCAGTTGGAACTTTTTTTCCAACTTTTTTCCTGTATTCAACATATAGGTAGTAGAGCACAGGGCTCAAAATAAGCGGTGTTGCGTCGCCTTTTGTTATGCAAAACTTGCAAAAAGCTACACAATGTTAAATTATGTATAGCATTTTGCGATACAAGATAACCAACTGCAGCCTAATAGACTGCAGTTGATTATCTTGTATCGCAAAATGTAAATGGAAATTTACAAACAAATTTGAAAACTAGTTCACTGATGCTTTACTTCTGATTGTGGAACATTGCAGGCAAAACTCAGATTAACTCTCCATCAAGCATAATTAGCAACTTCATATGTAAGATGAATTTTAGTGGTTTAAATTCTTCCTGTTTTTACAACATTTTGCATAAAATGTACATTAAAAATAACTTCAAGCCCATCAAATTAAAAATCCCACTTCCATTTTGAGAACTCTATTGAACAACCAAGACACTATATGAAAATGTCCAAGTCCATGCAACCCTAAAAGGCAGTTCAGTTGAAAAAAACATTGTAAATGTTTCATGTGTTGCAGATCATTTGGAAATGCCCAGAAATGGATGGAAACTATTCTGTCTACTTAGAAGAATTAAATACAAAACAGCATAACATAACTCTGGTATACAAAAATAGCTATGTAATTTTTACAAAATGCTATTCATTTTTTGGAAATTTGTAGCATTTTGCTATGCAAAGAAAAAAGTTATTTTGAGCACTGGTGGAGCACGTATTTAATCATTCCTAAGCTACATCCGGGCCTAAATGTGGTGCAAAAATTATTAGATACATGTCCTTATGTTATTCAGGTGCGACAAAAGCGAATACCCTATCCTGTATGAATGTGAATGTAAACTACATAATTGCGTTGTTCAAGACAACTTTCCGCTTTAGGAGGAGTCGTGCCCGTTCTTTGAAAAGCAATGAAATTGAGATTTTCCACGCACATTTATTATCTCACTGTGCCTACAATGATATTGTAAAATACGCAGTGCTTAGTTGTTGGATACTGTGTCACGTGAGACGAAGTGAGAACAGCATTAAGCGAGACTTTAGCCAAGCCTAATATTGTTCACGCTGAGCCACTCGTGACTTTGTATGCGCCAGTCAAACGACCCGAAATGTATTTATTATGTCAGGCTTTTTCCTCCAACATTTCATCATCAATTGTAATTGCAACCCGTTTCATGTTTTTGATAAATCTTCCTATCGGCATTCAGTTGTTTACAAATGTAGCTGAATAGTGATGCAAAGCAAGGAGAGAAATCAAACATCTCACAGATCTCCAAGTAAACTATTAATTTATTACATCTGATATTGTTGACAGCAATTACAATTCTGCCTGCTTTTCAACGCTTTGAACTCAAAACTAACTTTCTACACTGAAATGTTTGCGATAAAAACAAAATGGCGGACAATGACAAGTAACATACCAATAGTGTCGGTATATTGATGTAATATTGGGTGACTGTTGACCTTTATTGTCTGTGTAGTCCTCAGTCACCAATCATTATCATTCATATATAGATACTGAAGTTGAAAATATCTTCTTCTAGAAGTCCACAGTTTATGTTTCTATGTGACATAAACACGTGCATACAACTCCCGAATGCTACAATCATTACCATTCATATATAGATACTGAAGTTGAAAATATCTTCTTCTAGAAGTCCACAGTTTATGTTTCTATGTGACATAAGCACGTCCATACAACTCCTGAATGCTACAATCATTACCATTCATATATAGATACTGAAGTTGAAAATATCTTCTTCTAGAAGTCCACAGTTTATGTTTCTATGTGACATAAACACGTGCATACAACTCCTGAATGCTACAATCATTACCATTCATATATAGATACTGAAGTTGAAAATATCTTCTTCTAGAAGTCCACAGTTTATGTTTCTATGTGACATAAGCACGTCCATACAACTCCTGAATGCTACAATCATTATCATTCATATATGGATACTGAAGTTAAAAATATCTTCTTCAAGAAGTCCACAGTTTATGTTTCTAGGTGACATAAGCACGTCCATACAGCTCCAGAATGCTACAATCTGCAATTGAAATACAAATCGTATCTCGTCCCATAAGTCGCCATCTGCAGTGCTTTAGCTAACGTAGCAGAAAAAACAGTCACGTGCTATTCACAAAGATCATCATTCCAATTTTTATTGTTTTTTTCTCAATTTTTGTCCAACAGACACTGGTCACAGCACCTCCTAGGAACTAGCTTGCTGCATTCGATCAAATAAGCGTCATAAGCTATGAGTTAAAGGCAAAAGTCAATACTTTAAGTCATTCAAGACATTGTTTTTCAGTAATCGACTGATTGTGTTGTTGGGTAAAGGGTGTTAATATCTTTTCCCCAATTTACTGTGAAATATATTTGAAATTTCGAACCTATATCACAGAGGAGACAAAATTATTATTACTGAAAGACGACAACATCACCGAGTCAAGATACTTTTGTTACTCCGTTATTTAGCAACTCACGAACAGACTTGGCACAAGTTTCATATCTGACACAATGGTCTTTCTGTACGTTTGAAGTTTGATGTAAGTATCTCAGCACAAATCAACGTTTTTTTTCTTTTCAGCAACAAGGGGATGCCCGATCGATGGATACCAGATTTATAGTTCGCTACCACATATCCTCTGTTTGAAGAATTACACACACAAATGACACATGCCTCAGCTGCAGCCCTGTGTAACTGTCATGGCGCTCATCATATTTTGATCGAAAATGAAAGCATGTATAACTTTGTGAAAGATTTAGTATCAGCAAATAACTGGGGTATGTATAGATTATGTTAAATATTTACCTAACACGGCGAAGGGAATAAACTTGCAAAAATATTTTTGAATAACTAAACATTTCGTTCTTGGCCTTCAAAATATGGCTTATGGTCCCCTCATTGGAATGATATCGACGTGCTGGTTCTATTAAGGGTTATAAGTTGTTTTGAAAGCAAAAATGTAAGACGTAATAAAATATGAATAACATTTTTATTTGATTATCGATTCTTGTATTCATCATCGACGTACACCACACGCCATTGTACAGTTAAAAGTAGAAGTCCTGTCACGAATAGTGCGCTTATCTAGGCTTAATTGCGCGTTGGAATTGCGCGCAATTGCCATATCGAATGGCATCCAAATCACGGCAGGTTCTCCTGGTTACTCATAGAAAACACATGCAATGTTTTTGCCAATGGACCTCCGGGTTACCCGGGATCCATTGGCTGAAACATTGCTTGTGCACAGGCCATATATACAGAATTTGATAGCTTTACTATGGCCATAACGCGAACATTAACGCGCAGATCAACGTGCTATTTGTGCGCATTTCATGACAGGACTTCTAGTTTTAACTGTACATGGAGTCAAAGTGCCCCCACCTTGTCAATCAGGATTTAATGCCTTGCCCAGTGACACAACGCAGTTACCTCTGACAGGGATCGAACCGTGGACCTTTCTGTTTAAAGTCCAATAATGTAACCACTAATCCACAGCGCTCCCTCATTACTTTATATAAATGTTCAACAGTGTAATTATTTTCTGTTGTTCATTTATTTATTTTTATACAGTTTTGTATATGACTACCTTTGTAACGTTATTTATACCATGCTTACATATTCTACTTTTTATAAAAAGCCTATGACATAAATTTTAGCTTTACACACCAACCGTGGTGAACACGCCAGCAATGGGGTTTCCATAGTAAAGATTAACACCTACAGTAGAACTGCATCCCCGTTGACCTTTGGTGACGTCGACCTGAATGCAAACTTGTCTAAATTTATCGCACGTCGCCTCGTGAAGAGTGGAATGAAAGTGGCAATTATTTATTAGGTTTTTAAATGAGTTTACCCCACAAAACACCAAAAATTAACAAAACATGCATTGTCTCATGTTAATAAAGCATGCATAACTCGAAATAGTATGTTATTATGTTATTAAAACGAAAAAGGCTCAGTTTCTTTTTTTCATTTCGTTTCGGCGATAAAATTGACAGCGGAAGTACCGACCACCGATGCTCGTGTAAACAAAAACAGATTCGCTCGTATGTACGTCTGGTACTCAGTAAAATCGAGAAAAAGTAATAGCGACTCTTAATAATCTGACGATCATGTTATAAATAAAATATACCCAAAGTAGCTTGGTGTACCAAATGTTCACCACTCGTAGTGAACAGTTGTTACACCAAGCTACTATGGGTATATTCTATATTTATCGCGTAATCACAATCAAATAGCTCATTACGGAAAATATCGTTCCCAATATGTCTAATACGGGAGTGACGTCAGAAGTCAACGTCGATGTCGTAACGTTGTGAGTGAGTTGGTTTGAGAAGCAGGAATGAATTAATCTTCTTTTATTTTTCATTAACTATGTACTAATACAAATAGAAAAAAGTTTAAATCACACATTATGTGACAAAAAGAATTTCAAATTCATCACAATTTGCCATGGAATTTCGGAACCTCGTTTACTAAAAACGATCTGAACCTCGGTAAACCTTGGCTTCGATCGATTTTAGTGAGCTCGATACATATGGAATCGCGACTCGTTGGAGATATTCCAGATAATATTGTGATGGTTGTTGGACAGCTCAAACCGCTCTTTGAAAAATCACTCGATATCAATAAAACACGCTTTGGTACTGTAAAATATCTCATGGCATCCACGTTACTGTAGGAAAAGGTTGTAATAAAACGCCGTCTTATGGATTGCTATGGCTCATTGGTTATTGCATTTGACACCATACAGTACAGTTGCCGTGCACTGGCTATAATCCATGTGTCAGTGACATGTGGGTAGTCATGTCAACGCTGCGTTTGCCATGTAACAAAATCATCATGAGCAAAACTTTAATTAATGAAGCATTCCTGTAAATAGTGTTTAGAACTTATATTATAGCGTCTGTGGAAATATTGCTCACCCGTGAAACGTAACCAGTGCAGGGTGGCTGTAATATTTGCAGTGGTTGGTGTTTTATTTCTGGCCAGCGTGTTGTGTCCAAAGTCAAGACACTTTATCCTGATTGACCAAGTGGCTGCACGGTGGCGGCATGTATTGAAGCTTATTAAACACCCATACAAAAGTGAGGTTTGTTCACAGCATTCTAGAATGTGTGATACAAATAAAGGTGTATATCACACACATGTGTGATACAAGTTTTTGCATTTTGTCAACATCAGAATGGTAACATTCATGTTTCTGGGGATACACGGACGATTCCGATACAATGGGCTATTTGAGGAATAGTACATGGCTTGGAGTTGACTATAGCCATATAGTGCCCAGTGAGGCGGTGTAGTTCCCGACGTGAAGCGGATGGAACTACACCACCTCACTGTGCACTATATGGGCGTAGTGAACCACAAGCCATGCCCTAATCCTTATATTATATCAAACAACCCGAAAATGCAAATTAACCGTATAATCTACAATCCAAATTGTAAACATGTTATGACTTTTTTTATTTTAAACAATAAAGGAGAAATGAGAAAAATGTGTGGATATTGATAGTTGTTCGACACAATGATACTATTCCTCGGCTTTGCCAGGGACCGTGTTATGAATATGCACAAAACAATTATTGAAATTGTATATGGCTTGGGGTGGTGCTTTTTAGTGTTGCCTCCTTTCGCGGAAGCAGATCAGTAACTTCAATACATTGCAATAACACTTCATCTGAAATTTCCTCAGTATCCCACATAATTTCTGCATTAGTAATGTTAACAGTATTTACTGAGTTTTTAGTGGCTGAAACTGTTGATTTATTAATACATGATGATATAGCATTCCACATATTTTTTTTTCTGTGTTTCGGTGAAGTCTGAACAGTAACTTATTATTAATTGTGGGTTTCTATGTAAAGAAACTGTTGCAATGTGCTTAGCTTCGAAACCACTACTGAGAACTGTTATCGCAGTCGCTCGGATGCAATGATTCATATAAATTTTATCAAGGCCTGCCTTTCTGGAGAACATCATTTCACCTAAGTAATTGTTTCCCATTGGTTCATTTCTGTACCAAATATGGTCATCATCATTAAATGAATCTCGTGGATGTTGGAACAGAACTGTGCGTAGAATTAACTGTTAAGGAAGGGATTGTGTCGCGAATGGAGCTCCACACTTGACCAACGCTTGTTTAAATCAGTTTCACTAAATAAAGTTATCATTTCAAGAATTGTGCAGTCACAAACTATAACGCTAGGTCATTGCATACTCACTGATGAACTTGCAAATTTGAAACATACCGTGATTTTTTATCTCAAAAGCTAGAAGACGTCTCCTCTTATTTCAAAATTTTCTTGAGGGAGAAACCTCCTAAAACCCCTTATAATCACTCGTGCCATCAGCACTTGCGGCAGATGCCTTCGGCGTGTGCATCAGTATCTCGACACTTTCGAAAGTGGGCCCGTCACAGAATTAAACCCGGGGCCGGAATGTCCTCTCCCCGGCCCTGCTCTTGGATAATAACGATATAAATTTAATTTCCGTGGAATGAATCGACGAAGACAATCGTAATCTTGACTGAGTCTCAGATTTTAAGTTGTCAATCAGTTGAATCGCAACAGCTGCGTAGGAGTCAGGAAACCTGTGAGTTTCTATTATTTGTCTTTAAAGTATGTTTGCGGATTTTTTATTTGTTGCGAAAGTACAGTAACCTTTTGGTGGAGATCACATTAATCATTCCCAATTTGCGATATAACGGTGACCATAATATAATCTTGAGTTGTATTTTTCAGTTTCCTCGGATTTCATCGATCGAAGCAGTGCCGTATAAATTTTATTACACGCCTGTTCTACAGCAATACTAAACCGTGCGGAAAATGAAAATCTCTTCCGCACGTCTGTGTGGAAAAGAAATCGTTGACAGACTTTAAGCGAAATGTCACTGCAATTTTCTACAGATCGGGCAACGCAATTACATTTTGAATCGCTAGAAATAGCTAAAAATCGTCCCCTGAGTTCCAATGTGTTCTATGTGCAAGTAGGCACATAGAACACATTGGAATTCAGGGATCATAATAGTAACAGGGGTTTCTATTAGAGTGTCCTTCTAATAATTGTTTTTTTTATGGATGTGAAGGTGTGTAATAAACACAGAAGGCCTCGCATTGAAAGATGAAACCACGAATGAAAGTTCATAATAAGCTTGTGATGATTATTTTGTTTTTTCTGTTATTTTATTTCCTTAATTTCTCCGAAGTCTGGTTAATTTTTCTTTGTGTTGTAGATAATGACCTGCGTAACAAATTTTCAACCGTATCATTACGGTGCTATCAGCTGTCTGCAAAAAAAATGATTTACAGTCCACTGTCATATAAGTGTAAACAATCTTTATTTGACAATTAGGTTATATGTGGGCAAATAAATGTTACAGAGGAAACAAATGTAACAAATGAAGACACATCAATATTCAATATAACAAGTATAACGATGGTCATTTTGCTGAGGAAGGAGAAACTCGACATAATGTTTACAACTTATGTATGTCGTCCCCCTAGCGCCTGTATAAGTTAGCTCAGTTAGGTAGTACAGATAAGAAGAGGAAACCATATATTGCTGTCTGGAAGCTGAGATCCAGGCTAATTAGTCAGATTTAGTTGGTTTTAAAATCAGTCGGCGACCCCAAGATCCGAGCAAGAACGACGCACCCCACATACGCAATTAAGCCTGTCCTTAATATCGAGGGGTGCAACCTTCTTGACAAATAAATTAACTGCCCTCTCTGTACGACTTAGGAACACTCAAATACCACATACAAAACCAATCGCAAAAAACTCACTGACTCCGTCTCAGGCCGCTAATAAGACATTGGACTGTTAATCATTTCTTATTTTCCGGATGTTAGTTTCATTAGCGTCCCAACGGAAATTAATAAAAGCAATAGGTATTTTGAGCGGTCCGAGACCGGTTCAAGGGCCTCTAATAAGACATGGAGCGGTTCATTTCTGAAGGGCCGTCAAGAGAACCACAACGACCGACAAAGCCATTTTATTACTTATATTACCACCAACTACCGAATAATACACCACAACAGATTTCAAGCATACGAGACTATTACTAATACAGATGGGATGTAGTATTTTATAACACAAAATTATTTTTTGAAAATCACAACAGTTTGGGTTTTGAAACCTTTGAACTCGGAAAAAGTTAATATTTACCCGACAGAAAAGAAGTGAATAGGTCAGATAATAATGAAAAACTCGTTTCATTATTGCCCAGCAGTGTTATAGTGGTATGGAAAGAGATATTACTAGTGCATTCCAAATTTTGACGCAAAATGTCAGTTATTGTTGAAATTCTGCATTACTTGCCGCAAATGATAATAATTTGTTACTTTGCAAAGTGTGATTTACTGGGATTTCCGGGTTTGATTATAAACGGTAACTTCAAAAGTGAATTATGCAATTAACAACTTGGTCATGTATCCGTGTGCGCAAACGAAGACGCTTTGCCATGGGTGTTATGGGGACTTCATTGTTTTTTTTGTTTTTTTTAACCCTTTGCCTAACATGAAAAGCAGATGACACTTGCAAAAAATTCTTGAATAACTATTATTTTCATTTTTTGTCTCAAAAACATAGGTTATGACCCTTCATTGAAACGAGCTCGTTCCAATGAGGGGTCATAACCTATGTTTTAGAGACAAAAAATGAAAAAATAATGAAAATCGATTGACGATTGTTGAGAATTGCACTGGCCGCTTTTGGCCATTGCGTTAGGTAAAGGGTTAAATAATATAATTATCGTTAATAATGATAACTATATTGTAAATTATTCGCGTACTTGTGTTTGTACAACGTCCCTCACCTCTCATGAATTATTTCACATGATCAGTCCAGTCAAGCGATTTCTCTCTGTATACTTCACCTCTTAACGGGTATTATTTCATACCAGGCAGTTGATGCATTACTTAAATATTCTGTATTTTTAGGAAACGTATGGGTTGATGCATTTGATGTGAATGGTGACAAGAATTATACAACACATACAGGAGACCCTCTGCCTTATGTTCCTCAAGGCAGTGACATATTCGACGATGGTCAAAATTGCATTCGACTATACCAATCGACGTCATTTCAGGATATCGGCTGTGGAACGATAAAGTGAGTGCTCTGTCAAATTGATATCTAACTATTTGGCATGTAACATGTAGAGTGTGGTTAAATCTTTTATTTTGATGTGTTATAGGAGAGTATCCTTATTGTGTTTGTGTTTAGTAGTGATCACTCTGTACAGTTAAAACTAGAGTACTGCTATGAATTGACCGCAAAATGCACGTTACTCTGTTCTTTGATCTAAGTGCTATGACGATGTACGTACGCCCTATGCACAAGCAATGTCTGAGCCTGAAACATTACTTGTGCTTTCTGTTGATAACAAGGAGAAACTATCGCGCTTTGAATGACATTTGAGGGGACAATTGCATACAATTCTTGCGCATGTCAAAATAAGAGCATAGTTCGTGACAATTTTCGTATGCAACACGAACTATTCAAGCCTGTGGAACGCAAACATGGAATTCTGTAATATAATGAAAGCGTTTTTTTGTCACACATAAACACGACTGAGGGGAGATTTCCTAAATGAAATTGTACAAAGTCAAGAGACTGTAGAAACAAACTAAATGACATTTGTGATTCATTTACTTTTCGACGAAAGCAATTCTACAGTTTAGTGGTCAAAGACTTTTAACAGGACCGCGATCCAGTCGACATTTCCTGTCCGTTTTTGTGGAATGTTTGCAAAGCCGGTGTTGTCAAATTAGTAAGCAGAACAACAGGGGGTGCCTTGGTAGTTTTGTGTAGGGTGAGTCGGATGGCGATGTATTTATACATTTAATGGAAGTGGATTTCTTGAAAGTGAAATTTGTGCAAAGATTGTATTTTCAAAATAGTCAGCAGACTAACTGTAATTAGATAGATAGATGCCTAGATGGTTTTCTGCAATACAAAATCGTATATGTGATAACTGCTGCTCCATATATTGGGATTGAACATTCTTAATCTTCACGTCGAGATGATAATATGACACTCAAAACAGAAACATTCTTTAGTCAGTTTTCAACGACTAGAAATATTCTAAAGTCTCCGATTTCATGAAATGTTGAATGAAAGGACAATATTATCTGCTAAACCGAGATGCAAATGTGGATCCAGTCGACATTTCCTGTCCGTTTTTGTGGAATGTTTGCAAAGCCGGTGTTGTCAAATTAGTAAGCAGAACAACTGTAAATAGATAGGGGGTGCCTTGGTAGTTTTGTGTAGGGTGAGTCGGATGGCGATGTATTTATACATTTAATGGAAGTGGATTTCTTGAAAGTGAAATTTGTGCAAAGATTGTATTTTCAAAATAGTCAGCAGACTAACTGTAATTAGATAGATAGATGCCTAGATGGTTTTCTGCAATACAAAATTGTATATGTGATAACTGCTGCTCCATATATTGGGATTGAACATTCTTAATCTTCACGTCGAGATGATAATATGACACTCAAAACAGAAACATTCTTTAGTCAGTTTTCAACGACTAGAAATATTCTAAAGTCTCCGATTTCATGAAATGTTGAATGAAAGGACAATATTATCTGCTAAACCGAGATGCAAATGTGGACAATGTAAACTTCTTGGTGGAATGCTTTCGTTTTTACTTTCAAAGAACTGTTGTTCTCTTGTCAAGATGTCACCATGGGAGATGTTATTACACATATCGAGCAACTAAGTGTGCTCATCTTAAAATTATAATATCCTTAATAACAATAGGAAGGAAAGAGAGATTGTTTTCTTCTGTGACCTTTTAACAATATCGTACAGTTTGATTGCATGTAAAGCTGTTCTGGGGGCATTGGTCAGACGATAGTTTCCGCAAAAATGTCTTCTCTCAAGCCGCGCAACAAATTCAGCATAGTTTCCGTATTTCATTTACAAACTTATATACCCTACTGACTTTGCCTCTTATGATTATTGATTACTTTCCAGCTCTCAGTTTTATGTCAATTAAAATATCTTCGTAGAAAACGTTTGGAATGGTCCTTCATGTAGTCAAACACCAAGTTGATTTGCTTCAGCTTTTCAAGCATGTACTTTCAGAAATTGTTATGGAATAGCAGCGGATTTTTAGGCTCCTCACTCAGCCTCGCGATGTCTGTTCGTGAGTTCTGTACATTATTTTCGTCTCTAGAAACGTCTCTCTTGCCAAAGTCAATAGGGGAATTACGAAGTCAGCAAATGTCTACAGAGAACGGATGTCTGAGAGAAACATAATCAATCTTACTCAGACAAAGAATTGGTTCCCAGAGTTTCAATGCCAGTGGGCACACAGACCACATTGGGACTCAGTGGACAAATTGTTGGCGGGAAGCTTTCCAATTTTGGAGTTTAGATTTTTTTGTAATTACAGAATAATTCTGCTATTTTCGTTGAATAATATTTGATCGATGTACTATATACATATTCCGTGAATTAAGATTCAGATTTTCGCAATGATAATAGATTCCAAACACTAATTACAGGAATAATCGTCAAATATTTAATTAATGAAGCACCGGGTGCACTCCGGAGCTTCACTAATTAAAATTTTGGTGCTGATGATTTTTACTACTTGGCAAACATATGAGTGGACACTACTGCCCACGTGTGGATTACGACCAATCCACGGCGACTGTACTGTAGTAGCGGCTTTTAGGCTCCTCACCCAACCTCGCGCTGTCTGTTCGTGAGGTCTGTATATTATTTTCGTCTCTAGAAACTACCTACTTCGTAGCCACAATGGGAATTACGAAGTCAGCAAATGCCTACAGAGAACGAATGTCTGAGAAAAACATCATGAATTTTACTCAGGCAGCGAATTCGCCCCACGAGTTCCAATGTGTTCTGCATGCTAGCAGGCACATAGAACATATTGGAACTCAAAGGACGAATTGTTGGCGCGAAGCTTTCCAATTTCGGGGTTTGAGTTTTTTTTGTAAATATAGAATAATATTACTATTTTCTTTGAGTATATTTGATCTATGTATTATATACATATTACGAAAAATACGATTCAGCTTTTCGCAATGATATATCAATAACAGTAGGGACAATAAGATGATATATCAATAGCAGTAAGGACAGTAAGATGATATATCAATAACAGTAGGGACAGTAAGATGATATATAAATAACAGTAGGAACAATAAGATGATATATCAATAACAGTTGGGAAAGTAAGATGATATATCAATAACAATAGAGACAGTAAAATGATATATAAATTACAGTAGGGACAGTAAGATGATATATCAATAACAGCAGAGACATTAAGACGATATATCAATAACAGTAGGGACAGTAAGATGATATATAAATAACAGTAGGGACAGTAAGATGATATATAAATAACAGTAGGGACAGTAAGATGATATATCAATAACAGTAGAGACAGTAAGATTATATATCAATAACAGTAGAGACAATAAGATGGTATATCAATAACAGTAGAGACAGTAAGATGATATATCAATAACAGTAGAGACAGTAAGATGATATATCAACAACAGTAGAGACAGCAAGATGATATATCAATAACAGAAGAGACAGTAAGATGATATATCAATAACAGTAGAGACAGTAAGATGATATATCAATAACAGTAGAGACAGTAAGATGATATATCAACAACAGTAGGGACAGTAAGATGATATAAAAAATAACAGCAGAGACAGTAAGATTATATATCAATAACAGTAGAGACAATAAGATGATATATCAATAACAGTAGGGACAGTAAGAGGGAGATTATAATAATGAAGAAGTGGAATGGGAGAACGGACTATTTGTAATCCATTTATTTTTTCAAAGGAGGGGGTAATTATACTGACCAGTGAAATTGGGAAGGAAGAAAATCCGGGATAACATCACACAATTCGTTTTTTGGGGGTGGGGTGGGGTGGGAGGGTTGACAAAGGGTGAAAGAAGGGGCATTTTGTACAGTCAATGCCTTCTGACTGGCACAAATCGGCGGCTAGCCTAACTGTCATTATTATATTATACAGAAAAAACAATAATCCGTAGACTGGTAGAGTCGGCACTTTATCTGCCTCCTAAAGCTTCGTCATCAGATCAGCACCCTCCAACCCTCTACACTCAGGTCAGACACAGAATGGGACTACTCCCAGAAGACACTTCATAGTTGTATCTGCCAGGAGACCTGTAGACTTCCCAATACACCTGCTTTCTATATTGTCCATTGCGTTCGAAGTTTTGTCCTATTTGCACGGACGTCTGGTATACTTCCGTTATGCCCTAACAAATCACAAAGCGGTAAACCCAATTTCCAAGACAACGGGAGTCTGACAACATAAGCATTTATCAGTAAGGCCTTGGTCTAAGCTTTCAGTCCCGCATATAGCAGCCATCTGAATCTTAAACTTTAGAGGTGATCATATTCCGAGCTGGGGTCTATTTCATTCAAATGTAATATATTATATTGTCCCTAAACCCCGATAAATTCTGTCTTTTGATTGGTCAGAATGCATTGGACAAATAGCCATGGGAACGGATGCACCTAACAACCAAGGTATATGAGAGCGTGCAACATCCATAGTATATGGGCATGCGAAACATCGGGGGTATATGGTTTAAATGAAAGCTTTTCGCTCTCGGTCGCCTCGATATAAAAATCGAACCAAAAAACCTGATAACAGAAACACATATCATCAGATTCCCGACAATTCGACGATATTTTGTTGTTATAAATTAAATAGTCGAGTAACTAAATAACACAACTTGAGAAAAATAAAATAACAGCAAATATCGCCAGTAGGCACACAGGTCACATTGAAACTCAGGGGGCAATGTGTCAAGAAAATACTGTTTACTCGTTTCCTAAAGAATGCAACTCTATCTGTTGTCTTCTGCGTTTGTCAAAACGAAACAATTATTTACGAATTTGGTCCAACTGATTGCGGAGCCTGAGAAACGTGTCCGCAAATTTACTTCCACTGTGTTTCTATTGTGTTTGAAACGGGACAAAAACGATATCCCCGCCGACATGTATGGTATATGGAGATTTAATACCTGGATGTCTCATTTAAACGCTTCGCCTGCGGCTCGGTGCTTAAAAACTGACATCGAGGTATTAAATCTCGATTTTCCGTTCATGTAGGTGGAGATAACTTATATTACTATTACCTTTGTTTTTTTCCTTATCGTATTATATTACAATTACTTTTGAAAATTTGATTATTATATTATATTACAATTGCCTTTAAAGATGTAATAAATATTACTTTTTACTATCTTTATTTCATTTGAAAATTACCCGAATATCATGCAGACATTTGTTCCTATAAAGCTGATCATACATTAAGATTTACAATTAATGTAATGTAATGTATGAGTTTGCATACAGCTAAATGAAAATTATCTATCTTAAGAGAACAAAACCTTCTGGTTGATAATAGTATATAGTCTTCAATCCACACAGAGTTTAAAAAGAATAATAGAAAACACATCATTGTTCCCCCAATATTGTTAGGGGAGTGTCACCCACATTGATTCCTTATCCCTTTAACATATCAGACAAGACATTACTAGCATTGCCTATAATTATTTCATTGAAATCATGACAATATGTAGGTCATTGGAACAGTGTCATCAAACCAGTTGAAATGACTTCCAAATTTACATGGTTTTATTGAAAATAGAGACTACAGTTTCAGAGAAATATAAAACTTATTGTATAAGGTGTGCTGAGTAAAGAGTTAACCACAGATGGATTTAATGTAACGAAACAAACAATAAATACAGTTTATGTACAGTACATGGAGAGTGTATTATCACAAAATCACCCGCAGAGTGGAGATTCCACCCAAGCAATAACTGCAAATTTGTTGCATGGCATAACAAGCA
This sequence comes from Pictodentalium vernedei, assembly GCA_031216915.1. Lineage (NCBI taxonomy): Eukaryota > Metazoa > Mollusca > Scaphopoda > Dentaliida > Dentaliidae > Pictodentalium > Pictodentalium vernedei. Next base: position 8,848,976 of record CM062288.1, on the reverse strand, counting down.
CAAGCAAAGTTTTAGTTAATTGACCTCCGGGTTCAACCCGGAGGTCCATTTGCTGAAACATTGCTTGTATGTTTTGTCGATATGTACAAAATTTGAAAGTTATAGTTTGGGTGATAACTCCACTCCGCAGGTGATTTAGTTACAATCCACTCTCCACGGACTGCACACTAATTCGCATTCATGCTACAACTTTTTTCAGCTGACACTGCACTGGTCACATTGGTATTTGAGTTAGAGAGTTGTCAATCTCCTCATGCAACCTTTGTCCATTATTTAATAGGTCAGTATGCATGTCACGCCTATTAAAGCAGTTGGTCGGAGAGAACAATAGGATTAAAGATAAATACAAGTGTCAAAGTCATACAAATAAGAAAACAATTTATTCCCTTTTCTGTGTTACTGGCATCATATGTTGAATATGATGAGAGGATTCCAATAATGATACCATTGGCTGGCTTTATCATCACAGGAAAAATACACACTGAATGGTTTCAAGGTTAACTTCAAATTTTATATTTTATTTGTCTGTTGACTTAATAACTATATAATGCTCCATGACAGAAATTGATCTACAAAGACAGTGACAGATAAATGGATGTTTGTTTACATAACAAGCTACGTTTGATGAAAAGAAAACAATTTTTTTTTCTCTGTCTATAAATTCAAAGTACTGTTTGTAAGTTTGGATTGAAAACTCTCGAATAATACTGTATATACACAACAGTGTATCTGTGAAAACACAAATTAACTGTGTTTATATCATGTTTAAATATATTACAATTTTATTTAATGATTTTCTCAAAACACATATTAAACATTTGCAGTATCTCAATTATAATAAAAAAGTAATAAACAAATAATAAATATCACTCAATTTTTTTCAGACTGTACTTGTAATAAAAAATATCTGTTACTTATTACTTTATATTACTTTCAAAATTGTAATATATTATATATTATATATTATATTACGTATTACTTATTATATGTATTAGCCCAGTCCTGCCCGATGTTGTTTACAAACTGAGCAGGTGAAAAAAACTAATTCTTCAAAACGTTTCAATAGAACCATATCATATGATTCCTGATTTTTATTGGAGCTCACTTTCGACAATCTGGGTCACCTCACGCCGGACATTATTACAGGTGGAGGAAGCCGAAGTGCCCGGAAGAACTACCGAGTAGCGACGACCAACTGTCAGCTTCCCCAACGTACTAATTCTACACCAGCAGGATTAGCATTGGTTGAAGACAAGTGCATCATCTAAGTGCACTATGCCATATTATACAGCGCCATCGTGTCTCCATGTGGGCAATCCTGATTAAGTGCAGCACATTTACACGTGTTGGTGATCGAACCGTGGATCTTCCGTTAGAAGTTCAGTGCTGTAACCACTGAACCAGCGCAATTCATCTTCCTCATTGAAACAAAACAGGTTCCAATGAGGGGTCACAATACAATACATAGAGTGGTTTACAACTGAAACGCCCGTGGTGTGGAAGTTACACACATACAATGACTGTCAATTGCTCTGATACTGCACAAGAATACCAAGCAGCGTATCAGCCAATGGACCTCCGTGTTGAACACGGGGGTCCATTGGCTGAAACACTGCTGGCATTCTAATACTTTTTCACGGACAAGGAGTTTTTGATGGATGCAAACTCAACTCTACGGGTGTTTTAGTTTTTAAGAATACATTCAAACAATCAAGAATAGCTCAACCAAATATTGGGCAACTATATTCTATAGTCACTCTGTTTCAGAACAAACATGGAGAGAATATGCCTGGATATCCCTCAAATGGCTAGTAATATCGTTCCTATTACACAGAGAATTCAAAAATTAAATGACAAGTAATAAACGGTGTTAACACATATTTACACATACAGTAACAACCCAACGATATCTATTGCGGGTATTAGCATTGATTTATTACAGCTGATATTCTTTTGTTCATTATAAAACTGGGCTGACATGGCTTCAAACTCGACTGATAAGACGCCGATCTCGGTCAATAATAACCAAACTACAGTTGTCCCACTTGATGCATTATTAAGTGCAACCAATTTTTGTGTATCGAAATGTTTACAGATATTCGTCGAATATAATCAGGAAAACTGATCAGGCATGATGAAGTGGGTTGAAGCAGATGCGAAATTAACGATGGCAATAAGTAATGAGGGTTGTAAGTGATAGTGGATGAAGAGAAAGAATAGATTTGTTCATACAATTCATCGTAAAGTGAAGATTAATGGATGAAAGGTGAGAGTTGGACTGAAACATCATCATTAAAAATTAGAGTCATAAGTGGAGATTCGTCAATGTGGCAAAAGAGGAAGTTGAGCAATCTGAACGTCGCAGCTTACCCAGTGAGGAAACCAAGACTATCAGAAGGTGAACTTGGAGAAGACGGAACTTCTGACTTCATAAAAAGAATGTGAAACAATAACACTGTCAAAAATCTGTAATAAATCTGAACATTTTTGTAATAATTTCTTTAATCAAGAGGTTATTACTAGGTTAGTTTCACATTGGCTGAGATATTCTAGTTTTCACAACATTCGTATGTTCCCTACACAATGATCGCTTATGACTCACGTGTATCGTGAACTTGAGGGAAAGCCATAACTATAAGATCACGGTATCACAGTACTAAATATTTCCCGTAGGCGGCCGTTATAACGTTTGTATGAACAAATATGATCGCATCATTTTAATCTGGGCCTTCTAATATCTTTGTCAAGTGTAGCTCATCACACAACTTTTTCAGGTCGCAAAACTGGAGGCCATGCAACAAATATCAGCGAACAATTGATAGAAAGGAAACTACCAGTCACGGGCATAGTTTTTTTCGGGACATTTCCAACAAAAACACACCAATAGTTAATTGTATTTTTTACGGCCCAAAATTCAAATCACGCCCATTTTTCTCTGCGATATTCAGAAATAATGCAACAGGCCAGTACAATGCTTAAAGAGTTTTGTAAATCAACATTTCTTTTTTCTCAAGGCTGCTCAGTTTCGGAGATTGCATCATTTTTGGGTGCAACCTTTCAAGGCTGGTAACACTAATTTAAGTATTTAGTGCAGTGATAACTATATATAATCAACCCCAACCCTATCAAAAATACATTTTACCTATTTCTGGGGATAAAAGAATCATTTCTGCATTAAAATTCAACATTTTGGCTTCTTCTAAATCATAAACGTTTAAAGTATGTTCTTTCAATGGAAGTGTTAAAACTGTGAAATAGTGGGCTAAAAATTGATACTGCTCCCAGCAGATTTGTTTTACTCTGAAATTAAGAGAGTAGGCTGGGATGGATAAAAGCTCACATCTTCATCTGAAGACACCTCAAATGCCAGCATAAAACTAAAATCTGCATGGATATTTAATACTGTTATAATTCTTATTTAAATACGTGTCAAGAAAAATTGTGTTCCAAATCTCTCAAAACAACATTAATCTCCAATTAGTTTTTTGAAAAATTGGGATATTATTCACCAATATCATTAGGCGCTGCATGTTATCATAACACTTAATGTAAAACTTTCTTCCAACTGCTGACATTGTAAAATCATTGACCTGATTTAGGACTCCGGTGTGCCACGTTACATCAAAAACTATAAATACTCAACTGTGGCATTTCTTTACAAACTCAAGTCACATCCACAGTAATTTTGTGACTTGTTCTAAACACAACTTAACCTTTAAAGGCCTTTCCGATGCGTGTGCAATCTGAGAGCATGTGCCCTGACCATGCCATCTTCAGGAGGTCATGCTGCCAATAAACAAATCATCTGGGGAGTGATTTCCTGTCTGTTAAAGCAGCCAACTCGTGGCTAGAAATCATTGCTAAGCAGCTGGACATTTTCCGGATGCAGTCTGTTGAGAATTCAGGGCAGTTTCTGCAGCCCCTGGGGGTTAACAAAACTGAAAATAAAATCAGCCACTTCTTTCATGAAAATGAATCATTCAACTGCTGTCAAGCCCTAACAAGGACTTATACTCAAAAACTATTACATAATTCTTCATTCAAATGATTTTTACAATAAACACTTCTTGTCACATTAAATTTCCTATTGGTGATAGTATATGAATCACATCTTGGCTACGGAAAAAGGTTTTACATTGTGTTTGATGAGTATTTTGCTCTTTTAGTAGAAAACAGCTTAAATTTTCTCAGAATAGGAATCCAGACGCATTGATATGACACTGATAAAACCCCAAAACACAACTTTTTCAAACAGCATGACCATGGAAGTGGAGAGTTGGACAGAAACATCGTCGTAAGTGGAGCAAAGAGGAAGTTGAGCTATCTGAACGTCGCAGTTTTCCCAGTGAGGAAACCTAGACCTTCAGAAGGTGAACTTGGAGAAGAGGAAACGTCTGACTTCATAAAAAGAATGTGAAACAATAACACTGTCAAAAAAACTGTAATAAATCTGAACATTTTTGTAATAATTTCTTTAATCAAGAGGTTAGTCTCACATATCAGCCCTAAGTAATTTTGCATCGACCTTCAGCCTCGGGCTGATATGCAGTTACTTCAGGCTGATATGTCGGCCGATATGAAACTAACCAAGTAATAGCCTCTAAACAACAAGTACACTTTATTATTTCTTTAACCCTTTACCCAACATGAAAAGCAGACGACACTTGCAAAAAAAATTCTTGAATAATTATTTTTTTAATTTTTTGGCTCAGAAACATAGGTTATGACGAGCTCGTTCCAAAGAGGGGTCATAACCTATGTTTTTGAGACAAACAATTGAGAAAATACTGAACATTAATTGGCGATTTTTGAGAATCACGCTGGCCGGTTTTGGCCGTTACAATGGGTAAAGGGTTAATCAAGAGGTAAATACAAGGTTAGTTTCTTTTTAGCCAAGATATCAGCTCTCGGTAACTTCAAATCAGCCTTCGACCCTCAGTTACCTCAGGCTGATATGTCGACTGATATGAAACTAACCAAATAATAGCCTCTAAATATCACTACAATAAAAAACAAGTACACTGTACGGAAAACCCCCATTACAGTGTGGAACGAGCGGTATTAATTCAAGGACGCCTTGTCGGCACATTATGCCAAATATACTTATTATAGTCCCCATGCACTTAGAACTACATCAAGTAATTGACAATGACACTTAAAGATGGCAATTCCAGTTTTCACAACATATTTATGTTCCGAAACAATACTTGCTCATGACTGACGTGTGTCGTGACCATGAGGTAAAGTCATAACTATAAGATCACGGTATCACAGAACTAAATATTTCTCATAGGTGCCGTTATGACGTTTGTATGAAAAAATATGATCGCATCATTTTAATCTGGGCCTTCTAATATCTTTGTAAAGTGTGGCCCATCACACAACTGTTTCAGTCAACAAAACAGGAGACCATGCAACAGATAAGACAGAACAATTGATAGAAAGGAAACTACCTGTCACAGGCATAGTTTTTTTCGGGACATTTCCAATAAAAACACACAAATAGTTAACTGTATTTTTTAGGCCCAAAATTCATCAAATCACCCCCTTCTCTGCGATGTTCAGAAATAAGACAACAGTTCAGTACAATGCTTCAGGAGTTTTTTAAATCAATATTGTTTTTCTCAAGGCTGCTTAGTTTCGGAGATTGCATCATTTCTGGGTGCAATTTTTCAAGGCGGGTAACACTGATTCAAGTATTTAGTGCAGTGATAGCTATAATCGACCCCAACCCTCTACCAAAAATACATTTTACCTATTTCTGGTGATAAAGGAATCATTTCAAATTCAACATTTTGGCTTCTACTGAATCCAAAACATAGAAACCATGTACTTTCAAAGAAAGTGTTCAAACTGGAAATGGGCCTAAAAACGGATACTGCTCCCAGTATATTTCTCTACTCTGAAACCCAGTGAGAAAGCTGGGGAGGATAAAAGCTCATAACTTCATCTGAAAACAACTCAATTACCAGCATAAAACTAAAAATCTTCATGGGTACAAAATCCTTATTTAACCCTTTACCCAATGTAACGGCCAAAACTGGCCAGTGCTATTGTAACGAAATGCCCTCCATGGAACCCATAGGGTTAATTTACTTCGGCCTGGGAGTCTTGACTCTCTAGGTGTTAACAAAAATGGCCAAGTCCCATTCGGTAATAATTCTCTGACGATTTTATGGATAAATATGAAAATTGTTCTCCATGCACTTGTTAAAGGCTCTACAATGCATTTTCAAAATATTCAGAATCTCTAAGTAATATTATGTGATAGTGCATTCGTTCTCACACTCCTGCAGTAAACACCACATGTTGGCTGACCTGTAATAACCCTATCAAAAACCTTTTGACAGAAATTTGCACTGTTTTCTAACCTCCCCTAACCTCGACTCTACTTTCAGAGGTGGGAACTTGGTAAACAGCACGTACAATAATAAAATAAGGGCACCTTGTGCCATATTACTGACCCTGAGAATAAAGCAAGGACATGCTTTATTAATTTTAACAGACAGCATGCCAACGTCATTTTAGTGTGAGAATTGATACTGATAGCACAGGATGCCCCTGCTGTCCCAGGACGGAGATGTAGGGTTATGAAACACCTCTCCGCCATCTTGGGGCATATGTGGCGTTTTGTGGCTTCAACCTTGCCATTATGCTCTTGTGGACGTGACTAGCTGCTCTCCAGAGTCACGTACACAACAGTATAAATACTGGTGTCTAGACCCAGGAACTTTACTTCTCTCTGGGCTTCCACCGTGCATAGAACTTGTAGACTCTCTCCTAATTCCGTGGAGAATCGCTGCCAGGCCAGATTACAGATGGAGATCAAACACATGTGGGAAAAATCGTGAAGTAGAATATTTTGTAGTTTAATTTCGTCTCTCCTATTTTCGTGCCAGAGAGAAACAGTGTAGAAGTATGAATTTTACTTATGGCTTAATAAATAGAAAACTGTAAGTACGTTTTATGTGTTTTTAACTTCACCCATTCACTGCAGCTGCAGTACTTCAAGAACTTCCGCAGACTCCAAAGAAACTGGGAATCCTTGACTTGACTCATTGAATTGACCTGTGCCCAACAGACACAACTGAAGTCCGAACTTAAATCCACTAGACGATCATTTTTCTGGGTACTTAACCCTGCTTCGCCACAGAACAGGTCATTTGGTGCCTTAAAGCCCAGGATTTGGACTCTGACCACTATCTTTCTTGACTTTCGTATGGGTGAACAATCCAAAGCATCTATTAACCCTAACAGAACCACTGGAGCAGAAATTGACTTTAATATTGCCGCTGGGGAACTTTGAAGAAAATTATTGGTACTTTACAGTGAACTTTTGAGAACTTTTGAATGAGACTATTGAATCTTACAAGGGAGAGTCACTTCACGAATTTATTGTTCATTCTGTATGCCTGGCAGCAGATACTTATCATAATATGACAATAATTGCGCTCTGAACCTGACGATTGCAAGACTATTGGCGGAAATGCATGGTGGAACTGAATGACTGTCCGACTTGCCACTATTTTCGTCCACTGGCCCACCTTCCAATAGCCAGTTCCATATTCACGCCACACTTGATTGGTCACATCGAGCTCTGCTGATACGATATGTGGAACTTCTACAGGAGCATCAAAGGAAAGCAGAAACTCAGGAACCAGTGCAAAATATTCGGGACTTCGAAAGGATTCTGGACAGGACTCGATGTGTGGTTTGAAATCTGCAGAACTAGCAAGGTAGGTGCAAGTTTTATTCATTTCTTGTTCGTTAACAGCAGAAATTGTAAATTAACTTAAAATGGCTTCGCCAGAATGTTTGATGGAAGAAATAACGCGAATTAAGAAGGAGGCAGAGGGTCAAATGAATCAATATCAGAAGGAAATTTCTGACCTGAACAACCAGGTGCAAACTTGGTCGCAACAACATATTGACTCACAACAAGCACTCCAACAATCGCAGTTGGCCCTAGCACAATCTCGGTCAGCATTGGATCAGCAAAAAGCTGATTTGACCATGGAAATGGCCGATGATAAATCGAATGCTAAGATGAAACAGGCACAATTACAGAAACAACTGGCAGACACTTTGGAGAAGGTGAAAATAGCAGAGGATCCAACAGCCTATGCTATCATTAACTTTTATGAGACCGTGCGCCAGAGTGAGAAGAGTAATGCAAAAAATGCAAATGCTACCCAGGCACAGTCAACCAACTCCCCTATTAAGAAATTCGACGGGAATCCCTTGAACTTCGGAGATTGGGTGAAATCCCTTGACCTTTTCTGTGAGACTAATGATGTAGAAGAGGAGCGATGACCCAAAATCGCTGCTCAGACCAGTGAATTTGTGATAGCAGACTTTATTTTGCGAACAATGATGACAAATCCCACTATGCCTTGGTCAGAACTGTATAGCGAATTGAAAAGTCATTATAGCACCACCATGGATAACTCTATGGCCACCAATCAGTTACGCCACATGTGTCAAGGGAAAAATCAAACCCTTGTCTCGTACGCTGAGCAATTGCTTGATCTTGCAAAAGATGCTTTTGATCAAGAAATTGACAATCCAACCGTCCAGAAAAACCTCTCAGATTACTTTTGTGACGGGTTATATGATTCTGATGTCCGAATGAAATTGATTCGTCGCATGCCAAAGACGCTAGAAAACGCTGTTAGTCAAGCATTGTTTGAAAATGCCGCGAAAATCAAATTTCGCGCACATTCTGAGGCTTCTAAAGGGAAAGCACCCTTTGGAAGTCATTTGAACGACAATATGAGGAATATGAACGTTATCAGGCCCCCATATTTCGAGAAGCCATAGACGAACATGAGGAACCTATATATATTCCAGGGGAGACAAGAGATGAATCTCCCATGGACATAAGTTTAGTGCACCGAAGACATAAGGTTAATATGTTGACGAAAAATTACAGTGGTGGTTATTCGCGACCTCCATACCAGAATAGAAATCAGTACAACAATACATACAGGAACAGAGGAAGTCAAAATTATAACAGATATCAGAAACTGACCTGATTTACACGCCCAGTATGCAACCATTGTAATCGTGTTGGACACATGAAACGTGATTGTCAGGTTAATTTGACAAAACAAGTTCGAACACTTTTCATAAGTTGAGATTAGATGGTCACTATGTACCCATTGTTCAAGACATACAAGTGAGTTGTCTCACTCGACTGATCAATCAGGTTGAACTTAAACCACAGTCAACTTGTTTATGTACAGCAAAAGCTTCTGGTGTGAAGTCTTCCTTTGATACAAAATACTTAGAACATCATGGTTTGACTAAAGGTCATGTGGCTGGCCTCTTAGTGAGTAACAGTATAGTAACTAATGGTAATGAAACCATACATGTACTGTTGGTGAAAAGTACCAACAAATTTTACACCTTAAGGTGGGGATGTTCGATTGGAAAACTTGAGCCAATAGAACAGGAAGAAAAAGTTTTAGAAGTTAATCAGATCTTAACTCAAAATACACCCGAAGACCAGATTACAGGTGCTGACATACAGGTGTCTGAAGACAAATGGCACCTGCTGATGCAGGTCATCAATAATAATAAAGACTTGTTTGCAAAAACTGACAAAGAATTAACACAGACAGATACAGTTCAGATGTGCATCGACACTGGTGATGCGCCACCAATAAAAAGTAGAGCATACAGGGTACCACTACTTAAGAGAAAAATCATGGATGAAGCACTTGAGGAGATGCTTCAATCGGGAAATATCTGAAGGTCAATTAGTGCATGGAGCTTTCCTTGCTTGCTTGTTGATAAGAAAGATGGCTCTAAACGATTTTGTGTGGACTTTAGGAAATTTAATGAGGTCACAAAGGTCACGAACTGGCCTCTCCCATTAATTGACGATATCTTCACTTTGTTAAATGGATGTCAATACATTACCACTCTTGACATGAAGTCAGGTTACTGGCAAGTCAAGATGGATGAAGAGGACAGACCCAAAACAGCTTTTGTTTGCCATAAGGGCCTCTATGAGCTCAAAGTGATGACCTTTGGCCTTGTTAATGTGCCTCCTTTGTATCAATCACTCATGACGAGCATCTTGGAGGGTCTAGAGGGCTTTTCTCTAGCCTACCTTGACGATATTTTGATCTTTAGCCATGAAGCAAAATCCCATATTGACCAAATTAAACAAGTATTTGGATGATTAAGAAAGCATGAACTGAAGCTAAAAGCTAAGAAGTGTTCCTTCTTCCAATCTGAAACATCTTATCTTGGTTTTGTAATTAGTAAAGATGGAATTAAACCTGAGACATCAAAGGTCGAGGTCATCAGAAGATTGAGTCTGCCAAAGATGGTGACAGAGGTAAGATCTTTTATGGCGATGACCTCATATTATCGAAGATTCATTCCATGGTTCAGCAAGATCGCTCAACTGTTACTAGAATTAACAAAGAAATATGCAAGATTTCATTGGCGTGAAACTCATCAAAAAGCTTTTCAAGAGTTAAAAGATCGCTTAATGCAAATGCTCATTTGTCATATCCAAATCCAAGAAAACCTTCTGTGCTTTACACGGATGCCTCCAGCAGCTGTGTAGAAGTAGTTTTAGCACAACCATGTGATGACGAAACAGGTCAACTACCAGGAGTACCTGACGAAAAACCAATTGTCTTTCTATCCCATAAGTTGGGAGAAACCCAACAGAAATGGTCAACATTCATAAAAGAAGCTTTCACTATCTCCTGTGCTTTGGACAAGTTCAATAGCTACTTACAGGGAGCAGAGTTTGTTATTAAGACAGACCATGCCCCCTTGCAGTACTTGTTGAAAAGTCCACAAAACAATGCCAAGGTACAACACTGGGCATTGAAGATAGCAAGTTACAATTGCAAGATCGAATACTTACCAGGTAGAAAGAATACGTGTGCGACCTACTTTCTCATTTACCTGAGGGAATAGCAAATGCTGACCCTGGGTATGAGATGGATAATGTAGAAAATCAGAAAGCACTACAAATTGGAGTTATAAATAGTAACAAAATTGACCCCAAGAAATGTGTGCATGTCATCACAGATGAACCTAATTTTCCGCCTGAACCACAGGTGATTAATTATAAGGATTTGGACATGAAGGTAGAGCAACAGAAAGATGAAAAGATCGTAGAGATCATTAAGAAGTATCAAGGTAACAATACCCCTGCACACATTAGTAGTAGATATCTAATGATAGAGGGAGTATTATATTACATTAGTACAGTTGATGATAATCTGTGAGTACATTTATGTATACCTGAACAATTACATGCAGATGTATTGAAATAATACCATGATGAATTAGGTCACCTTGGCATAGACAAAGTGTACAATAATGTCAGTAGAAAATATTATTGAAAAGATTTATATAAACATATTTATAAACATGTAGGGAATTGTCTTGTGTGTAGAGCTCGTAACACCAGAGCTCACACTTTGCCATTGCAAGAGACTGATCAATCTCCATATCCCTTTGCTAAGATAGCATTGGATATGAGTGGTCCACACCCTGAGACCTTATCTGGTAACAAATATATTGTTACCTTTATAGATATATATTCTGGCTGGCCTGAAGCATTTCCAGTGCCTGATAAGAAGGTAGAAACAATTGCTAACTTGATAATAGATCATTTTTTTCCACGATTTTGATGCCCTTTAGAGATATTAACAGACAATGGTTCTGAAAATGTAAATGCAGTGATGAAATATTTAACTGATTATTTCAAGATACATCATGTAACCACTTCCTATTTCCATCCACAATCTAATGGGAAAGTGAAGAGGCTACATAGAACACTGAATGACATCTTAGCCAAACTAGCTCATGAAGAACTAGAAACATGGGATTTGTTTTTAAACCAAGCTATGGCAGCCATCAGGTTTAATGGAAGTGAATCTTCTGGATTTTCTCCATTTTATCTGGTGTATGGCAGAGATGTGGTTTTACCACTCAACAGTATACTTAAACCTCGAGAAAAGTATATAGGTGAAGAACCTCATAAGATAGCCATTCAGGAACAACATAAAGCATTTAGAAGACAACAAGCTACACAAAAGAAAGGAGTATTAAAGCAACAAAGGTTGCATGATGTTACAGCAAAGGATATCACCTTTGACGTAGGTGATCCTGTCTTATACTCGTCAGGTAAATCTAAAGGAAAATTAGAATCGAAATGGGAATACCCATTTCAAGTCATTGAAAAAACAGGTCCAGTGAGTTATAAGATACAAGATCAATTAACTCGCAGAATAATAAAGTGTCATGGTGAAAGCTTAGTAAAGCACCTCAAGAATGGGAGGTGCCTCAACCTGCCAGAGCACAATGAGTACAACATTACGCTGCCCCACCAGAACCGTCCACTACTGAAGACAGTAGCAGTAGTGACAGTAATGATGAAAGTGACGATAGACAAGGAGTTCAAGAAAAACACCCCTTAACATCATTTATTAAAAATAAATGACAAAGACGAGAACATTCATCTTCAGAAGAAGATGGTGTTCCACTTGCAGAGTTAAGACAACAAGTATAACAAGTATGAGATTATAAGAAACGTATGAAGGAGCTACGAGCTCCTTCTGATGATCAACAGCCGTCACGATTCACTACTGACAATCGAGTCGATCGATTAAGTGATTCCACGATGGAAGTTGATCACTTACGAATAAATGAAGAAAAAGGCCAAATTAATGAGCCGCAACCAAAAGAAACAAGTAAAGATATAACTGAGATGATCTCTTGCATTCAAACTGTGTTAAGAGATCATGAAAAGATTAAAGAACCAGGTGAAAAACTAGTAGGAGCTGTGATGATACAACCTACCACCTGGAGTACTATTGATTAAATTGTTACCACAGACTTAATAATAACTAAACGTAAACATACAATGGCAGATGCCTCTCCTTACATTTGGGAGGGACAGGAGGAAGTGCAATTGAGTAACACAATTATATTGAATTATGATTTGTACAGTAACGAACGAAATTATGAGTGAGATCTTGTCAGTCTCGCAAACTGACAGAGATTCTCTTGTAGTTAGTTAACAATTCTGACCTTTTACACCCGGGAAGTACTTTGTCAGAGCAAAAGTAATTGTCTTGAGTATTACTCATAGTGCTAACTCTTGCCTCCTTTTTCATTGATGTTGCATTGGATGTTATTAATTGGTCTTTTGACTACAATAATAGATGGACACACTATTATTAGAAACAATGTTATCTTTAAGAAAGTGAAAGAAGTAAATATGGTAACAAGTGATTGGACCACAATGTTTGTTTATGAACTTCAGCCTTTCATACAATACATGCGACTTGATCGAAGTATGAAATATACTAGAGACTTATATTATCGTACTGAGAAAACTTTTGGACAAACTTTTGAGGTATCAGACAGTGAAAATTCTACCCTTTTTGTTGTGTTAAAATCGATAGTAGCGGATATGAACCATGAGATCAGATACCTAGATAATCGTGTTACACGAGTATAAGAGGATCTGAACGATTATTGCAGATTACATGGAGATACACCCTCATCTCAAAAGAAGCGAGGACTGTTTGATTTTATAGGTGAAGGATTGAGTTTTCTTTTTGGAACTGTTTTCCAGTCAGATTTGAACTGGATAACAGACAATTTGTGATGTTTAAGTACTAATCAAGCAATGATACAACATGTCCAAAAACAAAGTTTAACCTTAATTAAAATGAATCGTGGAGCGATTTTAGAAAACAGAGAATTTATGTTAAATTTATCACGCGAACTGATACTATTTCAAAAAAAGTGAATAAAGTATTCCAGAATCATGAAGACAGAATAATATATCTTGAACATTTCACTCAAGCTTATCATCAGCTTGAGTTTTTGATGAATCAAATGAAATCGATGATAGCTGCTGCAGAAGTAACTCTGTGGGAGTTACATGATCAAATAGATATCTTAGCCAATGAGAAATTATCACCAAAGATAGTGGACCCTTCACTATTGACCTCTGTATTATTGAGTATCAAAATTCAATTGGATAATAAGTCAATGTAGCCATTAGATCTGACAACAGAACTTTGGCAATATTATCATTTGCTTGTAACGGCTACCATTTATGATGACGATAAACTGGTGATCTTAATGAAGATCCCCTTATGTTTTGTCCTTTAGTAGGTGTTGTTCGAACGATACATACAACTACAAGTTGCATGTTAGACCTGTTTCTGAATATGAAACCAGAAATAACATAATTATGTCATACGGAAGTTCGACTGAATATCGACCTCCTGTTCATTACTAGAATCGATGAAGGAATGTGGTACATTACAACAGGTGTACCTCTAAGATTCTCGATTACATGTCTGAAATGAAGAAATCTGAAACCGAAACAGATTCTTTTGCCAATTGGAATTTTGGAATTAAAACCTTTATGTATGGCATCGAGTGCACAATTGATGTTACCAAGTTATTTCCATAAAAGGGATAATTATACCTTTTGACTTGTTACAAGGACGGTGTTACCAAATTTCTCGTTGCTACAATGACAGATGTGGAAACCCATAATAGAGAAAGTGACCAGAACGACTTTTGAGATACCAAAAGGAATAGAACATTTAGATGATTTACCCATGGATGACTTACTCCATGAACTTGACTCGCTAAACTTAAAAATGACAGAATCATTTGAAGTCCCTAAGTGGGCTTATGCTCTAACGACTATTGCATTAATAATAGGAATGTATCTGAATTGGAAGTGCTATTGAGCCGATAGACACAAACAGATATACAAATGGTTAAGAAACCGTGAAAGAGAACTGCTGTTGATGATAGTGAAATGTCTAATTTTGCATTTGCCGATGATGAAATCTATGCTAGTATGGGACCTAGACCTCAACCTTCAGCGCCTGCAGCTCCAACTGGATTACAACAACAACCACAACAACCTTCTAAGAGTATTAGAGACATGATGAAAAAAGCTGTTAGAAACTTTATACCTTCTCCTCAACCTAATAGGAAACCGATATATCCCTGTGTACAACATGATGTGGATTCTGCCACTGTCCACATGACAATGTTAGACATAGACAAAGATACTGACAAACATTAGTTCACACACCGTGTGTTTTTGTTTCAGTGTACAATGGCAGAATCAGAATCTAGTGTTGACAGTGGAATTGATGATTTACAGAGTTATTACGATAATGACAGTATATTCGATGAAACCTCAAGTACAGTTAGTACTAGGACAGATAGTAATAGTACAGTTTCACAAGATATTTTACAAGATAGTAGCTCACCAAGTTTGAACATAATTGTAAATGATAGCACATCTGATATTTTTGTACCTTCATTTGCGCCTTCAATATCATCACCTTCAATAGCATCTTTTGACCTTTTGTCAACCCCTTCGAGTAGTGTGCAAACTTCTACTGATTCTATTTTGCTATATTCACCTCAATCTCCTGATTATTCTCCCTCTGAACGAACTCCACCTTATTCTCCAATGGATACTGTGGAAACGTTACTAATTCCTCCAAGATTACCTGTCAGAACAAGTGATGCAATTATTGCTCGAGACCCCAAACAACAAGATGGGTTTGGTGGATATGTTTAACATATTACAGCAGTACCACATACCCCTTCCAGTATTACTACACCCCCTACTGAATCTATACCTAGTGATTCTACCATTGCAGTCAATTCTGACGCAGATGAATCCGGTACCAGTGAGATATGGGAAGAACTTGTGCAACCAGATCTTGGATTAGAAATACACACTCCTCCTCTCAGTGATGTGGAAGTGAGACAAATTGTTCCCTTACCTACTAATGTTGACCCACGACCTATAGTTGATATGTGACCAAGACTGTGGGAATGGGCAAGGAGCGAGCTTCTTGATACACCTCGCCCATTGACCCCTCCTCATGAATTTGATCGAGATATCATACGACCTAATACATACGAATGAGCTTTTATGAAATATTTGGAAGAGTTGGGGATTGAAACTGAATTTGGGTGTCAATATTTTGAAATTGATATGAATATGATATATATAGAGGTTGAGCAGGAATTGATATATTATCATGACAGTGCTATTGATACTCATTTGACTTTTGCAACTAGGTCTAAATATCTAGTGATATATAATTGCCCTGATTTACAGCATACAAAAATAGATGATCAAGGTAATATAATTGAACCCCTGCAGTACTGTAGCCACTGGGTGGCTACTACCAGCAGTGTACATCATAGATTTCACATGCCAAGAAATGTGGCACAATGTACTCCTTTTTGTGCAAGATACCGTGACTATAGCCATCGAAGGCAAGCACGATATCACTCAGATGGATGACCAAGGAGTTTTCAACCTTTTGATGTCTATCGACTGTACCATCCAGATTATGTTGGACATTACACAGGGTCAACGTTCGATTATTGAACAGGCCCGAACACTATTTATAGGCATTATCAGTTACCAAACTTCCATAGTGAAGATTAAATGAATGATCATTATTACAATGATAATAATGATTTTATTGTTATAAACAGAAAAGTCTGATAAGACTATACAATATGTCTATAAGATTTTCATGGATCTGGTTTCCCAATTTTGTGCGTGTCTCTTAATTGGAAATCTGATGCATGAAGGTTACGGGCCATCTGCATTTGTCTTGATTCCATAGTCAAAATTCTTAAAAAGTTGGTAATTCTGATCACAGTGCAACATTATTAAAATTTGGAGTTCCTGGAGTGTATTATATAATTTGCACACAGGACTCCCGTAATCAAGACATTCGATTTAAATTGAAAGTTGGTGGATATAGAGATACTCGAAAAAGTGAGTGCACCAAGTTACAGACGAACCAAGGGGAGCATATTACTTTGTGTAAATTTTAGTGTATAGAAACTTAATTCTTCCTATAGTGGTTTCTTCTTATTTTGATTAATTAGTTGCGTTACTTATATTGTTTTTGATATTGATTAATATTGAGGATGGCTTCAGTAAATATTACAGAGTTTATAGAGTTCCAGGAGGAACAGGATAAATATAATCATCATATGTATGAAGCCATCCAGCATTCTTTAAGTACAGATGGGGTGAGCTTAATATTTCCCCAAGAATTATGGAGTCGCCAAAAACAAAAATGTATTCGGTACTGGGAAGTTCAACATTATAACTCAGAAACTGGTAATAATGAATTGACACAATACGAGATTACTGTTATTACCTTTCAGAGGAACAACGGGTAATTTTTCCTCATCTTGTGTATACCGTGAAGCCCACAAAAATTGCCTCACAGTATAAAGCCAGTGGTACTGGTCCCGACAAGGTCATACACTATTGGAATGACCATTGTTGGAATGGCCGGTACTATGATCACAGTAGGAATGCTCCTTGAAGTGAACCAGTGCCTAATCCTGGACTGGTTCGTCTATTCCGGTTTATGGAGATCTTTGATGAGGACTTGATTAGTCATCTCGAGTCTCACAAAGTCTTTCCTCAAAGAATCTCTCCTCCTTATGATGTAAAGGTGACTTATGAACGCGAAAAACGTTCATGTCAATACGAACTCCTCTTTGAAGCTCTCGTATGACATGAAATCAAAAGATTGCAGAGACTAAAAGAAAGGAGGGAAGTTACCGTCAATGGGACGAATTTATTATATGGGACTCGGAGAACCTTATTGTATTTGCCTAGAAGAAATACCACGAAGATGGCAAAATTGCTTTGTGTGTCACCAGTGTCATCACCAAGTCCATCTTAACTGTGGATTTACATGGGCTGCATCGAAAGAGAAAGCTACTTGCCCACACTGTCAGACAACGAACAAGTGGGGCATCAAGCGTCAACTTCCTGTACCATCTAAAATCAATGCCCATAGGTTTTAGAAACTTTAGGACATATATGACTCCCTACAGCTGCATGCCGTTGGGCACTGTTGTCCTTTTTGAAAATTTTCATCAGTGAATTGCTTATGCAAATTCTTAATTAGTGATTAAATAAAGTAAACAAAATTGAAAAGAAATTTTCTAGTGACATTCTAGACGTGACTCCTAGATTAGTCACTATCGACAACAGATTAAAAACTAATGAAGAACCTTAATGGGGGAAAGTAGAATTGTTCATATGGCACAGCTGTAAAATAGTGTATTATAAATATTTGCTTAGATTTTTTAGTATAATCTTCGACTTTAATTTAGATTTTAGCGTATAATCTTTCACTTTATTTTGTTTCATTAGCATTTATCCTTTTTATTTAATTAACATTTATAATTTTATTGGACAAATGGCCTCTGCATCTGCATTCCGTTTGGCTAACCTGATGTTTTCGGATTTTATTCCAGAACAACTAGAGTAATGGACACAGAGATATTGCATCCCTGTCCCTATGGTCTTTTGACATGGAACCACGGCTTTCCTCGACGGATCCGTGTGTGGGATGTGGTCCGTTTAAATGAGAACACCAGCCACCTGGAACTGGTTAGAACTCAGGGGGTTGTACCGATATTGTCTCCATGATTTGGGAAAAGGACAAGACATTGTGATGCCTCACCTAGTGGTAATCAAAAACGAGGCTCGATTAGCAACTCCACAAGAGGCAGCACAATCTAGCCATCATAGTGTCATTCGTTATTGGAATGATCGATGGTGGAACAGAACCTATTATGACCAAAGAATTCCTTATGAAACAGCCGATGGGACCAATGCATTCGTCTCAACCGAGCTGATCCGTCCATTCCGCCCAAGTGAATTTAGTCAAATTGTCATACCCCAGAATCCCAATCAATATAGGATCTTGATTGGTGAAGTGTTCCGTCATGAGGAGGTGGAGCACACTTATGAATGGGAACGTTCCAAGTATAGCTTTCAAGTTTTACAACAAGCTTTGGCTGAGTATGAAAATCTTCGATATGTTCAAATAAATCAAAATTTAGTTGATGGAGACAATCGACAATGTATGATATGTTGGTTCTTCTTCTTCCGTTTTAGTACAAAACCACCTCTGGTGTATCCTCGTACTGCAAGTGACTATTTACATGATCGGTGATGGGATTCTAGACGTGACTCTATAATGGTTTGACATTATAGGGCCATGTACTGCATATCATTGTCCGCAATGTACTCAGATAGTGCATATACACTGTGGGTTAACTTGGATGCAAGAAAAACATAATTGTCCCCTGTGTTACTTTGACCTTTTCTGGGGAACCCCTTTAAGAAAGAACAGCTTTGATTATACAGACTTCTTTTGACAATTACACCCAAATCATTTGATGTGAATTGATTTTATTTTATTCCAGGTATCCCAGTATATCAGGTTATAATATTGAATGTAATTCCCTATGTGAGGGTAATTCATTTGTCTGGCAGCGTTCCTACAGGTGTGCAATCAATAGTAACGATGTACAATAATAATTCCATTCCATGAAGTGCATTTCTTGTTTAAATCCTGGTCACTTGATTAACTATCCTGATTGCATCCTGGTCACGTGGTTGGCCATGATGATTACCTTGGTCACTTGATTGACCATGAGTCATGGTAGATCATGTTCATCACCCAATCCAGATTCGAGCTCCGATAATTATTACTGGACCTCGAGTCTTAGTTGGGAGGATTGTAATGAAATGCCCTCCATGGAACCCATAGGGTTAATTTACTTTGGCCTGGGAGTCTTGACTCTCTAGGTGTTAACAAAAATGGCCAAGTCCCATTCGGTAATAATTCTCTGAAGATTTTATGGATAAATTTGAAAATTGTTCCCCATTTACTTGTTAAAGGCATAACTACTCTACGATGCATTTTCAAAATATTCAGAATCTCTAAGTAATATTATGTAATAGTGCATTTGTACTATACACTAAGATCTCACACTATTGCAGTAAACACCAGAAGTTGTCTGACCTGTACTAACCCCATCAAAACTTTTTGACAGAAATTTGCACTGTGTTCTAACCTGACCTAACCTCGACTCTACTTTCAGAGGTGGTAACTTGTAAACAGGCACGTACAGTAATAAAGTAAGGGCACCGTGTGCTGTATTACTGACCCTGAAAATAACACAAGAACATGCTTTATTAATTTTAACAGACAGCATCCCAACGTCATTTTAGTGTGAGAATTCACACTGATAGCACCTCTCCACCATCTTGGGGCATATGTGGCGTTTTGTGGCTTCAATCTTGCCATTATGCTCTTGTGGACGTGACTAGCTGCTCTCCAGGAGTCACGTACACAATAGTATAAATACTGGAGTCTAGACCCAGGAACTTTACTTCTATCTGGGCTTCCACCATGCATAGAACGTGTAGACTCTCTCCTAATTCCATGAAGGATTGCAGATGGAGATGAAACGCATGTGGGGAAAATCGTGAAGTAGAATATTTTGTATTTTAATTTCGTCTCTCCTATTTTCGTGCCAGAAAGAAACAGTGTAGAAGTAGAAATTTTACTTAGGGCTTAATAAATAGAAAACTGTAAGTACGTTTTATGTGTTTTTGACTTCACCCATTCATTGCGGCTGCAGTACTTCAAGAACTTCCGCAGACTCCAAAGAAACTGGGAACCCTTGACTTGACTCATTGAATTGACCTGTGGCCAACAGACACAACTGAAGTCCGAACTTAAATCCACTAGACGATCATTTTTCTGGGTACTTAACCCTGCTTTGCCACATTTTATGTTGTCTGCTAAAGAGTTTTTGCAACAGTGACATGAAAACAATCCGACTAGAAAGGCTGACCTAATGTGACATGGAATACCTTTGGTCGTGTTCCATTTGTCTTTGGTTGTGTTCCAGGAACAGAAATAAGTTTCCTGGATTCTTCCTAAATACTCGCCACCATTAACTCGGCTTGATGAGTCATTTATTTTGGATTATTTAATTTACGAAGGCATCTCATTTGTTTTGGGTTTTTTTTTGTTTTGTTTTTTTTTGGAGGGGTAGGGGTGTTAAGGGGTTGTTTACTGATTTTTAAGGATACGCACATATCGGATGCAAGCAATTTCGGCTACTTACAGTTAATGTCAATTGGGCATCAAGTCAATACATTTCGGCCGGTTGCATTTTTGGCCGATTCAGCTACTGAAGAAATATTCATTTGGGAGTGTATTAATTGAAGGCTGAATGATGAAGTAACATTATTCGCATGATTTTTGTGATTCGGAAAACAGTATGCATATATAGCTTTGAGCGACAATTTATTTTATAATGGCGAACGTTTTATGCTGAAATAATTAATATTACATCTTCATAATTATTTCCCCCAAGTAATAATATAATAGAATGAAGAAAAACTACAAAAAAACAACGAAAAACAAACTAAAAAGCATTAACAACAACAACAAACAAAAAATAAAACAAAAAGCAACAAACAAACAACGAACTAAATATTACTATTCTCCTGTTATTGGACCAGGCTAGATTGTCCAGCCGACTGATAAAGTTGATTACATTGGACCAGTCTAGATTGTCCAGCCGACTGATAAAGTGGATTACATTGGACCAGGCTAGATTGTCCAGCCGACTGATAAAGTGGATTACCAAGTAAATTGATACAAAATTGGTTAATATTCTCCTCTTATTTTCATATGAGTAAGCGTTTTGAAATTCGTGTTTGCTGTATAGCTGAAACTATAGTTTTCAAAAAATGAAATGATTCTATATTTGAAGAAAATTTAATATGTTTTGTTTTTTTTAATTAGAAATCCTGGTGCATTGAGAAGAGATGTTTACTCGCACCCCCTTCGCTGAAAAAGTCCCACCTGTTTCTTGTTCTATCCTTCAATTTGTTTCGCTTTCGTCGTCGCTGTTAAAGTCTTTCCATGTATCTTTGGGTGTATTATGATTGAGTGAGCTATTGCTATTAATCCGTAACCCAAAACCTAAACAATCCCAAACACTATCATGTTCTGCCCTGCTGTGCATTCCAATTCCTGCCCAAGCCTTTTCATGTCTCTATCTTTGTGTAAATTATGATCAGGCGAGATTGCTTTAGGAGGTTTTCACTAGTCTTCACGGCAATTATTGGGTCACAACAATGACAGCATTCGCTTCGAGCTGTATATTTTCTTTTGAGAAACATCACATTTGTTCTTTTTTACAATATACACGATTTGTGAGACAAAAAGCGTATTAATTATTACTGTGTTAAATCTTTTTGTCTGAAAGATGCAACTATTTTAAAGGTCATGTTTGAAGGAAAAAGAAATACCCAGTCAAGTGCTATTTTTTATCTCAGTTTTAAAAAGGCTTTTTGCATTTCTCGGATCATTGTCTGGTTTGTCGTGTATGGCGGCTTATTAGCGCCGCGTAATTTTTAGTTATCAAATTGAGGTTGCAATTTAGTAAATTGTACCTGCAATTTAGCTAAACTGTAGCTACTATATACTAAAATGTACCATCAGTTTAGCCAAATTCCACCCATACTTTACTAAATTGTACCTGCAATTTAGCTAGTTGTAGCTACAATTTACTGAATTTTAGATACAATTTAGCATCTTCTCTTTCATTGGTCCAGCTAAATTGTAGCAGTAATTTAACTCACCAAATCAGCGGTACGGGTACGCTGTTTAGTGCGCAAGTATGCTGGGGCGATTATTGCCCCCGATCATGCAGTATTGAATTCTCGGGTCGATTCAAATAACTTGGAAAACAAAACAAAATGGAACTGGATATATCTACTAGATCCACTAGAATGCAGATGCATTATTAAACTGGGGTTCACCGCATCCAGTGTTTCAATATTCGTGTTGTGTTATGCCATAGTAGGTGATAAATGCCGATTCTGGGACAGCTTGTACATGTACCATATAGGATTCAGTGTTAAATCGCGTGCACATATACAAAATATGTCGTTTTTTTATGGTGTCCCAGAATCGGCCATTGTTTTGAGGCTCACAGATCGCACTTTTAACGTTCAAATACCCGTTGGCGAACGTGTACATTCGACACGTCGCTCAAAAAAGTGAAAAATGTACGAAATTGTGCATGAACATTTTCTTAAAAAATTTTTTCGACGTTCCCATCGTGGATTAGACCTTCAATCTATCGTTGGTGAACGCGAGCAAAAAACACTTTGCCGATTCTAAGACAGCATCAAAAAGGTGGTTTGCCAATTCTGGGCCAGTGTCCCAGAATCGGCAAACAGCTTTTGAGGCTCACAATAGAGTCGACTATAAGATTGAATTCAATAAATTCTATCATAATAGACACTCATGTTTTTGTTTCGGTTTGAATGAAAGGTTTTCGTTCAAAAGAGTCGACTATAAAATTGAATCTGTTATAATAGACATTCATGTTTTGTTTTGGTGTGAATGAAAGGTTTTCGTTCAACGGATGACATTGGAAAAACTGAGTTTTAGAAAATTAGAAATCGATGGGAAAATCGTTTGTTTACGTTTTGTCACTGCGAATTTTGTGAAATAAATCTTAATAAAACACTTTGTAGAATTGTTTCATTCAAAGAAAAATAGTTCGCAGAATTGTTTCATTTCAAATAAAAATTCTATTATAAAACCTTTTTCACTTAGATGAATTTTTAAGAGATAAAACTGACACTCATGTTTTGTTCTGGTGTGAATGAAAGGTTTTCATTCAATGGATCATTTTAATAATATATAATAAAAGTGCATTTCCACTCAATCAGGTTTAAGAGGTAAATTTAATTTTTAATATATTCGTGATAATATTCGGAGGTATGAATGAAACCTTTTAACGGATGTAATTATTCTCAAATGCGTTAAATCAGAAACCAGTTTCTTATGCACTAAAACTTTCAAACTTTTCAAAGTTCTCCAGTTCGTCACTGAGTGAATAATCTGTGATGCGATTTTTAACGCGTTCAGAGGCAAAACCCATTTATAGAGGTTTTATCATGTAAAATGTTTTTCCTCAACTGGTTTTTAGTTATTATATTAAAGACAGAAGATTTTTATTTACTTAAAACATAAAGCATAAAAATAATTATACATTTAATTTTGAAAATAATAAATAACTCACATTAGCATACTCAAAGGAAATAC
Source organism: Pictodentalium vernedei (assembly GCA_031216915.1). Classification (NCBI taxonomy): domain Eukaryota; kingdom Metazoa; phylum Mollusca; class Scaphopoda; order Dentaliida; family Dentaliidae; genus Pictodentalium; species Pictodentalium vernedei. The sequence continues at coordinate 8,824,959 of CM062288.1, read as the reverse complement.
TAATAATTTAAAAATGAAAAAAAATGTTTTTACAGATGGATGCTAAACGTAGAGATCACCTTTTAAACGAATATGAACGTGCCAAGAAGAGCATTCAATCGGCTGATAGAAGCAGATGTCTTGGAGAGATGGAACTGAGACGCGAAGTCACAAAAATATTTAAACCCATGACGGAGGTTCAGGAATGAAGCAGAAAGGAAATAGTTGAATAATTGAGACCCATAAAAGAGAGTTCTTTGAGAATGGGTTCGTTACCCGGTAGTTTTACAAAACAGTATTCCTTTCAATCTACACCGGATTACGTTCCCATGAGAATCGAAACTGACGTGAGAGAGAGCGACGATACAGCTTCAACTATCACCACTGATAGCGTCGCGTCGTCCGAGGATGGTGGTAAGAGAGATCTGTTGTATGGAATTTATAAGGATTCGGACGGTAGAACTTTTGTGGGCGACACAGAGGTGGAAATGGATGATGATGATTTAATCATCGGTTCGAATAAGTATAAAATAACTGATGGACTGTGCAAATTGCTCCTTTTCGACAAGCCCGGAGATCATACGGAACAGGATTTCGACAATTATGGCGACATTCTGGTTTAGACCCACTCCTGAAGAGAAATAACGATGCCAGAGAGACGAGACCTAAAGCCAACAGAGGTTACAAGTGGGCGAAAGTGGTGAAACCCATATGGGATATGAATAAGAAGTTCGTTGAATCGGTGACTGGCAAAGGGGTGAAAACCACTTTTCTTCCGAGCGATTCTGATGCTCTGTCTCAGAGATTGAGTTTGTTGATGGCAAGTAGACGCTCTGGTAACACAGGATTAGATAATGAGATAGTAAGCATATGCGACGAATTGTTAAGACAGAAGGTTTTGAATAAAAACCATTATAAAAGGCTGATGAACGAATTGAAGGATTGATGTATATAATAAGTAGAGAGAAACAAACAAACAAAATATATAAAATAAAAACAGTAAATTTTACACTAGAATAATAAAAGTATTTAAACAACAAACGATTTACCAGTGAAAACAAAATATATATTATAAAATAAAAATATGTTGGTGATAAAGAACAGGGGATACGTTCGAACTTATGTTCAAGGTGGTTCTGGCATCGTCGATTCTATAATGCGAGCGTTCATGAGTGATGCAGGTAGAAAACTCGCATCGACCACGTTTGAAGTCGGTAAGAAGACGGCTTTGGATGTTAGTAAGAAAGCCGCTTCCGAAGTCAGTGGTAGGATAGCTTCTGTGGCTGGCAAGAGGGCAGCCGACGCATTGATCGACAAGTTGATCAGTCCACCGGCGAAGCGAGCTACGTTAGAGAGAACGCCGAAAAGTTGGAAAGATTTTAAGGATGCTGTGGTACCCATACAAGATTTAGCCAAAATGACGAGTGGATCTGGATTGAAGAGAACTCGCGACGGTGTAATATAAATAAATAATAATATTATAAAAACTGAGTTTGATAAAACATAAAATTGTGTTTGAAAAAATCTAAAATAACAACAAAAAAATAAACAAAGATGAACATTAAAGATATGTCTTGGAACGACGCCGCGACTAAGAGGTCGAATAATGAGTTCTTTCCCAAAAGCATAAGAGGCTTGATAGTGGGAAAATCGAATTGTGGAAAGACCAAGCTGCTGATGAATCTGTTGTCGCGACCCGACTGGTTGGATTACGACAGATTGTTTGTCTTTGGCAAGAGCTTGTTTCAACCCGAATACAGATTGCTTCGAGAGTGCATGGATCGTAGATTGCCTAAGGACGTCATAGCCAGAATCTTTGACAGTAGGGAGGAATTCGACAAAAGTGAAGCTTCTCTTTCGACCATTTTGGACGGTGCGGCGATGGAATTGATGAAGAGAAATGCATCTTCGAATGTCGAGTGTCGATTTTATGAGAACGCTAGCGACGTTCCGGATCCTAGAGAATTGAAATCGGAAGATAAGAATCTCATGATTTTCAACAATCTGCTTTTGGAGAGACAGAACCGATGCGAATCGTATTATGTTAGGGGTCGTCACAGCAACGTGGACTGTTTCTACCTGTTGCAGAATTATTTTCAATTGCCCAGACAGACGATAAGGGAGAACACTAATTTTCTATGTCTCTTTCGTCAAGATCTCAAGAATCTCAATCACATCTACAGCGATCACATCACAAACGACATGAGTGTGGCGGAATTCAGGAGATTCTGTAAGAGGGTTTGGGATGGAGGACTTTACAATTTCCTCGTGATCGATTTGACTAGTGAATTTAATCATGGAAAATATCAGTGCGGATTCGACAAGTTTTATGTTTCTGATGATAATAAGATAGAGCGCGAAAATAAAATTAGAAAATAATAAATCTTCAAATAATTAGTTTTGAAAAAATAAAAATAAAATTAAATATAATGTTCGAACAAGGAGAATTGTTAGAACGAATAGCCGAGAATACGGCTGCAAAACAATCCATTCAAATTGTGGTGAGTGGCGATTCAACTCGATTTGCAACGAAATTCGAACCTTCCATCGAATTGAATAGAGAGAAAAGATACGAGATGGCGTTGGTGAATCTTGAGACTTATTATTCCTTTCCCAATGTCACCGAAAAGAATAACTTGTTTAAGTATTCTGACTGAGTGGATTGGTTGGAGATTCGAATTCCCAAAGGAAGTTACGACATAGACGATTTGAACAATTACATTCAGACGTGAATGAAGACGCATGGAAAGGGAAGCAACAAGATCAGACTCGCTCCCAACCCTAATACCCTACAGACGATGTTGGATTTGGAAGATAATTTTCGAGTGGATTTCAACATGGACGATTCTATAGGCAAGATGCTGGGATTCGATCGAAAGATGTATCGAGGCCACGCGGCATCTGAAAATACGGTTGACATTCTCGCAGTCAATAGCATTGTGGTGAACGTGGATGTGATTGCTGGAAGCTACGTGAATGGTAGCGCTCAACCGGCGATCTATTCCTTCTTTCCAAACGTGTCGCCAGGTTATAAGATCGTGGAACGACCTCGAAATTTAGTTTATCTACCAGTGATTTTAGACACGTTGTATAGTCTCAAAACCACGTTGATGGATCAAAATGGTGAACTGTTAGATCTTCGCGGAGAGAGGGTGATGATACGATTCCACATAAAAGAAATATAAAAGCAAAAAAAATATTGTGAAAATATAAATAACAAAATAAAATAAATGCAATATTAATTTACAAAAATTATTTAATATATATAATTATCATTAAAAAAAAAACAATTGAACAAAATATATTTTAAAAAAAGAATTATGACACAATACGTGGTTAAAAACGTGAACATATCCACAGGACAGAGGAAGAAACTTAAGAGAGCATCAACAACTCGAGCCGAGATGGTGAGATTCAAATTCACTCATGAAGATCTGACGAGTGGCGGTCAGGATTCGACCGCCTGGACCAGAAGTCAAACCAAAAGGATGGAGAAAGCGATTCGTGATGGAAGAGGGTTGATGGTGAGATTGAGTCCTGCTCAATTGAGATACAATTTGAGAATGAAAGGCGGTTTCCTACCACTATTGGCATGAATCGCCGCAAAAGCATTACCCTTTGCCACAAAAGCATTACCCTTTCTCGGAAAGACTCTTGGCGTGGGAGCTCTCTCGGGACTCGTGAGTTTGGCAGTTGAGAAATTAATGGGTGGCAGCGGACTGTTTTTGAAGAAGGGAGGAGCCATGTGTCGCATCCACGTAGACGACAGCGGTAAAGGATTGTATCTAGTACCCGTTAGAGGTGGCAACTCTTTGAGTGGAAACAGTCTCTATCTAAAGAGTGGACGGAACGTTGAGCGACTCAGCAAGGGTTTGTTGTTTGGTGAGAATTCACCATTTAAGAATATACCAATATTGAGTATGTTATTATAATGTAAAAATTATATAATTATATAAAATATAAAATATAAATCATAGAAAGTATAAAATAATATAAAATGGATAAAAAGGTGTAATAACAATTAGACGATAATGATGAATATCGCAAGATAGAGTGTGAAAAAGATGTGGAAAAACGATTAGACGCTAATGATGGATATCTTAGGAAAGAACTGATAAAAAAGTTAAATAAAGATCGGCATAGGCGGTTGAAATTTAAAAGAATGAGACGTTTTCCACCGTCACCACTACCTTCTGAAGAGAATGGTAATGATGCGAGTGTTACCAAGAGATGCACAACATTCATTCATAATTATGATTTGGATAAACAAATGTGTTCTTATAAAAACGTAACATATCACAAAAAAAAGAAAAGAAGAATCGACGCCAAAATTTGAGAAAAAAGGAAACGTTATTATAATATATGGGCGATAGTGAAGAAGGAAAACAAAAACAAAACAAAAAACAAAAAAAAGTAATGAGATCTAGAGATGATCAACTTCTCTAGATCTCATTACTTATTTTTTCCTTCTTCTTCGCTAAAAATCAATCTCTCTATTGTTTATATTTTCAAGTCCATTATTAGCATGTTGACACTCTTGTATTCTCCTTTTTCGAAAATGTGTTGAATGTTTATCTTTACTTTTTTGAGTTTTTTTACATCGGTGAACGCGCTCTCACCACCCAATTTGTCCATGAGTTTGAGTGAGATTTTTGGATATATGTAACTTCCATAGGACAACAACAAATCGTCCTTGTCAAATTCTCTATCTTTGGCGATGACGATTTTCTGTAGATCGCTTTGGTACTCATAAAACAAATCGAGCATGGCTTCGTCCAATTTCAAAGGCATGTTATATTTGTCGTATTTGCACTCTAAGCCCTTCGTCTCGACCTCATTCAATTCGATGGAATCGTGTCATTGTAATCTATAGATTTTAAAACCGAATTTCTTACATGTATCGACTCGTTTCAATTTCAATTTGCATCTTTTAGGTGTTGTTGTCATGATTGATTATTTGGGTTTTTTTGTTTTATGAATTCTTGCAAATAATGTATATTTTAAATTTTGTATTTAATAATTTGTTAAAAAAGTTTTGTTTTTGTTACTCTTTATATATATATATATAAAAAACAGTTTTTTTTAATTTTAATTTTCTTTAATGTAAAAAATTGTTTTTGTAAAAGTGTTTTTTCTCTTTATATATATAAATAAAAAGTTAAATTTTAACATCCGTTTTTCTCGTATTAATTCAATTTTTTCACGTTAAGGAACATAAAAAAAATTGATTAATTTCATCAAAAAAAAAAATTTTTTTTGAAGGAAATAAAACATATACATATAAAAACTTTTTTAAAACTTTTTAACAAATTATTTAAATACAAAATTCGAAAAAAAAAATATTCTTACAAATGGAGCAAACAAATAAAAAAATGGAAAATTTAAATGAGAAAACCATACCTCAGTTAAACGAGATTTGTAAACTATTAAAAATTCCACATTTCAGAAATCATAGAACTAAATAAAAAAAAATTGAAGTCATACAGGAAGATCGGTGCGAAATGATGGAAAGAAAAAATCGAAAGATCAGAAGTGGATAAACTTAAACAGTCAAAAAATGCATCGATTGTGAAAAATGAGAAGATGACTAAACGAAAAGCCATTGAAGAACTTCAAGTTTCAAAAGAAAAGAAAAAAAAACTAAAATGAAAACGAGTGAGGCAATTCAAAATCTAGACAAACGAGATATATCGAGCAAAATTCGACAAGCAATCAACGAAGGGGAAGGAGAAGAATATGTAGCATGACTCATCACAGAAATATTCCAATCGAATCCTGTAGAATGGGAGAGTGCGATCAAAGGCATTTTTAAAATTTTTGATGTGGTTCCCTCCTTCAAGAAAATCGATCCGAAATTGTTCATGGAATGGGTGAAGAAAAAAGTATTGGATTTGTTTCGCAAACACATGAACGTGGGACAAAAAATTAAGATGATACTCCATTGCGTGATGAATAAAATCGACGTGAAGTCTGGCGAGAGCATCGTGACAAATGCATTTTTCAGATCTAATGTTGAACCCGTATTTCGAGGTTCAGATTTATCGGACGTTTTCGAAAAGATGAAAGACAAGATGTTGACGTCTCTCGCGAATTATCAACATGAAGGTAGTAATTGGCGTTCGATGAGGTGTTGAAACTCGAAATTCATATAACTGAAAACGATTCGTTGAAAGGGTCTTCCTACGTGGAATTACCGTATTTCTTAGCTAAAAACACTCCATGGTCAATGTGAGAAATAAAGATGATCAGTGTTTTAAATGGGCAGTCACCTCCGCTTTATACCCTGTCAAAATCCATCCTGAGAGAGTTTTTCATTATGAGGAGACTTCTAAAAATCTTGATTGGACCGGAGTGACTTTTCCAATGCAGTTAAAACACATCGAATGTTTTGAGGCTCAAAATCCCACCGTAGCGGTGAACGTCTTGGGATACGACAATGAAAAACGAACGATCTATCCTCTCAGACAGACTTCGTATCTTGAAAAAGAAAAAACGATTATTTTATTATTGATTTCGAAAGGTGACAATCGTCATTATTGTTGGGTTAAAAATCCGAGCCGATTACTGTCAAGACAAAATAATAAACATGAACATAAGATATGTTTATGTTGCAACTGCATGAACGCGTTTCACAGCAAAAAATCATTAGCGAAACATCAGGAATATAGCAACAAAAATCAAGGTGTCATCGTCGAAATGCCCAAACCCAACACCATCATGAAGTTTGAAAATCGCAATAGAAGGTTAAAAGTACTATTCGTCGTGTATGCCGATTTCGAATGCTTCACCGTGAAAATGAGTTCCTGCCAACCGAACGCTCTTCAAAGTTATGTTGAAAGATATCAAAAACACACGCCTTCGGGTTATTGCATTTACGTGAAATGCGCTTTCGACTCGCATCACGACATGGGTCCCTTCACCTACACAAAACAGTGCGAAGACGACGACGTGGCTCAAAGGTTTGTGGAAGAGTTAGAATCGAAAATTCAAATGTTATACGGTAAATTCAAAACTCCGGTGAAAATGATCATCACGCGAGAGCAGCAGGACAAAAATAACAGAGACACCGAATGTCACATATGCAGACAATCGTTCAACGAGAAGTCGGAGGAAAATAAGAAGGTTAGAGACCACGATCATTACACGGGTCTGTATCACAGTCCGGCTCACAGCAAGTGTAATTTAAAATATCATGACGCCATTTCTATCTGGTGATATTTCACAATCTCTTGGGTTACGACAGTCATCTGTTCGTGAAAAATCTCGGCACCTCCCACGAAGAATTAAATTGCATCATGAACAGTGAAGAAAGGTACATTTCCTTCACGAAATGGAAGCTCATGGAGAAGAAAAGAGTAATCAACGGAGAGACATTGAAAGAAAAAACGAAATTCATTCGTAGAGGCATACGTTTCATCAACAGTTTTAAATTCATGTCAACCACTCTGGAAAAATTAGTCGATAACATGAGCAAGGATAAATTTAAAATTACGAGCGAACATTTCGGAGAATGAGTAGATGTTATGTTGAGGAAAGGAGTCTATCCTTACGATTACATGAACGATCTAAAGAGATTCGATGACACCGCACTACCTTCAAAAGAAGATTTTTATTCGAAATTATACGAATCTGACATTTCCGACGAGATTTACGAACACGCCAAAAACGTGTGGAAATCATTCGATATAAAAACCATGAGAGATTATCATGATCTCTATCTGAAGACTGACGTTCTGCTCTTGGCAGACGTGTTCAAAAATTTTCAAGACGTCTGTCATCGAAATTACAATCTGGATCCAGCTTGGTATTTCACCACACCCGGTCTGGCATGGGACACTCTGTTGAAGAGCACCGAAGTCCAATTGGAATTATTATCCGACGTGGACATGTTGCTCATGTTCAAAAGGGCTACGAGAGGTGGCGTCTCGATGATCTCCCACAGATATTCTGAAGCTAACAATCCCTACATGAAAGAAGGTTTTGATTCGAAACGGTCGAATAAATACATACAGTATTGGGACGCTAATAATCTATACGGTTGGGCTATGAGTCATCCTTTACCGATTGAAAGTTTTGAATGGGTAACGGAACCGGAAGAGATGCAAAAATGGAGAGACTATCCTTGCATTTTAGAAGTCGATTTGAACTATCCGGAAGAATTACATGATCTACACAACGATTATCCGCTGGCTCCTGAACGAATGGAACCGAACGGAGGAGACGAGGAAAAACTCATTCCCAATTTATTTAACAAACGTAACTATGTCGTCTACAGTGAGAATTTGAAACAATACGTCGATTACGGGATGAAATTAGTCGACATACATTGCATTATTCGAATCAATGAAGAGCCTTGGATGAAAAAATACATCGATCTCAACACGAATCTCAGAATTCGAGCCAAGAACAATTTCGAGAAAGATTTCTTCAAACTTATGAACAACTGCATTTACGGTAAATCGATGGAAAACACCAGGAAGAGAACCGACAATCGACTCGTCACGTCTGAGAAAAGAGCTAAAAAATTAGTGGCGAAACCCAGTTACAAACACCGAACCATATTCGACGAAAATCTAGTGGCCATTCACATGCAAAAGACACACCTGAAGTTTGACAAACCGTATTATCTCGGACCGATCATCTTAGATATCAGCAAGCGATTGATGTACAAGTTTCACTACGATTATGTCAAATGAAAATTTGGTGATAAAGCCAAACTACTGTTCACCGACACGGACAGTTTAGTTTATGAGATAGAGGCGAAAGATGTCTACCGAGATATATCTCCGGACGTGGCCGCCTCGTTCAACATGAGCAATTATCCCATCGATCACCCATCCAACATTCAATCAAATGACAACAAGAAGGTGTTAGGTAAATTTAAGGATGAGAGCAGTGGTAAACAAATCATCGAATTCGTGGGATTGAGACCTAAACTCTATGCTTATCGTCTAGAAGATGAAGAGATCAAGAAGTGCAAAGGGGGTTAAAGCGTGTGTGGTGAAGAAAAACATCTCTTTCCAAGAGTATAAAGATTGTCTGTTAGGAAGTGGTCCAGTGTATGAGACAATGAAATCGATTCGAAGTGAAAATCATGACTTGTATACCGAAATAGTCAACAAGATTCCGCTGACGGCCAACGACGATAAGTGATTCGTGTTAGATGATAAAATAAGCACTTTGGCACTCGGACATTGGACTTTGGATCTAATTTTGGACGATAGGATTTCAGATATGATTGAGGATGATAAGATTCCAGATATGATTAAGGATGATAGGATTCCAGAAAATCAAGAGGAATTAAATGGATTCAAGATTATGGAAGTCGAGGAATTAGACGGATTCAAGATTATGGAAGTTGATAGAGTTAGTTTAAAAAGAAAAAGAAAAAAAGAAAAAATAATGAAATAGGATTTCAGATATGATTGAGGATGATAAGATTCCAGATATGATTAAGGATGATAGGATTCCAGAAAATCAAGAGGAATTAAACGGATTCAAGATTATGGAAGTCGAGGAATTAGACGGATTCAAGATTATGGAAGTTGATAGAGTTAGTTTAAAAAGAAAAATAAAAAAAAAATGCTTATCGTCTAGAAGATGAAGAGATCAAGAAGTGCAAAGGGGTTAAAGCGTGCATGGTGAAGAAAAACATCTCTTTCCAAGAGTATAAAGATTGTCTGTTAAGAAGTGGTCCGGTGTATAAGACTATGAAATCGATTCGAAGCAGAAATCACGACTTGTATACCGAAATAGTCAACAAGATTTCGCTGACGGCCGACGACGATAAGAGATTCGTGTTAGACGATAAAATAAGCACTTTGGCACTCGGACATTGGACTTTGGATCTAATTTTAGACGATAGGATTTCAGATATGATTGAGGATGATAAGATTCCAGATATGATTAAGGATGATAGGATTCCAGAAAATCAAGAGGAATTAAATGGATTCAAGATTATGGAAGTCGAGGAATTAGACGGATTCAAGATTATGGAAGTTGATAGAGTTAGTTTAAAAAGAAAAAGAAAAAAAGAAAAAATAATGAAATAGGATTTCAGATATGATTGAGGATGATAAGATTCCAGATATGATTAAGGATGATAGGATTCCAGAAAATCAAGAGGAATTAAACGGATTCAAGATTATGGAAGTCGAGGAATTAGACGGATTCAAGATTATGGAAGTTGATAGAGTTAGTTTAAAAAGAAAAATAAAAAAATAAAAAATAACGTCATTTTAGTGAATTATAATAAAATAAATAAATTAAAAAAAAAAAAATATATGCATTTATGAATAAGAAAATAGAGATATCCGTAGAAGGTGTCTGCTTACCTAACGAACCCCTATCCAACATCGATCTGTCGAATGCGGCAAAGGATTTGAAAATCAAAGATTTTCTAGCCATGTTTTCCAGAGATGCCTTGCCGAAGAGAAGACCTCGACAATCGGAATGCGGAATTTTAAATCTAGACGATTTATCGGGTGAAGGCACTCACTGGGTGGCATGGTTCAAGAACGGGAAGAAGAAGAATTATTATTTCGACAGCTACGGAATCTCGCCGCTGAAAGAAATAAAGAACTATTTCAACAAATCGATGGTTCGTTACAACATGGAACGAGTGCAATTGCCAGATCAAATGTTTTGCGGTCACCTGTGTCTCTATGTTCTCAAGAGATGGTCTGAAGGAGATCGGTTTCAAGACATTCTCAATGATTTACATTAGAGAGAGTTTTTTTTTTATAGTATATATAAAGGTAAAAAAATTATATAAAAATTTTAAAAACGAAAAAAAAAAGAAAAAGAAGCCAAACTACTGTTCACCGACACGGACAGTTTAGTTTACGAGATAGAGACGAAAGATGTCTACCGAGATATATCTCCGGACGTGGCCACCTGGTTCAACATGAGCAATTATCCCGTCGATCACCCATCCAACATTCAATCAAACGACAACAAGAAGGTGTTAAGTAAATTTAAGGACGAGAGCGGTGGTAAACAAATCCTCGAATTCGTGGGCTTGAGACCTAAACTGTATGCTTATCGTCTAGAAGATGAAGAGATCAAGTGCAAAGGGGTTAAAGCGTGCGTGGTGAAGAAAAACATCTCTTTCCAAGAGTATAAAGATTGTCTGTTAGGAAGTGGTCCGGTGTATAAGACTATGAAATCGATTCGAAGTGAAAATCACGACTTGTATACCGAAATAGTCAACAAGATTTCGCTGACGGCCGACGACGATAAGAGATTCGTGTTAGACGATAAAATAAGCACTTTGGCACTCGGACATTGGACTTTGGATCTAATTTTAGACGATAGGATTTCAGATATGATTGAGGATGATAAGATTCCAGATATGATTAAGGATGATAGGATTCCAGAAAATCAAGAGGAATTAAATGGATTCAAGATTATGGAAGTCAAGGAATTAGACGGATTCAAGATTATGGAAGTTGGTAGAGTTAGTTTAAAAAGAAAAAGAAAAAAAGAAAAAATAACGTCATTTTAGTGAAATATAATAAAATAAATAAATTAAAAAAAAAATATACGCATTTATGAATAAGAAAATAGAGATATCCGTAGAAGGTGTCTGCTTACCTAACGAACCCTTATCCAACATCGATCTGTCGAATGCGGCGAAGGATTTGAAAATCAAAGATTTTCTAGGCGTGTTTTCCAGAGATGCCTTGCCGGAGAGAAGACCTCGACAATCGGAATGCAGAATTTTAAATCTAGACGATTTATCGGGTGAAGGCACTCACTGGGTGGCATGGTTCAAGAACGGGAAGAAGAAGAATTATTATTTTGACAGCTACAGAATCTCGCGGCCGAAAGAAATAAAGAACTATTTCAACAAATCGATGGTTCGTTACAACACGGAACGAGTGCAATCGCCAGATCAAGTGTTTTGTGGTCACCTGTGTCTCTACATTCTCAAGAGGTGGTCTGAAGGAGATCGGTTTCAAGACATTCTCAATGATTTACATTAGACAGAGTTTTTTTTATAGTATATATAAAGGTAAAAAAATTATATAAAAATTTTAAAAACGAAAAATAAAAATAAGTGAAATAATTCATTTTCAATAAACTGCGTTTGAAAGATATTTTTAAAACAAAAATCTCAAAACAACATGCCAGTTGATAAATTTGGTAGAACGTTACGTTCAGAGATACGAACCTCAAGAGGAACCTTTGAACATGAACGATAAGAAGCTCTACAATCTTCCCGAGCTGATAGATCTCGCAGATGCTGCAACTAAAAAATATGTCGACGGAGGAATGCAGATTTCGAACGAATCATGCTAGATAATTACGTGGATAAAGCCATGACCGACGATCTCGATCTGAAATCTAAACGTTTGGTGAACATCGGGAATCCCATAGAGCCCACCGATGCCACGACCAAGAAATACGCTGACGACTCTCACGCGCGATTCAGCGAACATCTGAGAAATAGATACGTTCAGAAAACGATGCACTCGGAATTGAATGCCAATTCTAACAAGATAACGAACGTGGCCACTCCCACGAATCCCAAGGACGTGGCGACCAAACACTACGTAGATCTGGAACAGAGAATGTCTGACAGACGAGAAATGAAATCGGATCTGAATGCGGGATTCAACAAAATATTGAATCTGTCGAAGGTTGACGACATGGATGCGGACTCAACTGCCGTCAACAAGGGCTACATAGATTCTGCCAAGATACGATCACAAGAATACATAGAATCGCAAGTGGATGTTCTCTACCTGCAAAAACAATCTAGAGGAACCATGGAGGGTGGTATCAACATGAACGGTGAGAATTTATTCGGTCTCGATCACGATCCCGAATTCGATTCCAGCACAGTCAGCAGGAAGTACGTGCATGACAACTCGGTCTGGAGAAAGGCCGACATCATGGAAGGTAAACTAGACATGGGTGGACACATGCTCATGAATCTACCGGACCCCATGAACATGACGGATGCCTGCACCCTGATTTCGGTGGTGGATTGAGTCAAATATGCTAGACAATTGATCACCGTGTGGGCCGAGGAGGCCAGCATGTTAGAGGAGGGAAAAACCGAGTGGTCTTTCGGAAACGGAGGTAGCGGATCGAAACATGGTCAGGTGGGATATCCCATGCCGTTAGGAGGTGAAATCATTCGAATGAGTCTGGCTTCCTTGGATTTGAATAACAGAGCAGTCATTAATCTCGTGGTGAATGGAGTAGAGAGCGATAAGAAATACAGCATTGAAAAGACTGAGAATCAACACGCAAATGTTAGCACGTTCAGCACGCCTCTCAAAGTGAACGCCAGAGACAGGATTAATTTTGTTACGAAAACCAATAATCCCGAAGCCGCCACTTCCGTGGTGAGTCTACTGATCGAACTAGATCCTTTAAACAAACAGTGAACGTGTGGAAATAATTAATTAAAAAAAATAATGTGTGATTATTAAAAACAAAAAAAAAATGAGATTTAGAAGATGTTCAATCTCTCTAGATCTCATTACTTTTATTTTTTTGTTTGTTTTTTTTTTGTTTTTTTAATAATTACTCATTACTTTTTTTATTTTGTTTTTAATTTTTTTCACACACGTCTCTCATCAAATGATCGACATCTTATTTCCATCCGATTCGAATTGTAATTCTCTATCCGAGAGGACCAGGGCGAAGGCTTCGGTTTTTCTCGGCACGTTTCTATCGAATTGCATCTTGATCTGAATGTCTAAGATGCTACTCTTGAGTCGTTCACTCTGTTTACTGACGTCGAACACGAACATGGGATACATCGACTTGTATTTGGCGGGAGATATGTTAGGGTTGCTCATCAATTCGTCTAGACCATGATACTTCTTTCTAAAATCAGCGGCGTCACTGTACAGTCTGCAGAAATCGTTCTTGTCGAACGACGCATTGTAATCGATTGCTGGATATCTCGTGACGTTCAGAAACACTTGCATGTTTCTCAAACTGCAGTGATCGAACAGTGACGCATTCTTTTCCTGAGACCCGTCCCTATCGGTCTGAAACGCAACCACGATGAAACGCGGTCTCTCGGAAGCGGATTTCACCGTCAATCTCCAATCGAAGTGATTCATGGAGGGAGGAATGCTAGCCGTGTCGCACTGTCTCATTCTAAATCCCACAGGTAATTTACTCTTGGATTCTATGATCCTGTAGAGACGCGCTTTCTCCACGATCGAAGGCTGCATGTGCGGAACGAACCACGATATCTTGTGTAGAGTTATCTTACCCGCATCGGTCGTGGGGAGTCTCAGTATTGCATCGTTTCCTTTTTGAATCAACGTCAGATTGTGTTTGAATCGGTACATGATCTTGTTGTAATCGTCCGCGAATCCGAAGATGTGTTTCAGAGGTATCCTGAACGAAAACGTTCCTTTAGGTCTGGACGTCTTGACGACGTAGTTCAATATCGCGGCGGCGCCGGCGTTAGCAGGGCCGACGGTGTCTTTCACCCACAACTGATTAAGTCCTCTGGATTTCGAAAAAACATCTGGATACGTCAAGAGTCCGAACATCGTGGTGGCCTGACCGGGATGAAACACAGATTCTATCTCTTGTCCGGATAGCATGTATTTTATATTACTGAATAGATGCATGATGCCATTATTGGCAAGAGTAACCGTGTCGTCGTCGGCGTAGTCGCTCCCATCTTCCTTGGTGAGACGTCCCTGCACCACTATGTAACTCTCGCTAGGATGGACGAATAGATCTTGAGTTTTGACATTGATTCTTATCTCTCCCGCATTGTTCAAACTCGTTCCGGTTACCGGTTTCGTATTCGTGAACCTCATATTCTTGAATACTTTCATCTTTCACTATGTTTTGTGCTATATCTAGTATATTTGCCACTTTTAAAGGGTTTTTGTTTTTTGTTTATTAATTAGCTTGCTTTTTTATCTAAAAATAGTTTTCATTATTTTTTTATTATTATTTTTCTCTCCTATATATATATGTGTGTAAACAAGAAAATGTTAACGAGAGTAAATAAAAAAAATTTTGTTTTTTTTATTAAAACTTTGTCTTCTGTAATTGTTGTTCGTAAAATTTTCCGATGATCTCTTCTCCATCCAAAGCTTCGATTTCGTAAGTCACCGGATCGGTGTGACATATTTTGATTATCACGAAGATTTCCGAGGTCCATCGAGGAGTATAACCCTTTTTGAAGTGCTTCTTATAAGCGTAGATTCTCACTCGATCACCGACCGCAAATTTCGGCGTTCTAGACTTCTTCCTGATCTTAGCTTTCTCAGGATATAGATTCGCGTAGACCCGTTTTTCGTTTCGAGGATCGCTAGCTGCCGTGGGAGTCATCTTGATCGATTTGTGTCGTGTGTTGTTGTAATCTTTGACCAGACCGTTCAGAGCGTATATGTATTTCTTGGTCGAATTCACCGTGAAGTATCTATGCATCTTTTCCTTCATTGTTCAATTCCAACGTTCCACCACGCTGGCTTTCTCTTCGTTTTCGATCGAGTAGAGGTCGACCAATCGATGAACGTGCTTGTTGTAGAATTCCTTTCCCTTATCTACCCACAATTTATTCAGTTTTCGAGAAGACGAGTCGAACACGCTCTTCATAGCCTCGGCGACGCAAGGTCCCGATTTATTCTTCAAAGCTCTGATCCAACCGTATTTGGAAAACACGTCGATGACTGTCAATAGATATTTGACGCCCTCGTTCCACCTCGAAAACGATCTCATGTCGACCAAGTCGGCAGACCAAATATCATCCAAACCCTTCACGAACACCCTTCTCTTTCGAAATTTACGCACGATGGGTTTGTGTAACTCCTCAGCCAATTCGCTCATCAATAATCATTTCTTCTTCTTTTCAGATGCGCTTTTTTTTGAACGCCCCATCCGAATTGACGTTTCGCACCGGTCAAATTGCCGACCAGCGAACGTTCTATCTTCTCTCTCCTGGTCGGATTTGATATACCTCTCAATTTCGCCAACATGTTTTTATCGCAGACGTCGTTGCGAGTCTTGGTGTCGGGATGTCCGGCGTAGCATAGAACGTGATCATATGTGGCGCGTCCACCCTATTCACAGGTTTGCTCCAAGATTTAGGAGTCAGATCGGCGTTGAGTCTCTTGTTCAATTTCGTTCCAGGTCCCGTGAAACTGTGACCAGGCAGATGCATTTCGAAAGGTAGATTATTGATCATTTTATTCACGATGCCTTTACTTTTGCTCGTGTTCTTTTTTTTGATGAATCGAGTCTTGATAGAACCACACACGTCGCAAATTCCGCGAAGCATCTGTCTGTCAGTTTTAGTTCGTACTTCTCGAGAATTACTCGTCTCAGTAACTCTCTTACACTTTATGCAATACATTTTTTTAGAGTTATTTAAATTGATTTCGTTTTTATTTTATATATAAATTTAATATTTCTTTTTAAAAAATTTTGTTCTTATTATATATATTTTTTTTTCAATCGCTGCTCTTGAGTTCTATCATCTTACTGAATTCCTCCCTAGCCTCATTCCTCCCCTTTTCCACGAGAGAATCCTTCATCTCTTCCTTCATGATCTGACGAGTCTTGATTCTCACGGCTTCTTTCATGGCATCGTATTTCGTTTTCTCGCTCATTATCGTGAAGTATTCTCCGTCTGATATCCTACCATCTTTCAATGCCATCGAGATCATTTCGGATATCGTGTCGATCTTGGAGTCGGCCAAGACGCAAATCTTTTCGTGTTTCCTTGCCTTCAGATATAATTTCATACTCAAAAAGTTTCCGAGCGTGCTAAACAAATGGCGGCGAGAGCCACACCTTCTACGAAAATCAGTCAGACATGCACTCATGATGGCGTTGTTTTTCTCAAAATGGCCGATAACTGTGTGAAAAGACTTTCTAGCACCCAGGAAGTGAATAAATTGATAGGAAGTATTGGAAAGGGAACGTAAGTTATGCTGAAACTATTCATCAATAACCATTCTATTGATTACTCAGTAACCCAGTAGATACCTACACTGATTTCCAACTAGCTTATGCTGACAGTATAACCATTCTAGTGATTACTCAGTAACCCAGTAGATACCTACACTGACTTTCAGCTAGCTTATGCTGACAGTATATTAACTACACTTGATAAGAAGTATTGGGAAGGGAACGTTAGTTATACCGGAACTATTCATCAATACCCATTCTAGTGATTACTCAGCAACCCAGTAGATACCTACACTGACTTCCAACTAGCTTATGCTGACAGTATAACCATTCTAGTGATTAGTCAGTAACTCACTAGATACCTACACTGACTTCCCACTAGCTTATGCTGACAGTATATTAACTACACTTGATAGGAAGTATTGGAAAGGGAACGTACGTTATGCTGAAACTATTCATCAATAACCATTCTAGTGATTGCTCAGTAACCCAGTAGATACCTACACTGACTTCCAATTAGCTTATACTGACAGTATAACCATTCTAGTGATTACTCAGTAACCCAGTAGATACCTACACTGACTTCCAACTAGCTTATGTTGACAGTATAACCATTCTAGTGATTACTCAGTAACCCAGTAGATACCTACACTGATTTCCAACTAGCTTATGTTGACAGTATAACCATTCTAGTGATTACTCAGTAACCCAGTAGATACCTACACTGATTTCCAACTAGCTTATGTTGACAGTATATTAACTACACTTGATAGGAAGTATTGGAAATGGAACGTAAGTTATGCTGAAACTATTCATCAATAACCATCCTAGTGATTACTCAGTAGCCCAGTAGATACCTACACTGACTTCCAACTAGCTTATGCTGACAGTATATTAACTACATTAGCTGCAAACACATCAATTGACAACATGGACCGTCTTACTTATTATTATAGAAGCACATATAGGTGGAGGCATTATCAATGTATACATTGTGTCTCTGACTAATAGATTCTCAGTAAATGTGTATATATGACAACCCATGCGCCCAAAGTGTCAATAGATTGCTATGTGTACAAGTCCACATAAACTGCACCCGATTTAACCCTACTTAAGTATCATACTTACCTCATTAATATAGCAATATACTTTTAGTGAAACGTATGTCAACTAGAAAATCTACACATGGCAGAGTCTGCTCACAATGGATAAAATTTGTCATATACACATATTTATATATTCACAATGTATATTTTCATAAGCCACAAAATGCTTAAACTATGCATTTCATAATACCCAAGATTGAAGTGAATTATCATTGAAAGTGTAAACATGGGAAACATTAAACACACAGGTAAATCCTTAAAATATGGAATTCATAAAATCTGTGGTTATAAGTGAAGTACAAGTGAAAATGTAAAGCTGCAAATATGGCAAATTCTACTTAAAGTGCTAAGGCATTGTCTTATATTCATATCCACGATGTATATTTCATGAGTCAGTAAATCTTTAAGCTTGGGAACTCATAAAATCTATTCTTAAAGTGAAGTACCAGTGAAAATGTAGATATGGGAAACTCTGTACTTAAAGGTTTAAGGTATTGCCATATATACATATCCACAGTGTACACTTCATGAGTTAGTAAATGTTGAAACTAGTGAGTTCATGGGGGATTAGATTTGCTTCTTGGATTTATACCACGCTCGCAGTCGGTTTCATGCAAAGGAGGGCATGTTGCTCATTGGGATTGCTGGGGGTCCCAGTATGAACAGTTTTGAACCCGGAACGTGCTTAGTAAATATGAGATTACAATTTGGTAGAATCGGGAATCTGAAGCTGAAGCATTTTCTAAACAATACGAAGCATATGGGAGGGTACTGGGCAACCTGTCTATCAAGAAATGGAGGGGAAATATTCGTTCTTCAACATGCGTTGTTACAGCTTAGTGTAAAGTGACTAAAATGCACTCTCTTGGGTGGTAGAAATCGGCCATTTTGAGAAAAACAATGCCATCATGAGTGCATGTCTGACTGATTTTCGTACGGGGCACGACTCTTACTGGCAAGAAAAGACCTAGTTTGTGTTAAGTGTTCGTTAACATACACTTTACCGGTATTCCTAGAGGTCTTGAGGTTTTGTCTGGCCCGGTAGAATCTGTCTCGAACCCTGTAACTGAAAAACTTCACTAGAGTTGGTCGTGATTGCTTTCTAGTTTTCTTTGGGTCATCAGAGCGGTGACTCCACTCTAGTTCACGGATGTCCAAGTCAACTCCTATCGTTTTCAGATACTTATAACCACTTCGTCAGTGAATTGACTCTCAGATTCTGGACTACCAGATATTCTCAAGATGTTTCTCATCCCGTATTATTTTAAGACATTGAGTTCATTCTTGAGAGTAACTATGACCTTATCCTTAACTCTTAGACTCTTCTAACTTCTTAACTCTGATTGTTAGCTCAGTAATTTGCACAGAGAATGTAGATTTCAGTGGTTTTTCAAGTACAATTAATACCAAAGGGTGTGTTAATTCACTAATGAGATTGATATCATGTCATTACCAGGAACACCATGACTCGCCATATTGCCGCTATTAACACTGGTGTCAACCTCATATAACTAAATGTTAGGCAAGGAATCACGTATTTTCTTGTGCTGTTTTGGAGTATGAATGTCAAATAAACTATCATTGGATCCGCGTCTTTGCTCAACAGAATCCATTATATCTTGTTCA
Source organism: Pictodentalium vernedei (assembly GCA_031216915.1). Lineage (NCBI taxonomy): Eukaryota > Metazoa > Mollusca > Scaphopoda > Dentaliida > Dentaliidae > Pictodentalium > Pictodentalium vernedei. The sequence continues at coordinate 8,805,343 of CM062288.1, read as the reverse complement.
GATTTAAGGGTAGAGCTTTCCATTGAAAAGTTAAAACGACGAAAGTTAAACCATGTTACGTGATGCCCACGAAATAAAGTGAAACATCGATTAATATTTTAAAATAGAGGGAAAATCCGACACCAGGTTGCTCAGAATTACAATAATTACATCTATATCTCAATTAACGCCACTTTTTCAGAACATGATCTTACAAAATTTCTATATGTTCGCCATCCTCAAAAATTAGAAATTTTAGCTTCTAATCACAAAATATTGACCTGGCCCCCTCCATGTCATGTGATCGTTTGGTATAATAAAGTAAAGTGCTTTGTACTGCTTGTGTGTACAAAATTCAGACTCTCGTTTGAGTTTAGATTGCCAAATTAAGGAGACTGGTTGTTCTCAAAAAAATTGGGTAAAAGTATTACATTTGCTAGTGTGAATCTGAAACATATCTGAAGAATACATGGACCTTGTGGTGGTGCCTGCCTTCCAAGTATTTATAATAGCAAAGGTACGAATCGCCCGTGTATGCCGCCCCCTCCCCCAACAGGCGTGGAAGGCAGTTGTTATTATTCTGAAAGACGAGTTCGGTTTTGTGTTATTCAGCACCCCCCCCCCCCCCCCCCCCACCCCGATGTGGAAAACAGTATGACGCGTCCAGCGTACGGGTATATTTTATTCAGCCCCACCCCCAGTACGCATGGAGATGTGGAAAGCGGTTGTTATAATTTATTAAGACGAATATACATTGTTTTACCCCCACCCCATTCTCCCCAGATGTGGAACGCACTTGCTACCTTTTATAAAAACGAACGTAAAGTGTTTGAACATTGAGCACTATAGACCGGCTGTTCAGAATTCTTTTAATGAGACAGGGTTTTAGTGGCTGTATTATACACTTCACTGACATCAACATAAAGTCAGTTTAATGCCAGTGACATAAACTGCAGGTGTTACCATTCTGTGAAAAGAAATTCAATTACTCATATCATTGACGGCACATTTAACTGTGTTATGAGCTGAATAAATGTTTCATATCTTCACCCCATTAAATACAACTTGCCGTTAACAAAACAATTTTATAACGTTGTACTAGACACTCAAAACGATGACCTTTTCTACAGTGTAACATTCCCATCTTGTTTCATATGAAGTATCTAACCATTCTGTTCGTGAAAATAGTTTTAACCACAACTCCTCATTTTGGACAAGATTTAAAATAAATGAGCTCAAATATGATCCAGGAAACATGATTTAAGCAAACTTGAATCTTCTTAAAGAAATATGCAATCCCACAGTGAGCCCAGTTTGCAAGATTATGGCTAAAAATAACATATTCGTAAATTTACCAAGGGGAAATATTAAAAATCTAGCCGATTTTTAGTCATTTAGTCATAGATTTTCAAGAAAAAATGGCCATTCTCAGATCTTAGTGTGACATTACAAGTTGCATGTGCAAAATATTCCAGTAAGCATTTGTTAACCCTATGCAGGTTCTCAAACATCAAAATTTTGATAAAATGGGTTGTGTTTGCCTACACACAGCACCCAAAGTTAAGAAGAGAGATCAACATAAGTGGAAGTAGAATTCACTGAGAATTATTTTTATAAGTAATAAGGTATTCAAAAAACAATCCTTAACCCGTTTTGGGCTGGATAAACAATGATACCCATCAAAAGCTTAAAACTCATGTTCTCCTTGGATTTCTCTGAAAACAGCCTGTATATTTTTAGGAAAAAATGGCCATTCGCAGTTCTTGGTGTGCCATTACAAGTTGCATGAAAAAATATTCCTGTTAGCACCTGTTAACCCTCTACAAATGCCAGACATCAATATTGTGGATACATTTGAGATAAAATGGACAATTTTCAAATAGCCACAGCACTCAGTGGACAAGTGTCAAACAAACGTAACTTCTTTTGCCCATCATTAACCTGTCGGACGACGATATTGATATTAACCCTCTCTAAAATTAATGATGGTTTTTACTTAAATATTTTTTTTTCACTCTAAGTCATTTGAGACTACTATACCCATCTTTCTCATAACATCAAAACGGGAACTTCAGTGAGACAGTTAAAGACAATTCATCAGACACTTTGGGATCATGAAAAATCATGGAATCTCATCTGGAAAAGCCATGATTCTCCAGAATCATAAAGTTTAGTTTTTTTGTTTTTTTTCCCCCCACACATTTTGTCCGTACGATTCAGAAGCAATTTTCGAACCGATTGTCACAAAATTTTGCACACTCATAGAGGGGCACGAAATCTAAAGATGTACCGAAGCAGAATTTTGATTTAACCCTTATTTCGTCAGAATTGGCAAAAAACTGATAAAATTGGGGTTTATCGGCACTTTCTCGAAACACGTCGCGTAGATTTTTTCGAAATATTCATCATTGCTAGACCAGCCTGTGACACGACCATTGATACACAAACCATATTAGGCAATGCATATGGTAACCCTCCACAGACTGCCAAACATCAAAATCGTTATGAAATGGGCTGTTTTGGGCCTTCACAGCACCCAAACGACACAGGAGAGATAAACATAACTTCCTTTATTGGAAGTGGAATTCAACGAGGATCATAAGGTGTAAGATAATAAGGGTGTTTAAAAAACCAAGCGTTAACCCGTTTTGGGCTTGTTACACAGCAATACCACCCCCTCCCCCCCCCCCCCCCAAAAAAGCTCAAAGATTCATGTTTTCCGTGGATTTCTCTAAACGAGTCTTGTAGATTTTCAAGAAAAATTGGTCTTGGTGTGACATTACAAGTTGCATGGACAAAATATTCCGGTCAGCATTAGTTAACCCTCCCCGGGCTGCTAAACGTAAACATTGTGATAAAATGGGCTGTTTGGACACCAACAGCACCCAAAGGGCATACGACAGAGAAAGGTACCTTCATTTATCCGACACAAAATTGATAGGAAAACATTTTGGTAAGTGGTAAGGGTATTCAAAAGTTAACGTCTTCACCCATTTTGAGCTGGTTAAAGAGAGATACCCATAAAAATCTTAAAATACCCGTTTTCTGTGGATTTCTCTAAAAACATCTCGTAGGTTTCAAGGCAAATCGTCTATTCGCAGGTCTTCGTGTGACATTACAAGTTGCATGGACAAAATATTCCGGTCAGCATTAGTTAACCCTCCCCGGATGGCTAAACGACAACATTGTGATAAAATGGGCTGTGTTTAGACCCCAACAGTACCCAAGGCGTACGCCACAAAGAAAAGTGTCTTCTTTTATCAAGCGCACAATTTATACGGAAACATTTTTGTAAGTAGTAAGGGTATTTAAAAGTCGAAGTCTTAACCTATTTTGGGCAGGCTAAAGAGAGATACCCCCTAAAAGCTTAAAATTCCCATTTTCTGTGAATTTCTCTGAAAGAAACTTGTAGGTTTTCAAGAACAATTGACTATTCGCAGGTCTTTGTGTGACATTACAAGTTGCATAGATAAAATACTCCGGTGAGCGTTTATTAACCCTCTACAAACTGCCAAGCATCATCATTTTGTTGAAATGGGCAGTTTTCGGACACGCACAGCACCCAAAGTATACGCGAGAGATAAACATAATATCCTTTGTTGGAAGTGGAATTCACCGAGAACTATTTTGTAAGTAATAGGGGTATCAAAAAACAAGCGTTAACCTCTTTTGGGGAAGTTAACAGAGATACCCATCAAAAGCTTGAAAAAATCATGTTTTCCCTGGATTTCTTTATAAATATCTTGTAGGTTTTTCAAGAGAAAATGGCAAGGTCTTGGTGCCACATTACCAGATGCGTGGATAAATTATTCTGGTACGCATTTGTTAACCCTCAATGGGCTACTAAATGTCAAAAATTTTGAAAAAATAGTCTGTTTTTGGACACCAACAACATCAAATGGGAATGCCACAGAGAAACGTAACTTCTTTTACTAGACGCAAAACTGATAGGGAAACATTTTTGTAAGTAGTAAGGGTATTCAAAAATCGAGGTCTTAATCCATTTTCGACTGGTTATTGAGATATACCCCTTAAAAGCTTAAAATTCACATTTTCTGTGAATTTCTCCGAACAATCTAGCAAGTTTTCAAGAAAAAATGACCATTCGCAGGTCTTTGAGTGACATTATAAGTTGCATGGACAAAATATTCCGGTAAGCATTTGTTAACCCTCCAGAGCCTGTCTGTATAGACATTTTGAGAAGATGGACTGTTCTTGGGCACTCATAACACCCAATGTGTACCTGCGAGATAAACATAACCTCCCTCATTGGAAGTGGAATTCACCGAGGATCATTTTTGTAAGTAATGAAGATATTCACAAGACCAAGCATTAACCCGTCTATGGCTGGTTACAGAGCGATAATCTCAAAAGGTTAAAAATTCATATTATCCGAGGATTTCTCTAAAAGCATCTCGTAGATTCTCAAGAAAAATTGGCCATTCTCAGGACTTAGTGTGACATTACAAGTTGCATGAACAAGATATATTCCAGTAAGCATTTGTTAACCCTATGCAGAATCTCAAACATCACAATTTTGATAAAATGGTCTGTGTTTGCATACCCACAACACCCAAAGTTAAGAGGAGAGATCAACATAAGTGGAAGTAGAATTTACTAAGAATTATTTTTGTAAGTAATAAGGGCATTCAAAAAACAACCATTAACCCGTGTTTGACTGGACAAACAATGATACCCATCACAAGTGTAAAATTCATGTTCTCTTTGGAGTTCTCTGAAAACATCTTATAGATTTTTAAGTAAAAATGGCCATTCGCAGTTTTTGGTGTGACATTAGAAGTTGTATGGAAAAATATTCTTGTTAGCACTTGTTAACTCTCTACAAGCTGCCAGACATATATATTTTGGATATATTTGAGATAAAATGGACCATTTTCAAATAGCCACAGCACTCAGTGGGTATGTGTCAAACAAGCACTCCTTTTGTCGGTCATTAACTTGTCGGTCGACGATATTGACATTAACCCTCTCCACCGTTAATGATGGTTTTTACCTAAACATTTTTTTTATCAAACTGAGTCATTTGAGACTACTACGCCCACGTTTCTCAGAACATTGATACAGGAACTTCAGTGAGACAGTTAAAACAACCCACCAGACACTCTGACGTCATGAAAAATCATGGAATCTCATCTGGAAAAGCCATGATTCTCCAGAATCATAAAGTCTAGTTATATTTGATATTTAACATTGGTTGGAGCCCTAAATATTAATTGATTAAGCCGTGTTGATCTAACGGTATTTGGGTCCCTAGGGTGTGGGGGGGGGGGGGGCGAGTGAAATAACACTAGATCGAATGTAGATTTTGATATTGTGGCATCTCAGTTTGATCTTAATGCCTTTTGACTGGCAAATAGCTGTTTTAGACAATTTATGACTTCTTGGCGTTATCTGCTCAAAATCAAATTTGCCCAGAATTTATTTATAGGGGCTAGAAGACCAAGGGTCAAACTTAGCAACAGTGAGGTTACCATGTATAATTTTGCTTGTGATTATCATTATTTGGCTTGCGTTTCGTTGACTTCATTAAAACATACATTAACTGTATTTTTTTCTTTTTGTTTACCTTTTTTCCAATCTTAGGTATTCAAATCTATGATTGGAAAAGCCGTTAATTTAAAATTGCAAAATTACAAAGGCATCTGCCGCAAGTACCGAAGGCACGAGCATTTGTAGGGGGAGGGGCATTTCAAATCTGCTATGAAATGCAGCGTTCTTGTGACTTTTAGGGTGAAAATCAACTTAATTTTTTCGGATGGCAAAATTAGTTTTTTGGGTTCTTTTTCATTTACCAGCGTGTTTAGAATTTTCCAAGTTCATTCAATCCTATATCCACATTTTCTTCACCCCAGCATCAACTGAATTTGTTTTTTCTTACATACACCTGGAACTTAATTAACCAGCCCCTTAAATGTTTCATGACAGTGAAGTTGCTGTTACTGAATATTATGTTTTAATGATTGATATATCTGGCAGTACATTTCATCTAGTGGAACATGATATTTCCGATTGATAGCGTAACCCAAACACATCCCCTCGTCCACGTGAAGCATGCTTCCCAGGAATGTCACAAAAAACACTTTCATCCACATGCAATATCTGGGTACAAAACAAGAAAATGTGTATCTTCTTTTATCAATAAATGTAGACATGGCAAAGTGGTGACTGTCAGAGGCACTAAGATGCCAAATCGTTGGCATGCATGCAACAGGCATGTCATTCAAAGCTATTGGAAGGCAACTTGGCTGTAGTCATTCTGTCATCAGCAGACTTGTCTGAAAACATCAACAAACTAGCGATTAAGGACCGACCAAGGCCTAGATAACCCCAAAATACCTCTCTTCGGGAAGATCAGGGCGAAGCACGCATCGTTAAGCGTGAACTCTTTTGCTTCAGCTGGGGTTTTGAAACGCCTTTGGCTCCCTAACAGGCGTTTCAGCAACAGAACAGCCCGAAACCGTCCCAAAGCACTGGGTATGAGGTCCAGAAGGGTCATCAAGTGTCCAGCTCTGTCCGATCAGCATCAAAGACGATGGTTGGAGTGGTGTATGGCACGACAACATTGGAATATCAGGACGCGGAGGAGAGTCCATTAGTAGGATCCTGCTTCACGTCACAGATGATCGCATGAGAGTGTAGAGGCATAGACATACTGCTTACGTGCACATGAACATCAGACCTACTGTTCATTATGGTGGAGGATCAGTAATGATCTGGGGATGCCTCTCTCATGATTGTAAACTTGATATGGTGACTGTACGTGGGAATCTCAACGGTCATCAGTACATCCGGGACATTCTCAATCCGGTTGTCGTGTCTCATTTTGACAACCACACGTTGGCTATTCGCCCTGTATTCATGGACGACAGAGAAAGGCCACATCGTTCCCATGCTGTGAGGCATTCGTTCAGAACAACGCTATTACAACACTACCTTAGTCTGCAATGGGCCGCGATTTGATTCTTTAGAACACATCTTGGACTTTCTTGGACGTCGTGTGCAAGCAACGGATCCACCTGAGAAGAATTTGGCCGATTTGGAAGCTGCATTGCATGAGGAGTGGCAGTTGCCTCTGGACCGTATCTGAAGGCTCACTGGTAGAATTAGGATGAGGGTTCAGGCTGTCGTCCGGGCACGTGGTGGAGGATACCCTCGCTACTGACGTCAGACACTGCTAATGTGTTCAGGTGATCACAACTTACATTATTGTCAGTAATTACCGGCATTGTTTCATCATGGGCCGTTCCAGCACCATACTTGTCGGGAGAACATTTTTCCATCAAAAACATTAGTGACGGATATGTATAATTAGCGCCATTAAAATCCTGCATATTTTCATCTTTGTGATGTCTTTCATTTGTCAATAGACCATTCTTTCCGCAAACAGTCACTTATGGCCATCTGAAAGATAACAAGGATGTAATGACAGTTTCTATTAACACAGCAGCGAAAAAAACAGGGGGTGCTTAATTAAGTCCCAGGTGTATATTATCGCGTTTTACCCCCAATAAAATTATTCTCCAGATATTCGCGGTCACGTTTGAAAAAAAAAACATAAATTTAAGGCATTGGCTACCTTTTCACGGGATTTTTCTGGAACAATAATGTATTTCAACTGGTTTTGTATACATGTTTTTATATAACACGCATCGTGTATTGTTAAAAATATGATTAATGGACATAACACGCTTGGAAATGTTTCTCCGCAGTTTCTTCATGAATACTACCAGCCTCTGTCATTCAGAGTTTAAGCAGGGAAAGTATATAAATTAAGAGAAAGAAGGTAGAAATTTGTTCTTGGTCGCGGAATTAAGTTAATAGAATATTACCAAGCCTACAAAGTATAACGGGCCCTCGATAAGATTAAGTAAGACACAGAACAAAAACACAACGATCACACACACCTTAACACTCCCGGTTCAAAATAGGGGGGGGGGGGTGCTTGCCCCTCCCCCCCCCCCCCCCCCTGAATCTGCCCGTGCATGCCGAAATAGAATATATTATCTGACTATTCAGACTAGCCAGTATGCGGTGCACTTTCCGGTGGAGGTGAACACTCGAGTCCCCCCATCTAAACGTGGGTGAGATTTGATTTTCACCTCAGTTGGAGCGTGCACTGCACGTACGATTCATGTAATATATTGAATGAAAATGTAACAAAATTTACTAAGAAATAAATTCCATATTCGACCGATGTACTTCTTCTACTTCGATCTTCTTTCTATCCGAAGAAAATGGCATTTCAGTTGATCAGTTTTTCAAATTCGTCTGGCGGGCGGGTTTTGGACAATTGCTAGAAGCGCCCCCGCCCCCTCACACTTTCATTGGCATCCACAATTCCTGTAAATGTTGAAATATTGAAATATGAAGAAAGGATTGTGCCCGATTGTGCCCGATTGATAACGTCCATGGTATCCAACACGTACGAATATTGAACCTCGTGTACATATAGGGAAAACAATATTTGTAAGAAAATTACGATGACCCCCCTCCCCCCTCTCCCCCCCCCCCCACCACCAACAACAAACCTGGAATCGTGTCTGACTCATACACACACCCATCAGTGACGCAAATGGCGTCGTGCACAAAACAACACGACGTAATTTACGCCTTTTGGAAGGTCTTCATTTGGATGAAAAAAAGTATGTCGTATGCATATCAATATTCAACACGACCATAGAGTAGCTAATATATGTGGGAGGTTGGAAAAGATTAATGCAGTGAATTTGATGTTTCGGAGGGGGTGGGGTGGGGTGAATAAATAATCTGGTAGATAGATAGGTAAATGAAGATGTAGGAGATGGAGTTGGTAGCACCCGTGGGGGTGTCGTGTTTTTCGGCGATCGCGGTTCGGGAGTGCGAATTGGGTGGTGTTTCACTTGTGCGTGGTGTTCCGGCGTTCGGCTCCGGGTCGCCTTTCAGGACATAGAGGTTGAGTATGTTTTGGTTGTCCCGGGTCGAAGAAAAAGATGCCGTGTGTAGGCGGTGACCTCCGGGGTCGCATGAGCCTTCATTTATTATGATTGTTTATATTGCGAGGATGGGGGAGTGGTATGAGATGTGGAGAATGTCGTGACAAATGTCCGGGTGTTCACTTTTGAGAGCCGCAATATCTCTTTACCCAACGTAACGGCCAAAACCGGCCAGCGCTATTCTAAAAAATCTCCAGTTAATTTTTATAATTTTTTAAATTTTTTGTCTCCAAAACATAGGTTATGACCCCTCATTGGAACGAGCTCGTCGAGCTCGTTCCAATGAGGGGTCATAACCTATGTTTTGGAGACAAAAAATGAAAAAATTAGTTATTCAAGAATTTTTTTTGCAAGTGTCGTCTGCTTTTCATGTTAGGTAAAGGGTTATATCAGTGGATGGGTATCGATATCTTATACTATTACTCACAGATATCCGGTGGACTCTGTTCTTTCCTATTTCACCGGCCCTGATTGAATAAAGGTTAAATAAGATTATTTACCGATTCGAAAAAACACCCACATTATAATTTAGCAGTAATTTACCCTCTTGCACTGCACTTGTAAAATTTGTTTGTATCTTTATTGAAGTTTTACGTTATGCTCAACAGACAGAATCACATCGTGTCGAATAGTTTTACGATACTTTCAACACTAAGTATCCACACTTTCAACAGACAGAATCACAACGTATCGGGTAGTTTTACGGGTGGAGGAAGCCGGAAACCGGGGTACACGGGGAGATCCAGCATGTGGCGGCGAGCAGCTGTAAGACTCACCAACTTAGGAACTCCGTACAAGGAGAATTAACTGTGGTTGAAGGCGAGCGCACCAAAACGGACAATACGCATTAGTAGCCAGCGCCACCATACCCCGTCATGGGAAGCCGGGATTACACATCTTGTCCAAGGCATTAGTAGCCAGCGCCACCATACCCCGTCATGGGAAGCCGGGATTACACATCTTGTCCAAGGACAAAACGCTATTACCAGTGGTCAGGATCAAACCGTCGACCTTTCTCTTTTAAGTCTAATGATATAATCACCAGCCACTGTGCTCATGAAAATTCAATATAAACAAACTCACAATAGCGGGAGCACTAATATTTTTTTCAAGTAGAAGGATAAAAAAAAACACGTAACTCACTTGATGGGCTATGATTATTGAAAAAGCAAAACATATGAACTGATCAGCAAAAATAAGAAACATCCATTATTTACAAACTGCTGGATCTGGAGAAGATTTTTTAAGAAATTTGCCTGAAATGCACTAAGTTCGAATTCGGGCTTCTATACTGAGCCCAAATGTGAATCCAGGGGGCCAATTTGAACAAACTTGAATCAGATCCACCCCATAATGTTGCATACCAAATATCAAAAGATTCTGCATGCTGGATCTGGAGAAGAAGTATTTTAAAGAAATTTGTCTGAAATGCACTAAGTTCGAATTTGGGCTTCTATATTGAGCCCAAATATGAATCCAGGGGGCGGATTTGAACAAACTTGAATCAGATCCACCCCATAATGTTGTGTACCAAATATCAAATGATTCTGCCCATATGTGCGGAAGAAGAAGATTTTTTAGTAATTTCTCTAATATACATAGGGTGCTATCAGAGTTACGCCCCCTATGGAGCCCCAAGTGGGCATGTCCAATTCATTTGAACAAACTTGAATTGACATATGGCATTGAACATTCGTACCAAGTTTCGAGCAAATCGACCTTGCGGTTTCAGAGGAGAAATCGTTTGAAAAATGTCCACGACGCCGGGCGTACGACGACGGACGGACGACGGACGGCAAGTGATAAGTTTAGATCCCTTCAGTGAGCTAAAAAACTAACATTTCAGTTTCAATGCTTTCAGCTTTCTTGTTGGACATGTGAGATTCTGAATTGTTGCATTAAGGGGGTGCGCTGAGAATTTTGACCTGATTGCGACTTGGTCGTGTTCTGGTCGATATTCGATGTCCCGTTGTGTGACCATAATCCTGTAATGAACATCAGAGCATTCATATAATTGAGAAACTCAAGCAATTATCTTTAACTAATTTTCTTACGGTTGTGTTAGGAAACTACTTTGAATACAGCGTCAGGAGAAAGTCATGGTAGAACGTTCAAAACGAGACTTATTTTTGTATTCGGCTTCGTGTGAACAAATGCATTTACACTTCTCAAAGAATAAGCGACGAATTAAAAACATTTAAAGTAGCATCTTAGTTACATTCTAGACGGAAATATTTTCACAAAATGCTCAGCGCGTGGATAGTATGACGCGATAGAAACAATAGGTTGGACTTGCATTTTCAGGAGACAGAAAAACAACAATACCGATACGAACAAATAATAATATAGGCGCGTTCTTCGTTGAAAGGTTAATGTGCAAAGAATACATTATCATAACAACTGAAACGTTTCTAATAGCTAATTGATGCTATCGAAAGTGTCGTTAAATCCCATTAATTAACTAATTAAGTATTGACAACAGCTGTTCGATCAACTATTCGTTCAGTTTTTGACAAGTGTAGCAGATATAAACCCACGAAACTACAGTCAGGTGTCAGCTTATTTCTGAAACCTCAGAGGAAGAAGATTGAACGTCGCAATGGTAGGCCTACGAGTCCAAGCTTTGTTTATTTTGGCAGTGGTAAGTATTGTCTTACTAAATACTACCTTTCAATGTTATATTATGCTCGTTTGATCTAGTAGTTGGAACGAAAGAAAGACTATTGTGTTCCGTGTTTTCACTTTTCCTCCCCGACCAGTGATACGCTACTCTGTTCTGTGTTTCACTTTCCCTCTCCGACGAGTGAGACGTTAGCATGTTCCGTATATTCACTTTCCCTCTCCAATCAGTGAGACTTTTCACTTTTCCTCTACGACCAGTGAGACACTACTACACTGTTGCGTGTTTTCACTTTTCCTCTCAGACCAGTGAGATACTACTGTGTTCCGTGTTTTCACTTTTCCTCTTCGACCAGTGAGACTTTACTGTGTTGATGGGAGAAAAGCGGATAAAATTCCGTGTTGTCACTTTTCCTCTCCGACCAGTGAGACACTTCTGTGCTAAGGGGAGAAAAGCTTACAAGATTCCGTGTTTTCACTTTTCCTCTCCACCCAGTGAGACACTTCTGTGTTAAGAGGAGAAAAGAGGGTAATATTCCGTTTTTTTCACTTTTCCTCTCCGACCAGTGAGAGGCTACTGTTGAGGGTTGAAAAACGGAAGATAATTTTGACCAGATCGCGGTGCAGTCGTTAATAGATCGAACTTCTCAGCCTGCTTGTATCAAATTGTATACTCACGCCACTGTTGTGGCTCATATAGGGAGCGCGGTGGCTCAGTGATAGACTGTTTGACTTCTATGCTAGAGGTCCCGAGTTCGATCCCCGTCCGGGGACGACCCGCATTGTGTCCTTGGGCGAGGCACTTTATCCCGATTGCCTACATGGGAGCACGATGACGCCGTGTACTAAGGCGTACTGCACGTCGATGGTGCAAATGTCTTCAACCGCTGTAACCCTGCTTGAGCGAAGCTTGAACAGAGTTAGAATGTTGAGGAGCTGACAGTTGCTCGTCGATGCTCGGTGGTTCTTTCCGGGTACTCCGGCTTCCTCGTCCGTAAAACTGTCAGGGTCATGATTAGCCATTGTGCGTAAGTATGTGCCAATGAACACCAATAAATAAATAAATGTGTAGTTCGTATATAAGCAGTCGTTATTAGAACGAATTTCTCAACCCGCTTGTATGACGATGTCACTGTAGTAGCTCGTATATAAGCAGCTGTTGTTAGATCAAATTCATATGATCACGCCACTATATGTTGCCCATATATAATGGCATGAAACTTGAATGTAAATAACGATCTCTGGTTCTCATCATGCAATGTACCAACCACTTTTGTAATACAACCACTTTTGCAATAAAATTGATTACAAAAGTGGTTAACGCGTACCCACCACTCTTGCAATAAAAACACTTTTGTAATAAACTAACCATTATTGTAATAATCTCATTTCGGTGATAAATCACAGACGTCCATTTTATAGTCGGACATTGGGTGGGGTGAGGGACTAGTTTACCTAAACATGTTTGTGTGTCGTTCAAAGGAATAACGTGTCCACTCACCTATTGAAACTTGGTGTTGAGTGAAGAAGGTACGAAAACACTTTTACAATAAATTTTATTACAAAAGTGGTTATCGTGTACCAACCACTTTTGTAATAAAACCACTTTTGTAATTAACTAACCATTATTGTAATAAACTCATTTTGGTGATAAATCACGGACGTCCATTTTATAGTTGGACATTCGGGTGAGGTTAGGGACTAGTTTACCTAAACATGTTTGTGTGTCGTTCAATGGAATAACGTGTCCACTCACCTATTGAAACTTGGTGTTGAGTGAAGAAGGTACGAAAGCACTTTTACAATAAACTTTATTACAAAAGTGGGTATCGCGTACCAAGCACTTTTGTAATAAAACCACTTTTGTAATTAACTAACCATTATTATTGTAATAAACTCATTTTGGTGATAAATCACGGACGTCCATTTTATAGTTGGACATTCGGGTGAGGTTAGGGACTAGTTTACCTAAACATGTTTGTATGTCGCTCAATGGAATAACGTGTCCATTCCATTCAGCTGTTGAAACTTGGAAGTGACTGAAGTGACCACTTTTGCAACAAACTTTATTACAAAAGTGGTTATCGCCTACTAACCACTTTTGTACTAAACTAACCATTATTGTAACACATCTATTTTTGTGATGAATTATGAACGTTCATTTTATACTTGGACATTGGGGTGGGTTGAGAGCTAGTTTACCTAAACATGTTTGTGAGTAGGTGAAAAGTGGGCAAACAGGACCACTTTTCCTCTTGTACACGTACACGTACATGTACCCATAGACTTCAGTGTTAAAATGTACATGCACAAGAAAAAAACATGTTTTAGTGGTGGTCCTGTATCCCCACAAGTAGCTCATCGTGGTCTAGACGTTCGAATAGCCGTTGGCGAACGCAGGCAAAAACGCTTTGGGGATTATGGACCACCATCAAAATGTGTCAAATGCGTTGGGGATTCTAGACCACCCCCACGTTCTCGATCACGTTCTAGACGGCAGTGGGTGCGATTCGATCGCGAGGATTCTGGACCAGGAAAATCGATGCTAAAATTTGTTTTCCAACGTTCGCCAATGGTCGATCGAACGGTCTAGACTATGATGACCAACGTGTGGGAATTTCAGAACTGCAAAAAATATACAAATTGTAAAAATTAAGATTTTGAAAAAAACTAGAATCGACGAAATTTCGAGGTTCGCCAACGGTCGATCGAGCCGTCTAACTCACGATGACCAACTTGTGGGGATTCAGGACAGCAACTCGCAAAAAATTAAGGAAATTGTCTCTCCACGTTTGCCATCGCGGTGGTGCGATCGATCGCTGAGGAAATCAGTGGAGGGCACGGATGAAAACATCAAATCATCACGCGTTTTGAGGTAAATCGTAATAGAATCGCTAGATTCACAAGAGGAAATAAAAAGTGATTGATATATAGGAGAAATATATATATATAAATAAACAGTTATTTAAAAAATAAATATCGAATAAAATAGATAATAAATACGTAAATCGTGAACGATTCCCAGATTATGAGGACATCGTTTCTTATAAACATGCTGATGAGAGTCTACGCAATCTGCGTGAACGAACAACTAAATCGTCTCTTGTTAGAATGATGCGCGTGGTCTAGACGGCGGTTCACCACGGAAGTGGCAGCTTTGGGATTATTGGTTTTCGTAACAAAATTATTCCTGTCTCCGGCGTTCACTTTGAGAGGCGTGCCGAACTTGCTGACGTTCGAGTGTTGATTCTCGGTCTTTTCGACGCTGTATCTCTTATCGCCCTCTACTTCGTTCGCCATGAGATTGACGCCCGCTCTGTTATTCAAATCCGTGGAAGCCAGACCCATTCAAATGATTTCACCTCCCAACGGCATGGGATATCCCACCTGGCCGTGTTGCGATCTGCTACCTCCGTTTCCGAAAGACTACTCGGCTTTTCCCTCCTATAACGCACCACTCTCCTCGGCCCACACGGCGATCAATTGCCTGGCGTATTTGACTTTCTCCACCACCAAAACCAGGGTGCAGGTGTCCGTCATGTTCACGGGATCCGGTAGATTCGTGAGCGCCTGTCCGCCCATGTCTAGTTTACCTTCCATGATGTCATCCTTTCTCCAGATCGAGTTGTCATCCACGTACTTCCTGCTAACCGCGCTGGAATCGAATTCGGGATTGTGATCGAGACCGAATAAATTCTGACCGTTCAGCGTTCCGCCAGATTTTTTGTTCAGGTAGAGATCGTCCACTTGTGATTCTATGTACTCTTGAGATCATATCATGTCGGAATCCACGTAGCCCTTGTTGACCGTGGTGGAGTCCGCGTCCGCTTCGTCGATCTTCAACAGATTCAATATCTTGTTGAATCCCGCATTCCGATCCGATTTCATTTCTCGTCTGTCAGACTTTCTCTGTTCCAGAACTACGTAGTGTTTGGTTGCTACGTCCTTTGGGATTCGTGGGAGTGGCCACATTCATTATCTTGTTAGAATTGGCGTTCAATTCCGATTGCATCGTTTTCTGAACGTATCTACTTCTCAGGTGTTCGCTGAATCGCGCGTGAGAGTCGTCCGTGTATTTCTTGGTCGTGGCATCGGTGGAATCTATGGGATTCACAACGTTCACCAAAAGTTTGGATTTCAGATCGAGATCGTCGGTCATGGCTTTATCCACGCAATTATCTAGCATGATTCGTTCGAAATCCGCGTTCCCCCTGTCGACGTACTTTTTAGTCGCCGCATCTGCTAGATCTACTGGTTCGGGAAGATTGTAGAGCTTGTTATCGTTCATGTTCAAAGGTTCCTCTCGAGGTACATATCTCCGAACGTAACGTTCGTCCAAGTTGGCAACATCGTAACCATCACCAACTTCGAGCATCTTCCTCTTCTTTTTCGGTCGACTTTCGTTGTCACTTCTACCAAATTTATCGACTGTCATGTTGTTTGAGGTTTTTGATTTAAAAAAATATATTTCAATGCAGTTTTTTTATAAATGAATTATTTTTCACTTATTTTATTTTTTTGTTTTATTCAATTAAGTTTTTTTAAAATAATTTTTTACCTTTATGTATATACTATAAAAAAAATCTCTCTCTAATGTAAATCGTTGAGAATGTCTTGAAACCGATCTCCTTCCGACCATCTCTTGATAACGTAGAGACACAGGTGACCGCAAAACACTTGATCCGGCGATTGTACTCGTTCCGTGTTGTAACGAACTGCCCATTCATTGAAATAGTTCTTGATTTCTTTCAGCGGTGAGATTCCATAGCTGTCGAAATAATAATTGTTCTTCTTCCCGTTCTTGAACCACGCCACCCAGTGAGTGCCTTCACCCGATAAATCGTCCAAATTTAAAATTCCGCATTCCGATTGTCGTCGTCGAGGTCTTCTCTTCGGCAAGGCATCTCCGGAAAACACGCCTCGAAAATCTTTGATTTTTAAATCCTTCACCGCATTCGACAGATCAATGTTGGATAGGGGTTCATTAGGTAAGACGACACCTTCTACGGATATCCATATTTTCTTATTCATATATGTATATTTTTTTATATTATTTATTTTATTATAATTCACTAAATGACGTTATTTTTTTTATTATTATTATTTTTTATTTTTTAAACTAAATCTCTTGTCTCTATCGACTTCTATAATCTTGAATTCGTCTAATAATTCCTCTTGATTTTCGGGAATCCTGTCGTTCTTAATAATATCCAAAGCCGAATGTCCGAGCGCCAACGTGGTTATTTTATCGTCTAACATGAATCTCTTATCGTCGTCAGCCGTCAGCGAAATCTTGTTAACTATTTCGGTATACACGACGTGATTGTCGCTTCGAATCGATTTCATAATCTTGTACACCGGTCCACTTTCGAACAGACAATCTTTATACTCTCGGAAAGAGATGTTTTTCTTCACCACGCGCATTTGAACAACTCATTTGCACTTCTTGATCTCTTCACCTTCTAGGCGATAAGCGTACAGTTTGGGTCTCAAACCCACGAACTCGACGATTTGTTTACCACCCTCTCATCCTTAAATTTACACAACACCTTCTTGTTGTCGTTCAATTGAATGTTGGATGGGTGATCATCGGGATAATTGCTTGCGTCAAACCATGCGGCCACGTCCGGAGATATATCTTGGTAGATGTCTTTCGTCTCTACCTCGTAAACCAAACTATTCATGTCGGTGAACAGTAGTTTGGCTTTCTCGCCGAATTTCTGTTTGACGTAATCATAGTGAAACTCGTACATCAATCATTTGCTGATATCTAAGATGATCGGTCCAAGATAATAGGGTTTGTTGAACTTCAGGTGCGTCTTTTGCATGTGAAAAGGCCACTAGATTTTCGTCGAATATGCTTCGGTGTCAGTAATTGGGTTTCGCCACTAATTTTTTAGTACTTTTCTCTGACATGAAGAGTCGAATGTCGGTTCTCTTCCTGATATTTTCAATCGATTTACCATACACGCAGTTTTTCATGAGTTCGAAGAAATCTTTTTCGAAATCGTTCTTGGCTCGAATTCTGAGATTCGTGTTGAGATTGATGTATTTTTTCATCCAAGGCTCTTCGTTGAATCGAATGACGCGAAGTATGTCAAGTAATTTCATCCCGTGATCAACGTATTGTTTCAAATTCTCGCTGTAGACAACGTACTTACGTTTGTTAAATAAATTGGGAATGGGTTTTTCATCGTCTCCTTCGACCGGTTCCATTCGTTCAGGAGCCAACGGATAATCGTTGTGCAGGTTGTGTAACTCTTCCGGATAGTTCAAATCAACTTCTAAAATGCAAGGATACAGCCATACAGATTATTAGCATCCCAATACTGTATGTATTTATTCGATCATTCCGAATCGAAACCTTCGTTCATGTAGGGATTGTTGGCTTCAGAATATCTATGGGATATCATCGAGTCCCCACCTCTCGTAGCTTTTTCGAATATGAGTAACATGTCCACATCAGATAATAATTCCAATTGGACTTCGGTGGTCTTCAACAGGGCGTCCCACGCCAGACCGGGTGCGATGAAATACCAAGCCGGATCCAGATCGTAATTTCGACGACAGACGTCTCGAAAATTTTCGAACACATCTGCCAGGAGCAGAACGTCAGTCTTCAGATAGAGATTGTGATAATCTCTCATGGCTTTCATATCGAATGATTTCCACACGTTTTCGGCGTGTTCGTAATCCTCGTCAGAAATGTCGGATTCGTATAATATCAAATAAATATCTTCTTTCGAAGGTAGCACGGTGTCGTTGAATCTCTTTAGATCGTTCATGTAATCAAATCACTACCCGATGGACCACGCATACAATTCCCAGATTTTGTCTCGGTCGGCTCAGCGGTTTCCAAAATGGTCGCTCTGCATGCGCAAAGACGGCCTCATCCCATGCTCGACAATATCAAATCACTACATACAAATCCCAAGTTGTGTCCCGATCAGACCAGTAGTTTCCGATATATGCGCGAAAACTGACGCCATCACAATTTCCGTATAGCCTATGCCTTCCCGGGCTTAACCTACACACCCGTGCCAAGTTTCGTCTCTATTGGCTCAGTCGTTTTCGAATCTATAGAGAACAAACAGACAAGATTACTCAAATACATATATCTTGAATGGAGTTCCCGACTTCGTCCGGGTTATTGGTAGTAAGATTGGATCCCACCCATAGTTGGAAAATGACTACCTGATGGACCCTACATACAAATTCCAAGTATCGTTCCATTCGGTCCAGTAATTAACACGACCGTTACTGCGCATGCGCGAAGACCGGCCCCACCCATACCCGATAGTGGCAAATTACTACCCGATGGGCCCTACATACATATCCCAAGTTTCGTTCCCGAGATCGTTACTACTTATGCGCGAAGGCGGGCCCCCACTCCATGTTCAAATAGCCTATGTCATTTTCGGACCCAAGCAACACAACCATGACAAAATTTTGTCCCGATCGTCCCAGCCATCTTCGAGTCTAGGGAGAACAAACAGACAGACAAAGGGACAAGATTGCTCAAATATTTATATTGACTAGATGGGGGTGCTCGACTTTGTCCGGGTTTTTTAGCTTGGTGCGTGCGCAAAAATTGGCTACCAGGCCATAGCCAACGGTGGCAAATTACTACCCGATGTACCATACAAACAAGATCTCAGGTTTCTTCCCGATCGGTCTAGAAGTTTCCCATGTCGTTTCTGCGCATGCGACAAGACGACACCAGCCCAAAACCGACGGTCACAAATGACTACCCAGTGGATCCACATACAAATTCCAAGTTTCGTCCCGATCGAAACAGTAGATTCCGAATGCGCCACTACGCATGCTTGGAGTCGGGCCCCATCCCATACCTGCAAATCCCTACACTATGGATCATATAATTATATCCCAGGTTTCGTCCCAATCGGCTGAGTAGTTTCCGATATCGTCACTGCGCATACGCGAAGTCGGGCCCCAAGCCATGCCCGAAAGCCCAAATCCTTTCCGGGAGCAATCTACATACCCAGGCCGAATTTCGACCCCATCAGCCTAGTCGTTTTCGTGTCTATGGAGGACAAACCAACAAACAAAGAAACAAACAAGATTACTCAAATATAATAAGAGAGGATAGATTTTATCAAAAGTGGTGATCTTGTTCGTTTTATCAAATGTGGCCGTTTCATTTACATCAAAAGTGGTCGATTTTATATCAAAAGTGCCTAGCTACATCAAAAGTGGGCGATTTTGCACAAAAGTTGCAAGCCACATCAAATATTTATTTATTTATTTATTGTTGCTTAACTCCGCATCAGCAGCTAAGGCTATATCGTGGCGAGAAAACTACATAAACAACAAGTGTCAAGTAGGAATTAAAATTAATTGAATAAAATATGAAATAATCACAACAAAACCTAAAATCAAGAGCAGTCGAAACAGTAACAACTAAGATTATAAAAACCAGAATACTTATAAAATCAACCTGTTGACATTTAGACTTGTGGAGTCTACGTCAAAAGAATAAAAACAAATTTAAAATTTATTAAAAAGGTTGATTGTTTTTAAAAAATGAGATTATTTTATGCGGGCTCGTATGGTAAAATAAATCTCGTAGAGATTGAACTGTAAATTATTGCCCTTTAACAAGATTAAAATCAGAACAATTTAAGAGAATGTGCTCCACTGACAACACCTCCTGACATGGAAAACATTCTGGTCGCATATTACCCTCTAACAGAAAGGAATGACTGTGTAAGTCGTGTGTGACCAATATGACACCGTGTCAAAATAACACGACCTTTTCTACAAAGATTACTGGATGGGCAGTGATAAAATATGTTTGGTCGGAAGCGATGGGGCTTGTTATTTGTCGCCCCATCCCATTCGCCCTGCCACAGAGATTTGATGTAGTTACTAATATATGGTTTAAAATCACTGAAAGGGATGTTAAAATTAGTGAGAGGCTTGGTTAAAGCCTGTTTTGCTGTTACCAGCGATACCTACATGCCCGGGTAACCAGAAAAACACGATATCATATTGGTCAGACATGAGAGTTGTTAACTTCTCACGAAGTTGCAAAATGAGAGTGTTCTTCAACTTGGGTTGAGTAAAGCAAGTAAAGAGGAAAGAGAGTCGGAAAAAATAATCGACTTCTTTTCCTGTAAATTCTCGATGTATTCAAGCGCGAGTTGTATAGCTTTAACTTCAGCTGTGAAAATAGAACTCTGATTTGGTATTCTGATTGAGGAGATGTGATCACCAGTAACAGCAGCTGATGATACTTTGTCACCATATTTAGATCCATCTGTATAGGTCCTTGTATATGCACTATACCTGGACTTTATTTCGGCATATTTTTGTTTAAACTGTAAGGGATTGGTATCAGATTTTTTGGAAGCAGCAAGGTCCAAAATAACTGTAGGTTTTTTAAATTCCAAGGAGGAATATGATTGTGATTTACGGTTTTCTTTTATAGAATCAGAATTAATTTTGGTGGACTCCATGTGGGGTTTAATTCTAATTCCCAATGGAGGAATATGTTTCTGGTGGCGGTTAAAGAAATCAACATTTTGAGGGTCTGTAACACAATTACAAGCAGGATTTGAAGGATTGGCCAAAAGTTTAGACACATATTGGAGAGACAATTTAATTCTGCGCTTCTCAAGAGAAGGTTCCTCTGCTTCAACAAGCATCGAGTCTATAGGGGATGTTCGAAAAGCCCCTAGACTAATTCTAATACCACTATTGTGAATGGAATCAAGTGGTTTTAGGTATGACTTTCTTGCAGAACCGTAAACTATAGAACCGTAATCTAATTTTGATCGAATAAGCGATCTATACAGATGGAGCAAAGTTTTCTGTTCAGTACCCCAATCAATGCTACCAACGACCTTCAGTAGGTTCAGAGCTCTCTTACGTTTAACTTTTAGTTGTTTTATGTGCGAAGTAAAATTCAATTTGTTTTCAAACAACAAACCTAAGAATTTCACTTCCTTAACAACTTTAATAGGACTTCCATCAATTTTTAACTCCGGATCGAGGTGATGCTTCCGAAGCTTACAAAAATGAACACAATTTGTTTTCATCTTTGAAAATTTAAAACCGTTTTCTGTAGCCCATTTTTGAATTCTGTTCAAGCACAGCTGAAGTTTGCGCTCTATAGCGTGCATTTTTTGGGCTGCTATAGCAGATTAAAAAATCATCTACATACAACGAAGAACCTATCATATTCTCAATTGTCTCGATGATGCTATTAATTTTCACAAAAAAGGGTAACAGATAAGATAATACCTTGAGGAACCCCCAATTCCTGTTCGTGCGGATCGGATAACGTTGATCCAACACGAACCCGAAATTGGCGGTCCTTTAAAAAAATTCAATAAAAAGAGGCATACGCCCTCTCAACCCCATGTTAAAAAGGTCTTTCAAAATCCCATACGTCCATGTTGTATCGTATGCCTTCTCCAGATCAAAGAAGATGGCGACCACATGTTCTTTTCTGGCAAAGGCATTTCTTATAAACGTTTCAAGTCTGACCAAATGATCCACAGTACTTCTCTGGTTTCTGAAACCACACTGAACATCCGCAAGCAGATTGTTCGATTTCAGAAACCAGACAAGTCGATCATTGATCATCCTCTCCATGGTTTTACACAGACAACTTGTTAAGGCAACAGGCCTATAATTACTAGCGTTGCTGTGATCCTTATCAGGCTTAGGACTGGGAATTACTATTGCTTTGCGCCAAGACGGTGGAAACTGGCCAGTCACCCAAATGTGATTGAAAATAGATATTAAAAGTTCTAGAGATGATTGCGGCAGATGTTTTAAAATTTGAAAATGTATTTTATCGGGTCCAGTGGCGGTATCCTTTGCTCTATGTAAAGAGTTATTTAACTGTTCCATAGAGAAAGGTTCATTGTAATCCTCTAAATTATTGGAGGTAAATTTGAGCTTTTGTTTTTCTTGTTGTTTTTTAATTTTGAGAAATTCAGGATTACAATTTTCAGGCGACCAATGTTTTGAAAATGTGGATGCTAATTTATTTGAAATTTCTTTTTTTGATGTGATTAGTGTGTTGTTATCTTTCAGATGTAGTACCGTTGATTTTGTGTCTGTTCCTTTAATTTTTCTTATCATTTTCCAAATTTTATTGATGGGGATGTTTTGATTAAGTTTAGAAACATATGTTTCCCAAGAACTTTTCTTTTTTTGTTTTATCAGTCATCTTGTTTTTACCCGCTTTATACGAAGTTTGTCCAGGTTACGTGTGGTTGGTGACTTATTAAATTCCATCTCACCTTTCTTGTTATGTTTTATAGCCTGTTTGCAATCAGAATCAAACCATGGTTTAATGAAGCGTTTGGGATTTGCCGAGGTTTTAGGAATGACTTGGCTTGCAGTGTTAAATAACTCTGTTGTAAAATGTTCAATCTGGTCAGCACTTTCACCAAATTTCTCCAATATGAGGCGTTCAGAACAGAGCAAGATGAAGGTCTCCCAGTCAGCCTTTTTAAAGTTCCACTGGGGCACCCTCCCATTGTCTGCCGGAACCACACTCTCCAACACAACCGGAAAGTGGTGACTCCCACATAAGTCACCTTCCACCTTCCATGAAAAATCAAGGAAGACAGAAGGGCATGCAATTGTTAGATCAACTGATGTGTACGAATCAGATGCGGGGTGCAGATAAGTGTCTGACCCATCATTGAACAAGCACAAGTCATATTTTGTCATGAACTCTTCCGCGGTTTTCCATTTTACATCTTCTTGACTGCAGGAATTACCCCAAAGGGGGTTATGAGTGTTAAAATCACCCAACAAAATGTATGGGGATGGGAGCTGTTGGATCAGCTGCTCAAGATCATTCAGTTGTAGGGTTTTACTTGGTGAAACGTAAATAGAACATAATGTAATTGTCTTGTCTAAAGTTAGGCGTACCGCTACAGCCTGTAAATGTGATTACAAAGATACAGGACTGTGAATAATGTCGTTTCTAACTAAGACGGACGTTCCTCGAATATGAAGATGAGTTTCGTCTGCCCAGGCATTATACGAAGTATAATGCTTAAAGGCTGAATGATCTTGAGCCTCGGGTTTCTTTAAAAGAGTTTCCTGCAGGCAAAATGCTGCAGGTTTATATCTTGGACTTAAAAGACCCAGTTCATTAAAATTTGCCTTAAAACCTCGACAATTCCACTGTATTATATTATTTGTGGTTGTATTAACCATACTTGCTTGGCGATTGAGATGGCGGACGTATGGGCGAAATAGCCCCAGTAGATTTTACAGGTGATTTTACCTTCGGGGACTTATGCTGAGTGGAGTTCGGGCGCAAGTGCCAGAACGTATCGTCTATGCACTCGCCGACTTCCATGTCTTCCAAACCCTCGAACCTGTTACGCATAACAGGGTCCTGTAAAATTTTGGGAGTTCTGTCGGATAAATTTTTTGATTTTCTTTTTCTAAAAGCTTCTTTTTTTCTTTTTCCAATTTTCGTCTCCGACTCTGATTCAAAGTTTGTTGCTGTGATCCTTGCGTTTGTTTGGGTTGTTCGTTTTTCCTGTCTGTTGAAGGCTTTTGGTCAATGTTCTGTTGTGATTTTGGTGTATCTTTTCTCTGGATGTGGACTGGTTTTTTTTCTCTGGCATTTTAGCAGTATTCTCTTGTGTTTGAGTTGACTTCGGTTCATTTTGTGTGCTTTGATCGATGGTAAAAGCTTGTACAAAAGATGGAATTGTACTGTTGGTAAGCCATGTCCAAGGAGTCTGACATTCAACTGATTTCGTTTGTATTTTTTGTATTTAGCCTGTTGCATAGGTGGGTGGTGTTAAATTCATTCCAGGCATTCACATTCCAATGTCTCTGGCCTCCTTAAAACTAACCTGCTTCTCACATTTTACTTTTTGTATTTCTTTCTCTCGTTTCCAAACAGGGCAATCTTTGAATGAAGCTGTATGATTGTCCTGACAGTTACAGCATTTTACTTCATTATTATAGGGTCCTTCATGTTATTTGCCGCATTAAAAACAAGTTTCCTGTCACCCTACAATTATTCTGACCATGACCATATTTCTGGCATCTGAAGCACCGAAGTGGATTTGGGATATACAAGTCCACTCCGATGTTCAAATAACCCACTTTAATTGATTTTGGTGGTCTGGAGGAACCGAAAGTTAAAATATAAATATTGGTTTTGATTATGTTACCATCTTTTTTAATTTCAATTCGTTTGACGTCTGTAATGTTCTGTGACTTTAGTTCTTCTTTTATCTCCAACACATCCATGACATAAAGTTCTCGAGTTCTCAATACACCTTTGCTGGTATTTAGGGTTTTGTTTGGAAATGCAACAACCTTGATATCTAAGATTTTATCAAATTTTAATAAATTTCTTGCATGGAATTCTGACCTACATTCTATTAACATTCCCCCTGATCGTAATTTTTTTATCTCCTTCACGGAACCAGCAATACCTTTAACCCTTTACCTAACGTAACGGCCAAAACTGGCCAGCGCTATTCTCAAAAATCGCCAATTAATTTTCAAAATATTTTCATTTTTTGTCTCAAAAACATAGGTTATTCCCCCTCGTTGGAACGAGCTCGTCGAGCTCGTTCCAACGAGGGGTCATAACCTATGTTTTTGAGACAAAAAATGAAAAAAATTAGTTATTCAAGAAATTTTTTTGCAAGTGTCGTCTGCTTTTCATGTTAGGTAAAGGGTTAATCGTTTTCTCCACAGCAAATGGGTTGACAGTTGATACTTTTTTCCTTCTTCTTCCGCATAAATGATGACAAATTTAGGCCAATTCTTCTCAATACTTGAGGTTTTACCATCTGAGTCAGAGACAGATATTGTCAGTTTCGTATCACAAACACGTTTTTTGGGGGTTTTTTGTGGTATTTTTTCCATGTTTTGGTTTTAGTTGTTCATTGCTCCGGCTCCCACCCACCACGGAGTCCAACAAAGGGTACGGTTACTGCTAAGCAGTGAACCCACCGGGTTGCCGGTATTCCCACATACCTGGTGTGGAGCAATATACTCAGCCAGTGTTGATACCGAAGTATGACACTGGCTGATTGGCCCGTGTGTGGAAGTGCCATGTCTTCAGATGGCGACCATCCAACCAATCACTTTATAAAACATTGGGTTGCCACCTGAAACTGAAACAAACAGTGCAAACAGTGCAGCAAAACTAAGTATTTGGTTAAAAAATGTGTTTAAAACAGCATACAATGGCAATTATGATAAATGATTAAAAGAAATGACTGCTTGAATGACCACCAAATGCCCCCCGACGTGACACCCAGTACTTTTGGGGTGGGGGGCTCCCGATTGGTTTGAACGGACCATCCGACCATCATTCTACTCCCGACCGAAGTTGGGGCCAGAACAGCGTATTGAACAGATAACCTCCATGATGGAAATCAGGGCCAAAGCAGTGTTTACGACCTAATCTCCATCCTGGAGATTTGTCCTAAACGGGACTCAGTCTGTTCTCAACTGCCAGGATTCCTTCCTCTGGGCCTTCGGATCGCACCTCATGGGAGAACAAGGTGCCTGCAAGATGGCATAAGCAGGGTTGACCATTTTGGTCAGGGGCAGCGTATTCCTATATTCCGCAGCAAACCAGCTCAATTGAGCAAACCTGCCAATTAGAAATTAGCAGACCTGCCCAATTGAGCAGGCCGTCTTCTATCCGCCACCTGAGGACCCGCCTAGTAGGGGATGATCACCCCCCCCCCCCCCCAGGAGCTACATCAAAAGTGGTAAATATATCAAAAGTGGGCGCAACACATGTTTAGGTAAACTAGTCCCTGACCCCATACCCAACGTCCGACTATAAAATGGACAACCGTGATTTATCACCGAAATGAGTTTATATGGACGTCCGTGATTTATCACCGAAATGAGGTTATTACACTAATGGTTAGTTTATTACAAAAGGGGTTTTATTACAAAAGTGGTTTGTACGCGATAACCACTTTTGTAATAATGTTTATTGCAAAAGAGGTTGTGTTCTTTCTGCAGACACTGCCAGGTTTCAACTGGTGAATGAACACTTTATTCCATTGAACGACACACAAACATGTTTAGGTAAACTTGTCCCTAACCCCACCCCAATGTCCAACTATAAAATGAAGGCCCGTGATTTATCACCAAAATGAGTTTATTACAATAATGGTTAGTTTATTACAAAAGTGGTTGGTACGCGATAACCACTTTTGTAATAAAGTTTATTGTAAAAGTGGTTGCGTACTTTCTTCAGTCACTACCAAGTTTCGATAAGTGGATGGATACGTTATTCCATTGAATGACACACAAACATGTTTAGGTAAACTAGTCCCTCACTCCACCCCAATGTCCGACTATAAAATGGACGTCCGTGATTTATCACCGAAATGAGTTTATTACAATTATTTTATTGCAAAAGTGGTTGTATTACAAAAGTGGTTGGTACAGTGGTAGCCTGAATAAATTTTAAAGATTTTAAACAAAAAAATTCAAAAGTCTTTTTATCATTTTAGGTTTTCACGTTGTTTCATGTTTCATCACCCTTTAAGTTTGAGATCCTGGGAAAGTTAAAAGATAACTCATTCAGATTTGATCCATTACTTAACACTTTCGCTGCCGAATGCGATTATAGTCACCTATTTTATGGTGATTATCTGTATGATCTGATATGCGCAGATAAAATCTACAATCTGATTACTTGTTGCAAAGGGCTCAGGAATTAATCAGATGATAGAGTTTCAAGTATGTCATAAATTTTATTAAACCTCCTAGCACACATGCGCACATAGAGGTATTCCCTTTATGGATACATTGGGTGTAACAGTAAAAGGGTTAACACAATCACGGTATAAGTAACTGCTGGTAAATCAATAGCAGGTTTATCCTTAGAAACCATTATTTATCATATGACTCGTCCGTTTTGTTCACTTAAAAACATTTGATATTTTGTTTTCATATTAATCAGTGATAAATAAAGCATTCCGTCAATTTCATTGGTCAATTTCAAAACTAGACAATTTGATTGGCTGAACAAAATAAAACTGGGCCACAGTTTCATAATTTGCATAATTAGAGTTGGGAGCTTTCATTGGACAATTTCAAAACTGGACAATTTGATTGGCTAAACAAAATACAACTGAGTGACATTTGCATAATTTCAGTAGTGGGAATTTATGTTATCTGTCCTGTTTAGGGTGGGTTATATATTGTATTAATCTTTTGCCTACAAGAAAAACGCCATTCATTTTTTTATGTTTTTACTTTTTGCTTCCAAAACATAGATTATGACCCCTCATTGGAATGAGCTCGACGAGCTCGTTCCAATGAGGGGTCATAACCTATGTTTTGGAAGCAAAAAATGAAAATTTTTAGTTATACGAGAATCCTTTTTCCATGTGCCGTCTACAACTCAAGTTAGGCGATGGGTTAAAAAGTCATACTAAGTGGCTAATTTGTGCGTGTGTGTGTGTGTCATATGATAAACAGAATATGAAATGAGTGTTTTTCTCATATACTATTTATGAAACTCGTCCGAATTTTCCATTTGGGCTCGCAAGAGGCTCGCCAAAACGGAAAATTCTTAGACTCGTTTTTTAAATATTATATGAGAAAAACACTCATTCCATATTAGTAGTATAGCTTTTACATAGCCTTCATGGCCTCATACGACAAAAAAGGGATTCCATAGCCACTGGTGTTTCCCGAAATTGGGGTGCCCGGGGATATGGCCATTGGATATAGGCTTTTATTATACAGAAGGGAGATAACTCTGTATACAGATTATGGGAAATCAAGCAATCTGATTGGTTAGTTAAAATGTATATAAATCTAGATAAATGAAACAACAAGAATACTTGGAATAGGGTCGGAACTACTGCTATTACGTACCACCTTACCGGTAACAGGATGATACAAAGCATTTAGTAGGTTAATACTATCAACGGTTAGGATGAAACCTACATGGGAATATAGCAACCATACTCTGCTGCCGTTCTGTATTACCAGGCATTGACCCCACCCCAGAATACCGCTCAATAATATGAAGCTCCTGGTGGATCAGTAGTACCGAGGGCCAGCAAGAGACCTACAGGGATATGTACAGCTAATGCTATACTACCGTTCTAAACTACCAAACATTACCCCCACCCCCACAAAATAACTAGGTCTACCATAACGTACTACATATACCAGCCATATAATAAAACAAAGCAATCGGTTGGTTAATAGTACCAAACCTTAACAGGGGGCCTATAGGTGTATATACCGCCCATACTATAGTACCGTTCTAAACTACCAGGCAGTGTCCCTACCCTATGTCTAGCATTGCATACTACCTATACCAGTCATAGGATAACATGAAGCATCAGGTGAATTAATAGTACTAAACGCTAATATGGGACTTGCAGGGGCCCACAGAAGTATATATCGTCCATACTATACTGCTGTTCTATACTGCCATGCATTACCCCCACTCCACAATACCACTTGACCTGCCATAACGTACTCCCTATACCAGTCATAGAATAGTACAAAACAATCGGCTGGTTAATAATATCGAGGTCTGGACCTACAGGGGTATATACCATGCATCCTATGCCACCCTTTCTAAACAACCTAGTATAATACTGCCTGACCTAACACTGAACTACCAATACCAGCCATAAGATAATACAAAGGATTCGGTAGGTTAATAGTACCCCTGGGGGGTGGGGGGGGGGGCTACCAACAGATCATTCATCCTGTACTGCCAATCTAAACCACCAATGACTATCTCGCAATACCACACTACCACCCACCCACCCTACTGCTAGACTTAGCTATAGCAGACATTGGATAATATGAAGCATAAGGTGGATTAATAGTACTAACGGCTAACTTGGGACCTACATGCATATATACCACTACTATCATATCGCCGCCACCCCATACGAGAAGTCCGACACCCCCTGACCTGAATAACGTTATGTCAGATTGTATACTGGATAACAACAGTGGTCAACATCTCTATGACGTCGTGCGCGTATCATGACGTCACGACGTCAATAGCAACGTCAACCGTTTCGCGGGAAAAACTTTCAAGAAAACCCAATTTTCCCATCATCTTTCCACCACTTACGCATAATATATACCTATAGCCCCATGCGTACATATATCACTAAACATGCCGTAGCATACTATATATACAGTACGTACATCATTTACCAGATCTAGATGTATGGTGCCGACATTTTGCACCGGCAAAAGTCCGGTTCCTATGGGAATTTAACACTAGTTGCACCGGCAAAAGTCCGGGTAATAAGGCACGATTCATACGTGCTATACTACTCATATTCTCTATCTATCTCTTCAGAACATTGTGTATTTTTAGTAAAAACGTAAACAATTTGAACATGACACTCTGTCTGCACATAACAGTCGCTGGCAAACACGTTTTGTTTTGAATTTTCCAGGCCGATCGTGTTGGAAAATAAACGAAAATAAGTAAATGTGTCAAATATAGAAAATACGATGACTAAATTACGTCTGAATGGATGAATCTCTTATCAAACAACACATTTCACTCACAGACACACGTAACAAAGGGAGACACGCAAACGAATGTCACATGCTGTGACAACAATAGTTAATGTCGCATACCTTTTGTTGCAATTTTTGGGCTGTGATTGACTCAGTGTATTGGGAGCCATGACGCTAATATACGAGCTGATTCACACTCGTCTTCCGATTGCTGCTGAATTTTAAATGGGACTGACAGTATCTGCAAGTTCTTAGCATGCTGTGTCATTTGTACTCACCGCAGATACAGTACGTGGAGAGTGTATTATCACTAAATCACCCACAGTGATTCCACCCGATCAATAATTGCAAATTTGTTGCAAAGCACAACCAGCACCAGCAAAGTTGTAGCCAATGGACCTCCGGGTTAAACCCGGAGGTCCTTTGCCTGAAACATTACTTGTGGATTTTGTCGATATGTACAAAACTTGAAAGTTATAGCTTGGGTGCTAACTCCACTCCGCGGGTGATTTAGTTACAATCCACTCTCCACGTACTGTACCTCCACCACCTTCAGCGAATGTCAAAGACACCTGCATATACGCGATTCGAGATCATTCTTACTCAGAAACCGTTTCACTTTCGCCTTAGAGAGCTCTGGTCGGTGGTGGCATTTAGGTGATTTATTTGCAAAGCCCATTCTTGTAAACATTTTCAAAACAAAGTATCAGGAAACGATTGTTTAGTGATTGCGACATTGCACTTCAAACTTGGAGGCCCCATAGTTTAATCCCCATCAGGAGTCGCTGCGTTGTATCCTTGGGCAAGGCAACTAATCCCGATTGGCCACGTGGTGGATACGGTGGTGATGTGTAGTAAGGTATACTGCACGGCGATGGTCCTCTTGTCTTCATCCAATACTATCCCGCTTATGCTCGCTGCATATCAGTATTTTTCTCCGGGTACCCCGGCTTCTTCTGCAAACATGTTCGCACCGAGGTAGCCCTGACTGTTGAAAGTGTCGCGAAACCCCAATACAAATATAAGGAAACTAGAAGTGAATACACACTGTCCTGGGAAGGCATATGGAAAGCCAAACTCGGCGAGCTCCTAGGTGCCCAGGGTATCCTACACTGTAAGCTTGACAGCTTGACTTGTTTATTAATGTCCAAAGACAACCCCCCCCCCCCCCTCCCTCCTTACGAAGACATATGAGTATCAGAGGTGGTTAGTGAATATAAACACTAAAACATCTAAGCATCATTTACTTACATCGACTGTTACATGAAAAAACCTACACTAATATCTGCAACCGAGATACAGCGTATGTGTACTATTATAATGTCTTGTCCCAGAACACTAACTAGAGAACTTGACCCTCTAAACAAATTTTACGTCAGTCACTTGGAAAAAACAGGAAATCACGAAATTTGACTTGCAATCAACTCTTTTTTTTATTTTTCAGGTACTAATGGCATATGCGGATAAAGGTATGATTTTCGAAGATATGTTTGTGCAACTTCTGGCAGTTCATAGTATCTGGATCCTACCTCCCCACAGGACCAACAGGAGGAGATATAGGGAAGAGCGCCGACAGTCAGTCAAGGGGCATCGCTAAGGGATTGGGAGGGGGAATCACGTATTTTCTACATAAACACGATATATTACTATAATGATGATGGAGTCGGAATATCAGTCAGTGGGAACTGGCTTAGTACACTCGCAAAAAATGAGGTTCACATGCCCCCTACACCCCCAACCCCTCTAGTCGGTTATCTTCGCGATCAGTCCGCCTTCTGTCTGGCTGTCTTATTGGCCGCACATCCTTTCACCCAGAAGATTTGTGTATGTGATAGCCTAAACAACATATAAATGAGTTTGGCGTGTTACTTTGTGTTTGTGTTTGTCTCGGACATGTTTGATATCCATCATCACTTGACGAGCATTACAAGAGATATAGTTCTTGTTTGTCGGATTTTGTTCAGGCATTAATTTGACAGTTATGATTTGATTTCAAGATCTATTCATTCACCGATTTATATACAACAGAACATTATGATAGCTTAAGGAAATTTTGTTATTTCGCTTTACTTGGATTTGTAATGGTTATGCGATAACTTTAACCCTTCTTCTGACGAATCGACCGCAGCCGATAAAAACAGTTGAAAAGATTTCTTTAAAAGATCTTTCCAACAAAACCATATCATATGATACCTCGTTCCAGCTCGTTCCATCGATGGTGTTACATGACACGGCATGAGTAAAACTGCTGTTCAAAGTTTAAAAAAAGAAGAATTAACCCTTTACCTAACATGAAAAGCAGACGACACTTGCAAAAATAATTCTTGAATAACTATTTATTTTTCATTTTTTGTCTCAAAAACATAGGTTATGACCCCTCGTTGGAACAAGCTCGTTCCAACGAGGGGTCATAACCTATGTTTTTGAGACAAAAAATGAAAAAATAATGAAAATTAATTGGCGATTTTTGAGAAGAGCGCTGGCCGGTTTTGGCCGTTACGTTGGGTAAAGGGTTAACCTTTTATGATGCATGCGGCCTCAACCTGCAAAATAACGTCCTCGTTCTGGAACCGCGACAGCTGGAGAGCGGAAACCTCATCTGGGCATTAGTGGTGACCGGGGTTTGCCCTGCTTCGCTTCCTATGTTTGTTTTATGTTTTGCAGTCTTCGTGGTAGTCTGTTGCTCTTTGGCCACAAGACGTGCGCCTTTCACCTCGGAGAGGGCTGATCGTAGCCTAGCATTTTCTTCTTTCGATAGAAGGTTCGTGCCTTGTTCTTCGCAGATGTTTGCCCACAGTTTTGCATTCTCCGAATCCATCTCGCTCCGCCGTTTCGTGTAACATCTCTAGTGATCAGATGCGCATTTCAGTAATCGATCCCGTCCTTTAACTTGGAGACGTGCGTTATAGGCTTCGAGGAGAGCTACCGGTAATCTGGGGTTGTAAGGTATTATCTGTTCCGGCATGGATTCGGAGAAGTCTGTCCGTAATTTGGTATATCCTGTCCCCCAGAACACTCCAATGCCTTTCCAGTTATAGCACACACTATTCCGGTTTTGACTAGGGATATCCGTAAGTTCCATCCCTGAGGTGCCATCGGTTTGGGTAGTGGCTCCCACAGTGTTCGCGGAAGGGTTGAGCTGCAGACCTCTTCGGTTTGGGTAGTGGCTCACACAGTGTTCGCGGAAGGGTTGAGCTGCAGACCTCTTCGGTTTGGGTAGTGGCTCACACAGTGTTCGCGGAAGGGTTGAGCTGCAGACCTCTTCGGTTTGGGTAGTGGCTCCCACAGTGTTCGCGGAAGGGTTGAGCTGCAGACCTCTTCGAAGCGGTTGACTCTGTTTTGCAACACGGTTGCCGTTTTCTCTAATGCGATGCCTTTGCGGTTAAAACGCCGCAAGTGGAAAGTGGAAAAAAATGTTTTGTCTTGCATACCGGATTTTACGAAGAAGATGTTCCTGTCTTGATCAGTGCATCTAAAGTGGGTGCGGCGCGTCAGAATGCATGGGTGTGTCTGTGTAGACTGATTTACCTGGGGTTGGGACGGCTGTTGGTGTTGGGATTTTGGCTTGTGGTGGTTCGTCTGTCAAAGAGTCGTGTCACTGGGGAAAAAAAGTAAATGTAAACTTTTCTTTGGACAAATCGACTTGGGACGACACGCCGTGGTCGATCTAGTTTGTAGACGAGTGCCCCAGAACCATCTCAACTCAGCATATTGTAACTGACGATTCACGATAACACTTTTTTAAAAAGAACTTCAAGCTTATTGGACAGGATCTCACACTTTGTGGGTTCAATCTTCATGAAAAAAAATTTGGAAAAGTACCTCCCTATCCCCTTCACAAAAACAAAGCAGAATAATTTAATGTACCATTCAAAGTTAGAAAGAGGGCACATACGATTGTATTAAATAAATAAATAAATAAGGATCGGTTCGATCTCACAGGATAGACCAAACAACCTGCCAAAGAGTCGTGTCACTGGGCACGGTATCTGTTAGGTAATGAACTGCGTAGGCAGTTTCGGTTTTGTTGTTGGATGTGTTTGCATGTTTGGTGGTCGAGAGCGGGTGGTGTCCGCTCGGGGAGCAAGACGTTCAGACTCAGATGCCGAACTGTGAAAACGCCGAGTTAATAAAATGACGGCAATATCTAGCTCCGAAGATATTTGTATTTAAGGTTATTTTCAAAATCTTTGTTGCTATCTCAAAGCCGCTTCATGTCTTTAGTTTCAGAACATTAAACAACATTTTTATTTACGACCACACACGTAATCGACATTTATAACGCAGACTCGCTGGATTTGTTATGTTGGATTTAACCAAACGCAAAGATGCAATTGTGTTTTGTTCAAAATGGAAAAAAAGGCTTTCACCAAATATATACTCGCTAGATGGATCCAATGGGCTCACATAGTCTAGCATGGCGGTTTGGATACTGTATTTTCAACCTTTACGCATATTTCTTCTATTTTAAACTTATTGCTTAGGCATAAACTCAATCATTTTTTTTTTGTAGATAGTGGTAAGTGCAAAAATAATCAGTGCAAGAACAAAGGCAAACCGTCTATTGGTAAGAATAATTTTAACTGAAACAAGAAAGCAATTTGTGCGAGCAAAAGCACTCGAAAAAAGCCCCGTGAAAAATTTTTGGACATGCATGCTTGTATATCAGGGAATCTATTAGTATTAGAACATGAGCCAAGTGACCATGAGAACTTCATCTAAAAAGCTAGATTCCAGCCATCATTTTTACGGTGTGCAATGGTCTGGTGGTTTAGGTGTTGGACTCCTGATTGCCAAGAGGGTTTGCTGAGGGTTCGATTCCCGGCAGGGTTCCAGAAACCAACATTCTAAAATCGTCTGAAACATGACTGTGCCCTTCGAAAAGCACACACAGACCCGTGCCAGTCTTCGTTTCCGCTGTATTGTAGCCAGTGCGTTCCACATTGTCATGCTGCTGCGGAAAGGAAGGTGAACCAAGTTGATCATAAGAGCTTTACCTAAAAAGGTAGGTTCCATTCATGTTTTTTTTTGACGCTGCGCAATGGTTTTGTGGTTGAACTTCTGATTGCCAGATATGGTTACCAAGGGGTCAACTCCCGACAGAGGACCAGAAACCAACATTCTAAATTTCTCTGAAACCTTATTGTTTCCTTCCGAAAACGAACACACACACAAACCCCAAAAAAAGTAATTGTAAACTTTTGTTTGGACAAATCGACTTGGGACGACACGCAGGGGTCGATCTAGTTTGGAGACGAGTGCCCCGGAACCATCTCATCTCAGTTTTTTTGTAACTGACGATTCACGATGATTCTTTTTTTTAAAGAACTTCAAGCTTATTGGACAGGATCTCACACTTTGTGGGTTCAAATTTCCATGAAAAAAAAATGGAAAAGTACCTCCCTATCCCCTTCACAAAAACAAAGCAGAATTCTTAAATGTGCCATTCAAAGTTAGAAAGAGGGCACATATGACTGCATTAAATAAACAAATAAGGATAGGTTCGATCTCACAGGATAGACCAAACAACCTGTTTTCACAAAAGTATTTAATAAAGACTGTGATGAAATAGCATTAACTTGGCTGAGTATTTCTTTTTTCCTTTCAGCCTTCTTGAAAGATTTAATGCAGCAATACTTAACATTCTTTTGCCCACAACAATACACATTAAAAAATGCAACAAATGTGTTGCTTCTCGGAAGAAAGTATATAATTCGAGGCTAGTGTTGTAATTGCAGTAACCTGATCTCGCCCAATCATACCTCACTCAAAGACAAATATGGTAAGGCTCGGGCAGCAATGACGGAAAGGGAAAGCATTGAAGGGGAGAGCTCGTAAGGATTTTAATTTTTTATGGGTTGGGGTTAAGATTCCTCCTGACCCACTTGGATTTCTAATTAAAAAAGAATAATGAATCATTTTATTCTTTGAAGAAAAGAATTCATTTTAGGGTATAAAGTTAATAGAAATGTCAAAACTCTTGGGCCTACGAAAATAATAGAATATTAATCAGTTTTTGTTTTATTATTTTTTATGGCGATCCACTTTTTTATTCGGCGAGTCATTTGAGTACGACCTTCGGTCAGCGTCCTATGCCTGGTACATTGGCATTCTAGTTTGTCCGCTTCTAAAGCTTACTGGTTGTAGAAAACTGGCAATAACAGGAGAATATTAATAGCGTGTTGTGTTTTTTGTTCCATTAAGTTATTGGGGTGGGGAAATTATATATATATATGATTAAATATTGTTTCAACAAAAACATCAACCTTTTTGTTTCAATTTGTAAACTAAGTTGATGCCACAAAGCTGCATGTGTGTTGTATTTTTTATCACAAAAAAAAATCCTACAAATAAAAGTACTTCATCGGCCAGTCATCAATTATCACATTCCCACTCTTCAGTGGATGAACCAACCAAAAATGCCAGCTGCAAAACGTAGGCCTACCGAATGGACGCCGAATTCACCAAAATAGTACAACAGTACACATAGATGGAACACGTACCAACTGCATTTAATTTCAAATGGAACACGTACCAATTTACCAAAATTGTCAGCAACCGGTATGGTTAGCGGGCGAAATGTCCATATTCTTTAAAACTTGGAAGCCCAATTAGAACAACTTCTTAACTTAAAACAATCAATGAACTGCTCGTGAAGCCGAGTTAATTAGGTCGATTATTTAGAGCGCAACTACCGAGGATTATTCTGTTCTTCGAACACTTGAAAGGATCACAGTGTAGACAAATCTTCCCCCGAGTTAAAATATGTTATCTATTGACTAAAGTGAATTTTTTGATTTGATTGGTTGAAAGATACGTGGTATGAGACCATATTCATTGAAACCCACGATACGTCCGCCCAGCCACTGACAAATTTCCCATACCCAGTGGAAGCCTGGTTCCGAAATCTACAAATTGTCCATACCCCGTAGAAGTCAATAGATACATGTAAATTTGTTATCCCATGTCTGATCACGGCGTGCATTATTCGCAAAAAATCGTCATTCCAGTTTTACAGTGTACATGTATTATATTTTAATTTTTTATCTCCAAAATATAGCTCATGACCCCTTATTGGAATGAGCTTGTCGAGCACCCTCCAATGTGGGGTTCATAAGCTATGTTTTTGAGACAAAAAAGAAATTCAATATATTTTTTATACCAGTCATATCGGCATATTTTCACAAAAACTCTTTTGCACAAAAATTCCACAGAAACCTGTATTGCTCAATAATGGAAGATAAAAGATCTCATGCTGTGTGTGTTCACACATGAAATAGATTGTACTTCTAAAACGGAAAGTCAGTAGATAAATTCGTTACCCCGTATCTGATCACGTGGTACGGGTTTTTACCTACCAGAAGCCAGCCGTATCCCATTCGGCCTTCGGCCTCATGGGATACGGCTGGCTCCGGGTAGGTAAAAACCCGTACCACGTGATCAGACACTGGGTAACTAATATTCTATGTGCCTACTGGGACACACTGCAACTCCGGAGAGGAAATAGAACACTACCATCTGTATTTAATTTCACGTACAAAAGATTAGGTAGGACATTATTGAGTCATTCAACGATCTTTAGCATATTTTTTTCTTCAGCTTTGCATTTCAACATGTCTGCAGCTACAATTATCAAGTTTGGCACTTTTGTAAACGACGAAACCGCATTGGACTTTCCTGAGTTACATTTATGTCTACAGCTACCGTCACCAACTTTTGCATATTTGTAAATGATGATACAGCACTGAACATTACGCAGCTAGATTTTTGATATTCATCTTTACCCAAAAACAACGTCACGTCGAAGTTTTTTTTCTATCTTTTAATATCTGCATCTGTATCAATTTACCTTTTTCGAATTTCATAAATACTATCTCTAACAAAAACTTTATCTAAATATATAGGGCTGTCATAGGAAACTCTGTGGGCTGTCATAGGAAATTATGTGGGCTGTCAAAGGAAATTCTGAAGCGGTCTGTCCGATTTTTTGGGTGACGTTATTTACGTCGCCGTAACCAAAAATTAAATGTTGATCGATTTCATGAAATTTCAGTATGTTGTAGAGATCAAAAAATTAAGAGACAAGTGTTTTGTAGTTTGTTTTTGATTTATCGCCATTTTGACGCTTTTACGACATTTCGAATATTTCACAATTTTCAATGAAAAACCCACTCTTGTGATTCGATTTGTCACGACGAATTTACACGGGACACAGTTATGAAACCTCTTATATATATTTTTGGGTTATTTGCAGGTGTGCAGCATTATTTTTTTTTATATTTTACATTGTGAGGCCCGATGCCAGGGGATGCCAGTTCTACTTTCTTTCTATATCTTTTATCTTCAACATCATTTTAAGCCTTATCCTTTCGAAATGTTGGAGAGATAATGGTCAATGTCTGGAGTGGCGTCATGGAGTGTCATGGGATCCAAAACTAACCGTTTGACACTTTAACCCCCTGCACTCTGGTGACGAAACGTCGGATTTGTCATCCATGGTTATCCCCCCTGTGTTGTCAGAAATTCAGCAATTTAGATTTTGGTTGACAGAGCTAAAATTGAGCTCTGTCAACCAAAATCTAAATTGCTGAATTTCTGACAACACAGGGGGGATCACCATGGATGACAGGGAGGTATGGTGGGGCTTAGAGTGGGGGAGGTGTCGAGTATTCTCGACATCAGAGTGCAGGGGGTTAATTATCCTGATGTTCAAACGTCGCTGGGAATGCAGTTTCTTCAACTTTTTTCAAAAAATGCGACTTCAAATGCCGGAAAGTACAAGATATTTTTCACATTAGTGATTATCTGATTGAGGCTTAGATTATTTTTGGTTGTCTGAATTTGTTATTCAAAACTTGTTTTATTACAAAATAATTTGCAATAAAACAAATTTATATAAACAAAGTATTATTTGTGTTTGACTTAAAGGAAGGAAAGTGTTGGCTTTTGCTCTAGTATCCTCTTTTTTGAAAGCCCTGATAGTGGCTTCTAGCACTCAACCAGTGAAGAAGTCTTGACAGCAGGATTATGTTAGTATTTTAAGCTGCGATAACATTTGGCTCAACGATTATCACTGAGAACTATTCCGGAGAAAATAGGAAATTGAGGTTAAAACTTTAAAAAATCGAAAAATAATAACAAAACAAATGACCACAAAGTATCAACGTGCTTTTTGATTTCGTACGTAATAACATGTACAAAAGTATCAATGGGTTAAAGTGCGTTGGATCTTTGTGTTTGAAATTTGAGTATGTTGTAGTGCACACCAATTTTTTTCACTTTGTTTTGTTTTGATTTCACGCTATTTTGACGTTTTTACGTCACCTAAGAGTTCAGCTACTTTTTACATTCTGAATTGAAAATCCTTCTTTCTTGAGTCCAATTGCGCCTTACCTATGAGAGATGCAGTTATGAAGCTTACCACACCCATTTATGTTCATTTGAAGTTTTAACCCTTTATGTAGCATGAAAAACATCGACACTTGCAAACAAAATTCTTGAATAACTATTGTTTTTCATTTTTTGTCTCAAAAACATAGGTTATGACCCCTCAATGGAACGATCTCGTCGAGCTCGTTCCACAGAGGGGTCATAACCTATGTTTTTGAGACAAAAAATGAAAAAATAATGAAAATTAATTGGCGATTTTTGACAATAGCGCTGGAAGTTTTAGGCCGTTACGTTGGGTAAAGGGTTAAATCTTTATTTTTTCATTTCAAATTGCAACCCCTATTCCAGCAGTGCCAATTGCACGTTTTTCTGTGCCTTCTACTTCAACCGAGGGTCATAGGGTCAAAAATAAAAATGCGTGGGATTTTTTCTCGTTTTTGTTAAATTTCAGTGTGTTCTAGAGCTCAAAAAATTAAGAGACAGATTTCTTTGTTTTGTTTGTCGAGTACAAGCCATTTTGACGTTTTTACATCACTTAGTGGTTTAATCGAGTTTCTACATTATGAACTAAAAGCCCTACCTTGTTGAGTCCAATTGAGCTCTATTTGTATGGGATACAGTTACAAAACTTAGTCAGCGATGCAGAAATTCTCAACCTGTATGATCGAACCTGGGGTAACGTCATAGAATGTAATATGGTTAAAAATTATTGTGAAGCTCAGAATATTAAGAAATATTTTCGTTTTTTTTTCGATTTCTAGCCGTTTTGACACTTTTACCTCGTTTTGAATTTTAG
This sequence comes from Pictodentalium vernedei, assembly GCA_031216915.1. NCBI lineage: Eukaryota > Metazoa > Mollusca > Scaphopoda > Dentaliida > Dentaliidae > Pictodentalium > Pictodentalium vernedei. The sequence goes on along the minus strand of CM062288.1, from coordinate 8,765,056 downwards.
CCTATTTTCTTCATTCTGAATTGTCAACATTCGGAATAGCGATGGACCTATAATCGCCATCGCCTATCGACCGATAACGACCTATCGGTATCGGTTTAACACTTACGTCAAATCATCGGCAATGCGGATGCCCCTCCCGCCCTCTACCCGTTGCCCCAATTGGATACGCCTACCCATGTCGGGTTGATTTAATTAATGCAATCGTATTTACATATTAAAAAAACTTTCCTTGAAAGGATCAATGATAAAAATACCCGAAACTCAACACGATATTCATTAATATTCATGAACTGTCACCACCAATGGCGAATGTGATTGTAAAATGTTCATTAGTTTATCAAATGTGGTTTCCTGTGCTGAACCGGAACTTACCCCTTACTCCTCTTTTATACTGTACGATATATTTATTTCTGCACGAAATTTTGAAAGTTTGAACTCCAAAATCGGTTACAAATTCACAGTTAAAGTCGGATAATTATTCAGGTTTACAACGAACTAAATGAGCGACTTTTTCAAAAATTGAAATCCGTCGATTTTTTCTAATTTTTAATACGTTGTAGAGCGCATAAAATTAAGGTATATATTTTTTTCTTTGTTTTTCGATTTGCTGCCATTTTGACGTTTTACGTCACTTCAAAGTTTTTTTTTTTTTGCTGTTTTCATTCCAAACGCTGTCCTCTTTTTCACGTGTCTCTCTATTTATGAACAACATAGCTCCGAAACTTCGAACAATGTTTTCTTCTTATTTGCTTAACAGTATTCTATCTTTTCAAATATACGCAAATGTATGCTTTGTTGGATAACTTCTGGCAATTCGGTATGCGATTTCAAAACCAACTAGTTGTCAGACTGTTTTCCCTGTCACTGTTGCAAAAGCACTTCAGCAAACGGCAAAAATGCATATATTTGTGTTACGGACTGTTTTGCTCCTCGTTAAAAACAATGTATCGAAAACAGAAGTAAAGCAAATAAAAAGTAAAGGCGAATAACTAATATTCGCTCCAGTTTTCACTGCTGTCCAGTCCAGTCTGTTTGCTCGCCAATTCAATTGAAAACCCCGAACACGCTGTTGCCTAAAATAATTTCGGATTTCCCAATTAGAATGATATGCACGTAATTCTGAGTTATACTTTACAATATTATGAAAGCAAAAGTATTTATCAAAGGTTATTTTTCCCTTGGCAATACACAAACAGTTTATAGCAACATAAAACCAAAAAAAGAAAAGAAAAATAACTGGACACATTCGCCATTTTCACAAATTTGTTCAATATATGAACAGATTTCTATTTGTTGTTTTCTGAGTCAAGTGAAACTTCCAGAGAATTGAATTCACTAACAATTGTGCCAAGTATGGTCCCAAATGATAGCAACCCAGATCAAAAGCAAATTTGGGCGGCGGCCAAGTGTAAAATATCAAAGACTGTAAGTCGATCTTGGGAGAAAACAAACTGACAGAACAAAGATTTAAAATGAGGCTGTAATTGATGACCACCCTCAGTGACAATATAGTGATAATATAGTGATCTCGGACAAAGGGTGAACACACGAAACAATAATGAACAACAATAAATAGTAAAGGTTGTTCAGCAATACCTCAATCCTACAGCCTTATTAGCCTGTCGGGTTGAGTTAGTACTGAACACATCTACAAATGCCAAAAAAATGTATAACCAATATTATTATATAGTGATCTGTTTCAGGAACTCGTATATCTAAAGGTTATCCGACGTATGCACTTCAGGTGTTTTTAATCTTATGAACCCGAGAAGCCTCCCTTTTCTGCTCTGAAACCCCCAAAAGTATACCAAATGATTGGTTAAGAGCACTGGTCTCTCAAGCCAGATATCCCGGGATCGACCCTCGTTCGGGAAAAGTTCTTGATGTGTCCGAACAATCTCTGACAGCATCAATTGCGGATTGATGTTGCCACAGCGTATCGTTCTGTCGGATGGGGGTGTAAATGGTTGCCCTATGTGAGGAGAGAGACACACACTGTGTAGGCTAAAGATCCCTTCCTAGTATTTGAGAAGAGCGGGGTCATGAAGTTGCCGCTTCGAAGGTCACCCCACGCACCTGTGCCATTTGGTTAAGCAGTGGCGTTAATACAGTTTCAATAGCTTGCTCGCCAATCCTTATAAACCCAGGAACATGATACGTCATAATCTCATTAATTAAGATGACAGCTTAGTGAATGTTTGAGGTAGACCAATCCATATTTTTAACGTGCAGCCACAAGGCTGCACATTGAAAATATTAATTGGTCTCCCACAAATAATAAACATGGAGTATTACAATTAATGCCGAGGCAACTGACCTGGAAGCTCCCACCACTGTTCAAAGGGCTAAAACGATGGACTGTTTGATTTGGCTCTGATCTGAAGACATTGATTATTTTCTTTTCATTTTTCCGTAAAAGCATTTCTCTGTCCACGCTCGCTCCCAGCATATAATGAGTAAGGTGGTGGGGCTCTCGTTGTGAATAAGGTATCGCTACGCCTTTAGCAGTTTAGCATTTGCATCAAGTTGAGGAGCCATTAATAAATTGGAGACGTTCTGTTTTATGAATATTCATTCATTTTTCATGATTTATTTTGGATATGACTTCTCTGATAACGGCCATATAAAACAGCCAATTAAGCTGAATCATGTCAATAGCTGCGATAATTCACTTATTGTCAGGATGTTAACCTGATACACATCTCTGAAATCTCAGCGGATAGTAAAAAAAACTTATTTAGGTATTGTGAAATGGAAGTTTACACACATAAAAAGTCAGTTCTAGTTTTATTATTTTTACGTTCATTGCCTAAAATCCTTATAACCCTATAATGGAAGAATTTCAGTAACCTCATTCTCCCCAGGAGTCGGATATAAGATTGCAGTTTTAGGCAAAAACTTAGAAATGGACTGTTTTGTTGTTTTCCGGTCCGGTTCCAGGAAACGGAAAACAACTGCAGTAAATCTCAGTAAAAACTTGCCGTAGGGTTTTACAGTGGTTGTACACAAACTGATCAAACTGTCTTAATAGGAGTCTAACTTAGTCTATACTCCAAGTGTGGATAGGGAATTGACACATTTTCACCCTTAATGACTAGTCAACTGGACGAGTAAATAAATGAGAAAAAGTGACGATGATAACGCAACATAGCTTAGATAAACCTTTTTTTCCATTTGTTACTCCAATTTATGTTTTTCTGTGACTCAATTGGCTAAAGAAATGATCCCATAGAACCCATTTGAGGAAAGATGGGTTGTACCCAATGGGTATACGTACAGACATGACGTTTTGTGGCGCGTGATTTTCCAAGTTATGCACCTGAAGCGTTAGTTACTAGCTAATCTTAACACTTAGAAAAATTGTATTGAATCCGATTTTTTTTCTGAAACCGAATATGAAAAACTCAACTATACAAGAATGATTCTTTAGAGTCATTTTAGAAGATTTAGAAGAATTCAGAACTATTTTTGTAGGCCTCATCTGCTATTCATCTTACTCAGAGGGTTAAAATAATAATTACTCCTGCTTTCACGCACGTCTAACTCCACCATCACGGGCAACGATTTAATTTTATAATCATTACTTTTTTCACAGGACAGTTACACGGGAAGTGTGATTCGGCGTCTCGGTGCTATGATGCGAATACGAAGTGTATAAATGGGGAATGTACTTGCAAGCCTGGATATAGTTACAACCGAAAACCACATACATGCGTGAGAAGTATATATTTTTCTTTTCTATTTGAAAATACCGCTCCAATTTTAAAAGTGCATTGTTTTGAAATTCATGCATGCTTACAGTAGCCATTTTCCAACTTCATTGATTTGATTCTCTAACTATGAATATTGAGATTTGATTTTGTTTCCGCGATCATCAGCTGCTATTTCTTCAGACATAACACTGCCTGGATCTTCACGAGTGAAAAGTTAGGAAATTATTTTGTGTGTGCAATAACAATCGTACAGTACAACAGTACTAAGTATTCAAATTGGAGTTATCTGCCTTGAAAAGTTGCACTCGAAAATGGTACAATTTCCTGAGAAGGCTTTCAAATATATTGTCTTAAACAATTTGTAGAATTTGCTGAATATTTGTTTCATAGCGAAAATAGAAGGAAGTTGGTATGTGTTTGGGCCTAAGAAATACAATTTGACTACAAGTGTGTTTTTGTAAACGCACTAATAGTAAAATTGTATTTCTTAGGCTGTTCTTACATGTAGGTTTTTCCATGCCGTTCGCACATGTAGGCGGGATTTCACGCGTGGGTATCTTAACACATTTTTCAATGCCTATATTGATGAGTGTACCCAGCCAGCCAGGTATACTGCTTTCTATCCTAAACGATTATACCATACTACCCTGTATGTGTTCGACCTCACAAGGCATAAATCATGATACCCTGTAAGTGTTATAACATACTATTGTGTAGATATTATACCATACTACCCTGTATGTGTTCGACCTCACAAGGCATAAATCATGATACCCTGTAAGTGTTATAACATACTATTGTGTAGATGTTATATCATACTACTCTGTATGTGTTAAATCAAACTACTCTGCAGATTTTATACCATACTACAGTAGGTATCATATCTTACTACTCTGTATGTGTTATATTCATACTACTCTGTAGGCGTTATATTATATTGTAATGGAGGTGTTATATAATACTACTCTGCAGGTGTTATATCTTACCACGCTGTGTTTCATCATACTACTCTGTTGGGGTTATATTATACTACTTTGTATGTGTCATATGATACTACTCTGTTGGTGTTATATCATACTACTCTACATGTGTCTATATAATACTGCTATGTGTGTGTCATATGATACTACTCTGTTGGTGTTATATGATACTACTCTGTTGGTGTTATATGATACTACTCTGTTGGTGTTATATGATACTACTCTGTTGGTGTTATATAATACTACTCTGTTGGTGTTATATCATACTACTCTGTTGGTGTCATATCATACTACTATGTTGGAGTTATATCATACTACTTTGCATGTGTCATATCATACTACTCTGTTGGTGTTATATCATACTACTCTGTTGGTGTTATATAATACTACTCTGTTGGAGTTATATCATACTACTCTGTTGGTGTTATATCATACTACTCTGTTGGTGTTATATCATACTACTCTGTTGGTGTTATAGCATGCTACTCTGTTGGTGTCATATCATACTACTCTGTTGGTGTTATATCATACTACTTTGCATGTGTCATATGATACTACTCTGTTGGTGTTATATCATACTACTATGTTGGAGTTATATCATACTACTTTGCATGTGTCATATCATACTACTCTGTTGGTGTTATATCATACGACTCTGTTGGTGTTATAGCATACTACTCTGTTGGTGTCATATCATACTACTCTGTTGGTGTTATATCATACTACTTTGCATGTGTCATATGATACTACTCTATTGGTGTTATATCATACTACTATGTTGGAGTTATATCATACTACTTTGCATGTGTCATATCATACTACTCTGTTGGTGTTATATCATACTACTCTGTTGGTGTTATATCATACTACTCTGTTGGTGTTATATCATACTACTCTGTTGGTGTTATATCATACTACTCTGTTGGTGTTATATAATACTGCTATGTATGTGTTATATCATACTACTCTGTTGGTGTTATATCATACTACTCTGTTGGTGTTATATCATACTACTCTGTTGGTGTTATATCATACTACTCTGTTGGTGTTATATCATACTACTCTGTTGGTGTCATATCATACTACTCTGTTGGTGTCATATCATACTACTCTGTTGGTGTCATATCATACTACTCTGTTGGTGTTATATCATACTACTCTGTTGGTGTTATATAATACTGCTATGTATGTGTTATATCATACTACTCTGTTGGTGTTATATGATACTACTCTGTTGGTGTTATGATACTACTCTGTTGGTGTTATATCATACTACTCTGTTGGTGTTATATCATACTACTCTGTTGGTGTTATATCATACTACTCTGTTGGTGTTATATCATACTACTCTGTTGGTGTTATATCATACTAATCTGTTGGTGTTATATAATACTACTCTGTTGGTGTTATATCATACTACTCTGTTGGTGTTATATGATACTACTCTGTTGGTGTTATATCATACTACTCTGTTGGTGTTATAGCATACTACTCTGTTGGTGTTATATCATACTACTCTGTTGGTGTTAAATCATACTACTCTGTTGGTGTTATATCATACTACTCTGTTGGTGTTATATCATACTACTCTGTTGGTGTTATATCATACTACTCTGTTGGTGTTATATCATACTAATCTGTTGGTGTTATATAATACTACTCTGTTGGTGTTATATCATACTACTCTGTTGGTGTTATATGATACTACTCTGTTGGTGTTAAATCATACTACTCTGTTGGTGTTATATCATACTACTCTGTTGGTGTTATATCATACTACTCTGTTGGTGTTATATCATACTACTCTGTTGGTGTTATATCATACTACTCTGTTGGTGTTAAATCATACTACTCTGTTGGTGTTATATGATACTACTCTGTTGGTGTTATAAGATACTACTCTGTTGGTGTTATATAATACTACTCTGTTGGTGTTATATCATACTACTCTGTTGGTGTTATATCATACTACTCTGTTGGTGTTATATGATACTACTCTGTTGGTGTTATATCATACTACTCTGTTGGTGTTATATCATACTACTCTGTTGGTGTTATATCATACTACTCTGTTGGTGTTATATCATACTACTCTGTTGGTGTTATATCATACTACTCTGTTGGTGTTATATCATACTACTCTGTTGGTGTTATATAATACTGCTATGTATGTGTTATGTCATACTACTCTGTTGGTGTTATATGATACTACTCTGTTGGTGTTATATCATACTGCTATGTATGTGTTATATCATACTACTCTGTTGGTGTTATATCATACTACTCTGTTGGTGTTATATCATACTACTCTGTTGGTGTTATATCATACTACTCTGTTGGTGTTATATAATACTGCTATGTATGTGTTATATCATACTACTCTGTTGGTGTTATATGATACTACTCTGTTGGTGTTATGATACTACTCTGTTGGTGTTATATCATACTACTCTGTTGGTGTTATAGCATACTACTCTGTTGGTGTTATATAATACTACTCTGTTGGTGTTATATAATACTGCTATGTATGTGTTATATCATACTACTCTATTGGTGTTATATCATACTACTCTGTTGGTGTTATATCATACTACTCTGTTGGTGTTATATCATACTACTCTGTTGGTGTCATATCATACTACTCTGTTGGTGTTATATCATACTACTCTGTTGGTGTTATATCATACTACTCTGTTGGTGTTATATCATACTACTCTGTTGGTGTTATATCATACTAATCTGTTGGTGTTATATAATACTACTCTGTTGGTGTTATATCATACTACTCTGTTGGTGTTATATGATACTACTCTGTTGGTGTTATATCATACTACTCTGTTGGTGTTATATCATACTACTCTGTTGGTGTTATATCATACTACTCTGTTGGTGTTATATAATACTGCTATGTATGTGTTATATCATACTACTCTGTTGGTGTTATATCATACTACTCTGTTGGTGTTATATCATACTACTCTGTTGGTGTCATATCATACTACTCTGTTGGTGTTATATCATACTACTCTGTTGGTGTTATATGATACTACTCTGTTGGTGTTATATCATACTACTCTGTTGGTGTTATATCATACTACTCTGTTGGTGTTATATCATACTACTCTGTTGGTGTTATATAATACTGCTATGTATGTGTTATATCATACTACTCTGTTGGTGTTATATCATACTACTCTGTTGGTGTTATATCATACTACTCTGTTGGTGTCATATCATACTACTCTGTTGGTGTTATATAATACTACTCTGTTGGTGTTATATAATACTGCTATGTATGTGTTATATCATACTACTCTATTGGTGTTATATCATACTACTCTGTTGGTGTTATATCATACTACTCTGTTGGTGTTATATCATACTACTCTGTTGGTGTTATTTGATACTACTCTGTTGGTGTCATATCATACTACTCTGTTGGTGTCATATCATACTACTCTGTTGTGTTATATCATACTACTCTGTTGGTGTTATATCATACTACTCTGTTGTGTTATATCATACTACTCTGTTGGTGTTACATCTTACTACTCTGTTGGTGTTATATCATACTACTCTGTTGGTGTTATATCATACTACTCTGTTGGTGGTATATCATACTACTCTGTTGGTGTCATATCATACTACTCCGTTGGTGTTATATGATACTACTCTGTTGGTGTTATATCATACTACTCTGTTGGTGTTATATCATACTACTCTGTTGGTGTTATAGCATACTACTCTGTTGGTGTTATAGCATACTACTCTGTTGGTGTTATAGCATACTACTCTGTTGGTGTTATATCATACTACTCTGTTGGTGTTATATCATACTACTCTGTTGGTGTTATAGCATACTACTCTGTTGGTGTTATATCATACTACTCTGTTGGTGTTATAGCATACTACTCTGTTGGTGTTATAGCATACTACTCTGTTGGTGTTATATCATACTACTCTGTTGGTGTTATATCATACTACTCTGTTGGTGTTATACCATACTACTCTGTTGGTGTTATATCATACTACTCTGTTGGTGTTATAGCATACTACTCTGTTGGTGTTATATCATACTACTCTGTTGGTGTTATATAATACTGCTATGTATGTGTTATATCATACTACTCTGTTGGTGTTATATCATACTACTCTGTTGGTGTTATATCATACTACTCTGTTGGTGTTATATCATACTACTCTGTTGGTGTTATATCATACTACTCTGTTGGTGTTATATCATACTACTCTGTTGGTGTTATATCATACTACTCTGTTGGTGTTATATCATACTACTCTGTTGGTGTTATATGATACTACTCTGTTGTGTTATATCATACTACTCTGTTGGTGTTATATAATACTACTCTGTTGGTGTTATATCATACTAATCTGTTGGTGTCATATCATACTACTCTGTTGGTGTTAAATCATACTACTCTGTTGGTGTTATATCATACTACTCTGTTGGTGTTATATCATACTACTCTGTTGGTGTTATATGATACTACTCTGTTGGTGTTATATCATACTACTCTGTTGGTGTTATATAATACTGCTATGTATGTGTTATATCATACTACTCTGTGGTGTTATATCATACTACTCTGTTGGTGTTATATCATACTACTCTGTTGGTGTTATATCATACTAATCTGTTGGTGTCATATCATACTACTCTGTTGGTGTTATATCATACTAATCTGTTGGTGTCATATCATACTACTCTGTTGGTGTTATATCATACTACTCTGTTGGTGTTATATCATACTACTCTACATGTGTCTATATCATACTACTCTGTTGGTGTTATATCATACTACTCTGTTGGTGTTATATCATACTACTCTGTTGGTGTTATATGATACTACTCTGTTGGTGTTATATCATACTACTCTGTTGGTGTTATATCATACTACTCTGTTGGTGTCATATCATACTACTCTGTTGGTGTTATATAATACTACTCTGTTGGTGTTATATCATACTACTCTGTTGGTGTTATAGCATACTACTCTGTTGGTGTTATATCATACTACTCTGTTGGTGTTATAGCATACTACTCTGTTGGTGTTATATCATACTACTCTGTTGGTGTTATATCATACTACTCTGTTGGTGTTAAATCATACTACTCTGTTGGTGTTATATCATACTACTCTGTTGGTGTTATATCATACTACTCTGTTGGTGTTATATCATACTACTCTGTTGGTGTTATATCATACTACTCTGTTGGTGTTATATGATACTACTCTGTTGGTGTTATATAATACTACTCTGTTGGTGTTATATCATACTACTCTGTTGGTGTTATATCATACTAATCTGTTGGTGTCATATCATACTACTCTGTTGGTGTTAAATCATACTACTCTGTTGGTGTTATATCATACTACTCTGTTGGTGTTATAGCATACTACTCTGTTGGTGTTATATCATACTACTCTGTTGGTGTTATATCATACTACTCTGTTGGTGTTATATCATACTACTCTGTTGGTGTTATATCATACTAATCTGTTGGTGTCATATCATACTACTCTGTTGGTGTTAAATCATACTACTCTGTTGGTGTTATATCATACTACTCTGTTGGTGTTATATCATACTACTCTGTTGGTGTTATATGATACTACTCTGTTGGTGTTATATCATACTACTCTGTTGGTGTTATATCATACTAATCTGTTGGTGTCATATCATACTACTCTGTTGGTGTTAAATCATACTACTCTGTTGGTGTTATATCATACTACTCTGTTGGTGTTATATCATACTACTCTGTTGGTGTTATATGATACTACTCTGTTGGTGTTATATCATACTACTCTGTTGGTGTTATATCATACTACTCTGTTGGTGTTATATCATACTACTCTGTTGGTGTTATATGATACTACTCTGTTGGTGTTATATCATACTACTCTGTTGGTGTTATATAATACTGCTATGTATGTGTTATATCATACTACTCTGTTGGTGTTATATCATACTACTCTGTTGGTGTTATATCATACTACTCTGTTGGTGTTATATCATACTAATCTGTTGGTGTCATATCATACTACTCTGTTGGTGTTATATCATACTAATCTGTTGGTGTCATATCATACTACTCTGTTGGTGTTATATCATACTACTCTGTTGGTGTTATATCATACTACTCTACATGTGTCTATATCATACTACTCTGTTGGTGTTATATCATACTACTCTGTTGGTGTTATATCATACTACTCTGTTGGTGTTATATGATACTACTCTGTTGGTGTTATATCATACTACTCTGTTGGTGTTATATCATACTACTCTGTTGGTGTCATATCATACTACTCTGTTGGTGTTATATAATACTACTCTGTTGGTGTTATATCATACTACTCTGTTGGTGTTATAGCATACTACTCTGTTGGTGTTATAGCATACTACTCTGTTGGTGTTATATCATACTACTCTGTTGGTGTTATAGCATACTACTCTGTTGGTGTTATATCATACTACTCTGTTGGTGTTATAGCATACTACTCTGTTGGTGTTATATCATACTACTCTGTTGGTGTTATATCATACTACTCTGTTGGTGTTATATCATACTACTCTGTTGGTGTTATATCATACTACTCTGTTGGTGTTATATAATACTACTCTGTTGGTGTTATATCATACTACTCTGTTGGTGTTATATCATACTAATCTGTTGGTGTCATATCATACTACTCTGTTGGTGTTAAATCATACTACTCTGTTGGTGTTATATCATACTACTCTGTTGGTGTTATAGCATACTACTCTGTTGGTGTTATATCATACTACTCTGTTGGTGTTATATCATACTACTCTGTTGGTGTTATATCATACTACTCTGTTGGTGTTAAATCATACTACTCTGTTGGTGTTATATAATACTACTCTGTTGGTGTTATATCATACTACTCTGTTGGTGTTATATAATACTACTCTGTTGGTGTTATATCATACTACTCTGTTGGTGTTATATCATACTAATCTGTTGGTGTCATATCATACTACTCTGTTGGTGTTAAATCATACTACTCTGTTGGTGTTATATCATACTACTCTGTTGGTGTTATATCATACTACTCTGTTGGTGTTAAATCATACTACTCTGTTGGTGTTATATCATACTACTCTGTTGGTGTTATATCATACTACTCTGTTGGTGTCATATCATACTACTCTGTTGGTGTTATATCATACTACTCTGTTGGTGTTATATCATACTACTCTGTTGGTGTTATATCATACTACTCTGTTGGTGTTATATGATACTACTCTGTTGGTGTTATATAATACTACTCTGTTGGTGTTATATCATACTACTCTGTTGGTGTTATATCATACTACTCTGTTGGTGTTAAATCATACTACTCTGTTGGTGTCATATCATACTACTCTGTTGGTGTTATATCATACTACTCTGTTGGTGTCATATCATACTACTCTGTTGGTGTTATATCATACTACTCTGTAGGTGTTATATCATACTACTCTGTTGGTGTTAAATCATACTACTCTGTTGGTGTTATATAATACTACTCTGTTGGTGTTATATCATACTACTCTGTTGGTGTTATATAATACTACTCTGTTGGTGTTATAGCATACTACTCTGTTGGTGTTATATCATACTACTCTGTTGGTGTTATATCATACTACTCTGTTGGTGTTATATCATACTACTCTGTTGGTGTTATATCATACTACTCTGTTGGTGTTATATCATACTACTCTGTTGGTGTTATATCATACTACTCTGTTGGTGTTAAATCATACTACTCTGTTGGTGTTATATAATACTACTCTGTTGGTGTTATATCATACTACTCTGTTGGTGTTATATCATACTAATCTGTTGGTGTCATATCATACTACTCTGTTGGTGTTAAATCATACTACTCTGTTGGTGTTATATCATACTACTCTGTTGGTGTTATAGCATACTACTCTGTTGGTGTTATATCATACTACTCTGTTGGTGTTATATAATACTACTCTGTTGGTGTTATATCATACTACTCTGTTGGTGTTATATCATACTACTCTGTTGGTGTTATATCATACTACTCTGTTGGTGTTAAATCATACTACTCTGTTGGTGTTATATCATACTACTCTGTTGGTGTTATATCATACTACTCTGTTGGTGTTATATAATACTGCTATGTATGTGTTATATCATACTACTCTGTTGGTGTTATATGATACTACTCTGTTGGTGTTATGATACTACTCTGTTGGTGTTATATCATACTACTCTGTTGGTGTTATATCATACTACTCTGTTGGTGTTATAGCATACTACTCTGTTGGTGTTATATCATACTACTCTGTTGGTGTTATATCATACTACTCTGTTGGTGTTATATCATACTACTCTGTTGGTGTTATATCATACTACTCTGTTGGTGTTATATCATACTACTCTGTTGGAGTTATATCATACTACTCTGTCGGTGTTATATCATACTACTCTGTTGGTGTTATATCATACTACTCTGTTGGTGTTATATGATACTACTCTGTTGGTGTTATATCATACTACTCTGTTGGTGTTATATCATACTACTCTGTTGGTGTTATATAATACTGCTATGTATGTGTTATATCATACTACTCTGTTGGTGTTATATGATACTACTCTGTTGGTGTTATGATACTACTCTGTTGGTGTTATATCATAGCATACTACTCTGTTGGTGTTATATCATACTACTCTGTTGGTGTTATATCATACTACTCTGTTGGTGTTATATCATACTACTCTGTTGGTGTTATATCATACTACTCTGTTGGTGTCATATCATACTACTCTGTTGGTGTTATATCATACTACTCTGTTGGTGTTATATCATACCACTCTGTTGGTGTTATAGCATACTACTCTGTTGGTGTTATATCATACTACTCTGTTGGTGTTATATAATACTACTCTGTTGGTGTTATATCATACTACTCTGTTGGTGTTATATAATACTACTCTGTTGGTGTTATATCATACTACTCTGTTGGTGTTATATAATACTACTCTGTTGGTGTTATATCATACTACTCTGTTGGTGTTATATAATACTACTCTGTTGGTGTTATATCATACTACTCTGTTGGTGTTATATCATACTACTCTGTTGGTGTTATATGATACTACTCCATAGGTGTCTATATCATACTACTCTGTTGGTGTTATATAATACTACTCTGTTGGTGTTATATCATACTACTCTGTTGGTGTTATATCATACTACTCTGTTGGTGTTATATCATACTACTCTGTTGGTGTTATATCATACTACTCTGTTGGTGTTATATCATACTACTCTGTTGGTGTCATATCATACTACTCTGTTGGTGTTATATCATACTACTCTGTTGGTGTTATATCATATTACTCTGTTGGTGTTATATCATACTACTCTATTGGTGTTATATGATACTACTCTGTTGGTGTTATATCATACTACTCTGTTGGTGTTATATCATACTACTCTGTTGGTGTTATATCATACTACTTTGCATGTGTCATATGATACTACTCTGTTGGTGTTATATCATACTACTCTGTTGGTGTCATATCATACTACTCTGTTGGTGTCATATCATACTACTCTGTTGGTGTCGTATCATACTACTCTGTTGGTGTTATATCATACTACTCTGTTGGTGTTATATCATACCACTCTGTTGGTGTTATATCATACTACTCTGTTGGTGTTATATCATACTAATCTGTTGGTGTTATATAATACTACTCTGTTGGTGTTATATCATACTACTCTGTTGGTGTTATATCATACTACTCTGTTGGTGTTATATCATACTACTCTGTTGGTGTTATATCATACTACTCTGTTGGTGTTATATCATACTACTCTGTTGGTGTTATATCATACTACTCTGTTGGTGTTATATCATACTACTCTGTTGGTGTTATATCATACTACTCTGTTGGTGTTATATCATACTACTCTGTTGGTGTTATATAATACTGCTATGTATGTGTTATATCATACTACTCTGTTGGTGTTATATCATACTACTCTGTTGGTGTTATATCATACTACTCTGTTGGTGTAATATCATACTACTCTGTTGGTGTTATATCATACTACTCTGTTGGTGTTATAGCATACTACTCTGTTGGTGTTATATCATACTACTCTGTTGGTGATATATAATACTACTCTGTTGGTGTTATATCATACTACTCTGTTGGTGTTATATAATACTACTCTGTTGGTGTTATATCATACTACTCTGTTGGTGTTATATGATACTACTCTGTTGGTGTTATATCATACTACTCTGTTGGTGTTATATCATACTACTCTGTTGGTGTTATAGCATACTACTCTGTTGGTGTCATATCATACTACTCCGTTGGTGTTATATGATACTACTCTGTTGGTGTTATATCATACTACTCTGTTGGTGTTATATAATACTGCTATGTATGTGTTATATCATACTACTCTGTTGGTGTTATATCATACTACTCTGTTGGTGTTATATCATACTACTCTGTTGGTGTTATATCATACTACTCTGTTGGTGTTATATGATACTACTCTGTTGGTGTTATATCATACTACTCTGTTGGTGTTATATCATACTACTCTGTTGGTGTCATATCATACTACTCTGTTGGTGTTATATCATACTACTCTGTTGGTGTTATATAATACTGCTATGTATGTGTTATATCATACTACTCTGTTGGTGTTATATCATACTACTCTGTTGGTGTTATATAATACTGCTATGTATGTGTTATATCATACTACTCTGTTGGTGTTATATCATACTACTCTGTTGGTGTTATATCATACTACTCTGTTGGTGTTATATCATACTACTCTGTTGGTGTCATATCATTCTACTCTGTTGGTGTTATATCATACTACTCTGTTGGTGTTATATCATACTACTCCGTTGGTGTTATATGATACTACTCTGTTGGTGTTATATCATACTACTCTGTTGGTGTTATATCATACTACTCTGTTGGTGTTATATGATACTACTCTGTTGGTGTTATATCATACTACTCTGTTGGTGTTATATCATACTACTCTGTTGGTGTTATATCATACTACTCTGTTGGTGTCATATCATACTACTCTGTTGGTGTTATATCATACTACTCTGTTGGTGTTATATCATACTACTCTGTTGGTGTTATATCATACTACTCTGTTGGTGTTATATGATACTACTCTGTTGGTGTTATATCATACTACTCTGTTGGTGTTATATCATACTACTCTGTTGGTGTTATAGCATACTACTCTCTTGGTGTTATATCATACTACTCTGTTGGTGTTATATAATACTACTCTGTTGGTGTTATATCATACTACTCTGTTGGTGTTATATAATACTACTCTGTTGGTGTTATATCATACTACTCTGTTGGTGTTATATGATACTACTCTGTTGGTGTTATATCATACTACTCTGTTGGTGTTATATCATACTACTCTGTTGGTGTTATAGCATACTACTCTGTTGGTGTTATATCATACTACTCTGTTGGTGTCATATCATACTACTCTGTTGGTGTTATATCATACTACTCTGTTGGTGTTATATAATACTACTCTGTTGGTGTTATATCATACTACTCTGTTGGTGTTATATCATACTACTCTGTTGGTGTTATATGATACTACTCTGTTGGTGTCATATCATACTACTCTGTTGGTGTTATATCATACTACTCTGTTGGTGTTATATAATACTACTCTGTTGGTGTTATATCATACTACTCTGTTGGTGTTATATGATACTACTCTGTTGGTGTTATATAATACTACTCTGTTGGTGTTATATCATACTACTCTGTTGGTGTTATATCATACTACTCTGTTGGTGTTATATGATACTACTCTGTTGGTGTCATATCATACTACTCTGTTGGTGTTATATCATACTACTCTGTTGGTGTTATATCATACTACTCTGTTGGTGTTATATCATACTACTCTGTTGGTGTTATATCATACTACTTTGCATGTGTCATATGATACTACTCTGTTTGTGTTATATCATACTACTATGTTGGAGTTATATCATACTACTTTGCATGTGTCATATGATACTACTCTGTTGGTGTTATATCATACTACTCTACATGTGTCTATATAATACTGCTATGTATGTGTCATATCATATTACTCTGTTGGTGTTATATAATACTATTCTGTTGGTGTTATATCATACTACTCTATAGGTGATATGTCATTCTACTCTACATGTGTCTATATAATACTACTCTGTAGGTGTCTATATCATACCACTCGGTAGGTGTTATATCACACAACTCTGTACATGTTATATCATAATTCTATGTGGCTGTTATATCATACTACTCTATAGGTGTCTATATCATACCACTCGGTAGGTGTTATATCACACAACTCTGTACGTGTTATATCATAATTCTATGTGGCTGTTATATCATACTACTCTATAGGTGTCTATATCATACCACTCGGTAGGTGTTATATCACACAACTCTATGTGTTATATCATAATTCTATGTGGGTGTTATTTCATACTACTCTGTATTTGTTATATCATATATTTCTATAGGAGGTATATAATATTCTCTATGGGTGTTATATCATACTACACTGTTTGTGTTATATAGTACTACCCTAAATTGGAAATAATATTTAATATTTAAAACAAAATTATATCGTGTTCGTTAAAGGGTGAATTTTGAAAGTCTCCGCTCCTAATATACAATACCGTGACCACCAATTAACTTTTACGCTATCACTGCTGCTGTTTTTACTAATAATTATGTTTTCACCATCATCCCAAGTTTCAAATTATGGAGCTTTCGTTAAGCTCTGTTGGCCCTTTCCACCATTGTTTCCAACTTCTGAAAGTAGCTACTTTTGTTACCGATGCTTCCATTTATAGTATTTTAACTAGCCTGTTTACTCTCCAAACAGTACTGGTACTACGTTTGTCTTTTATCATATTCGACTACTACTAGTGGCTTCTTCCATAGCTATCACTCCCTTCGTGTCATAATCCACTCCTACTTATCTGGCTTCAAACAGAATGTCCCCCTAGTTCTGATGTGTTCTGCCAGGAGGCACATAGAACATAATGGAACTCAGGGAATGAGAAAGTGATCGAAACAGACGTCTTTCACATAGAACAACGAGCAACAATATCAGAAAGGTATTTCATGATTAGCCCTCGTGATGTGATTTCAATTGCTCTCGCTTGTGTTACCCATTTTAGAAACCCGTTCTGGGCGCTGGCTGTGTATGTAGCACATTTCTCACGATGTTCCAGGAAGTAAGTATAGCGAGCATTATAAAATCGCTAGCGAAAGAGATACCAATGGTAAGAATAGTGACAGTATCATGTAGTAACTGTAAGGATTGGTCAAGTAGTAGTGGTGACAGAAACCAGCTGCACTGGGCTATTGTTAGAAGACGGCATTAGTGGATATTGGTAGGAGGTGTACCTGAACGGACCTGTTTGGATAGATCTCATATGTGACTTTATAGTCACGAAACCCAGTGACGTTACGTTGGGTTATCACTGTAGCCCACATGGGAGGCTATGTTGCGACCTCATCACCTTGGTGATACGTGGTGTCAGTGCGCAGCGTGCGTTGTAGGGATGACACAGGTTTCTGTCGTCTGTTTTGTTTATTGGAGGCCGCCTTCTTAGTTTCTATGGTGTCACTGGCAGTTCTTTAATAGGACAGGGGTGTGCTATGAGGGAGTGTTCGTTTAAATAGGCTTATATCTAATTACTCAACTAAACCCGGAAATCGCCGAAGATATCCCCCAAAACACCGAAATGCACCCGATAAAACCGCCATCTTTGATGGTACTTGGTTAACATATAACTGAAAGTTCTCTAATGTGACGGAGGCGTGCGCGGGGATACATACAATTGAATTGGAGAATCTACATTGGCAAGACTTCTTTCAGCTTCTCTCCCTCACCCCAAGCCTTATATAGTCCATTCCTGGACATGTGTTACCTATTTTATTGTTCCTTTTCGTTAAACCAATTTAATTTTTCAGGAGTATAGTCTTGAAGCGTAGAAGAGCCTTGCATTTGGAACAGTTTTCGCTTTTGATACTACATTTCATCTTTTCGGAACATTATCACTTTATCTATCGATAACAATCTCAAAATTTATTATCTTAATTATTTTCTTCTGTTTTTTTAAACAATTTCAACGCAAAACCATAGTTAAATGATTAATCTCGTACCGTGAATTCGGTAAAGCGTGATCATTCAAAATTACTCACTACAAGAGACGATGCGTGTATAGAGTATTCATGCGCGATACTTGAACTCCTAGTCCACACGCTGCTGTATACAACTATTTTAGTAATCATGCGCGATACTTGAACTCCGAGTCCACACGCTGCTGTATAAAACTCTTTCAGTAATCATGCGCGATACTTGAACTCCTAGTCCACACGCTGCTGTATAAAACTCTTTCAGTTATCATGCGCGATACTTGAACTCCTAGTCCACACGCTGCTGTATAAAACTCTTTCAGTAATCATGCGCGATACTTGAACTCCTAGTCCACACGCTGCTGTATAAAACTCTTTCAGTAATCATGCGCGATTCTTGAACTCCTAGTCCACACGCTGCTGTATAAAACTCTTTCAGTAATCATGCGCGATTCTTGAACTCCTAGTCCACACGCTGCTGTATAAAACTCTTTCAGTAATCATGCGCGATACTTGAACTCCTAGTCCACACGCTGCTGTATAAAACTCTTTCAGTTATCATGCGCGATACTTGAACTCCTAGTCCACACGCTGCTGTATAAAACTCTTTCAGTAATCATGCACGATTCTTGAACTCCTAGTCCACACGCTGCTGTATAAAACTCTTTCTGTAATCATGCACGATTCTTGAACTCCTAGTCCACACGCTGCTGTATAAAACTCTTTCAGTAATCATGCGCGATTCTTGAACTCCTAGTCCACACGCTGCTGTATAAAACTCTTTCTGTAATCATGCACGATTCTTGAACTCCTAGTCCACACGCTGCTGTATAAAACTCTTTCTGTAATCATGCACGATTCTTGAACTCCGAGTCCACACGCTGCTGTATAAAACTCTTTCAGTAATCATGCGCGATTCTTGAACTCCTAGTCCACACGCTGCTGTATAAAACTCTTTCAGTAATCATGCGCGATTCTTGAACTCCGAGTTCACACGCTGCTGTATAAAACTCTTTCAGTAATCATGTGCGATACTTGAACTCCGAGTCCACACGCTGCTGTATAAAACTCTTTCTGTAATCATGCGCGATACTTGAACTCCGAGTCCACACGCTGCTGTATAAAACTTTTTCAGTTATCATGCGCGATACTTGAACTCCTAGTCCACACGCTGCTGTATAAAACTCTTTCAGTAATCATGCGCGATTCTTGAACTCCTAGTCCACACGCTGCTGTATAAAACTTTTTCAGTTATCATGCGCGATACTTGAACTCCTAGTCCACACGCTGCTGTATAAAACTCTTTCAGTAATCATGCGCGATACTTGAACTCCTAGTCCACACGCTGCTGTATAAAACTCTTTCTGTAATCATGCACGATTCTTGAACTCCGAGTCCACACGCTGCTGTATAAAACTCTTTCAGTAATCATGCGCGATTCTTGAACTCCGAGTTCACACGCTGCTGTATAAAACTCTTTCAGTAATCATGTGCGATACTTGAACTCCGAGTCCACACGCTGCTGTATAAAACTCTTTCTGTAATCATGCGCGATACTTGAACTCCGAGTCCACACGCTGCTGTATAAAACTTTTTCAGTTATCATGCGCGATACTTGGACTCCTAGTCCACACGCTGCTGTATAAAACTCTTTCAGTAATCATGCGCGATTCTTGAACTCCTAGTCCACACGCTGCTGTATAAAACTTTTTCAGTTATCATGCGCGATACTTGAACTCCTAGTCCACACGCTGCTGTATAAAACTCTTTCAGTAATCATGCGCGATACTTGAACTCCTAGTCCACACGCTGCTGTATAAAACTCTTTCTGTAATCATGCACGATTCTTGAACTCCGAGTCCACACGCTGCTGTATAAAACTCTTTCAGTAATCATGCGCGATTCTTGAACTCCTAGTCCACACGCTGCTGTATAAAACTCTTTCTGTAATCATGCACGATTCTTGAACTCCGAGTCCACACGCTGCTGTATAAAACTATTTTAGTAATCATGCGCGATACTTGAACTCCTAGTCCACACGCTGCTGTATAAAACTCTTTCAGTAATCATGCGCGATACTTGAGCTCCTAGTCCACACGCTGCTGTATAAAACTCTTTCAGTAATCATGTGCGATACTTGAACTCCGAGTCCACACGCTGCTGTATAAAACTCTTTCAGTAATCATGCGCGATTCTTGAACTCCTAGTCCAGACGCTGCTGTATAAAACTCTTTCAGTAATCATGCGCGATACTTGAAATCCGAGTCCACACGCTGCTGTATAAAACTCTTTCAGTAATCATGCGCGATTCTTGAACTCCTAGTCCACACGCTGTTGTATAAAACTCTTTCTGTAATCATGCACGATTCTTGAACTCCGAGTCCACACGCTGCTGTATAAAACTCTTTCAGTAATCATGCGCGATTCTTGAACTCCGAGTCCACACGCTGCTGTATAAAACTCTTTCAGTAATCATGTGCGATACTTGAACTCCGAGTCCACACGCTGCTGTATAAAACTCTTTCAGTAATCATGCGCGATTCTTGAACTCCGAGTCCACACGCTGCTGTATAAAACTCTTTCAGTAATCATGCGCGATTCTTGAACTCCTAGTCCACACGCTGCTGTATAAAACTCTTTCAGTAATCATGCGCGATTCTTGAACTCCTAGTCCACACGCTGCTGTATAAAACTCTTTCAGTAATCATGCGCGATTCTTGAACTCCGAGTTCACACGCTGCTGTATAAAACTCTTTCAGTAATCATGTGCGATACTTGAACTCCTAGTCCACACGCTGCTGTATAAAACTCTTTCTGTAATCATGCACGATTCTTGAACTCCTAGTCCACACGCTGCTGTATAAAACTCTTTCAGTAATCATGCGCGATTCTTGAACTCCTAGTCCACACGCTGCTGTATAAAACTCTTTCAGTAATCATGCGCGATTCTTGAACTCCGAGTCCACGTTCGGCTGTATAAAACTCTTTCAGTATTCATGCGCGATACTTGAACTCCGAGTCCACATGCGGCTGTATTAAACTCTTTCAGTATTCATGCGCGATACTTGAACTCCGAGTCCAAATGCGGCTGCATAAAACTCTTTCAGTATTCATGCGCGATACTTGAACTTCGGGTCCACATCCGGCTGTATAAAACTCTTTCAGTATTCATGCGCGATACTTGAACTCGGAGTCCGTGTCCGGCTGTATAAAACTTTAAAAGTATTCATGCGTGATACTTGAACCCCGAGTCCACATCCGGCTGTATAAAACTCTTTCGGTATTCATGCACGATACTTGAACTTCGATTCCACACCCGGCTGTATAAGACTCTTTCAGTAATCATTCGCGATTCTTGAACTCCGAGTCCACGTTCGACTTTATAAAACTCTTTCAGTATTCATGCGCGATATATGAACTCCGAGTCCACACTCTGCTGTATAAAACTCTTTAAGGCACATCACCCATTGAGTTTGAATCATTATTTCAATAGCATTTTATTATTGAATTCTTCCAAATATCTGTGCCAATAGAAACTATTTTTTGAGCGGACGCTTTGCCAAACAACGTTTTTCTTTCAGTAAAGTAATTTGAAGCCTTATACAAAGCATTGTTTGTTTCTCCAACCATTTATACTCCACTTAACAGGTTTGGGAAAAAGTAATTTAATTTACCCGTCCATTCGTCCTCACTTAACAGGTTTGGGAACAAGTAATATAATTTACCCGTCCATTCGTCCTCAATTTTGTGGAATATTTACGAAACTCGTCTAGTCGTCTACATCGTGAATGTCTCGATAACCCAGGATGAATAAGAGATTTTGTATGTAGTAAATGTCACCCATCCAAATCACAAACAGGAAATCTGCCCTTTCTTGTTGAATTTTGAGATTATTTGACACGTGTGGTGGAACTTTGGAGCCTGGTGTACAGTGACGAATCCATGATTTGTGGGATCGTGGGACGACATAATATCAGTTATGCATTATGATTCGAAGCACCATCCGATACGCTTGCGAGCACGAAACAAGGCGGCCCTGTCTAGTCGGTGGGGTCGAGGTTTCTCTGGGTATTTTTCTAGGGGAGGAAGGTCAGTATGGTTCTATAAAGTATGGCTCATAACCCACCATCATAATGTTCTCCAGCAAAGAATATCCTCATTTTGTTAAAACACTCATCCAAATTTTGGGAAAAGGAGATAAATTTATAACGGCTGATACAACAAGAGACCGCATATACCCGTAGTGTGGTCTTATCCGCGATAACACATCGACATCCACTATCTTGTGTACTAGGTGTCGATGAATTGTCGTGGATATTCGGGTATCCACTGGTGACGGAGTCTGTAAATAACACAAAAAAATTACAAAAATGGTACAGGGGCAGGTACAACCCACCTTGGATACTACCATAAAAATTGGATAATTTCCGGTGTATCCCGTGAAATTACTTTAGACTCGACATAAAAGCTGTGGGAACCTCCTACATATCCAATCAATGCAGACTTTTAGCACGAAACGCTTTAAAAAGTCTAACTTTTCACCGTGTGCTCATATGCAAGTCAAATTTGTGTCTCTTCAGTTTTTTAATGTTTAAACGACGATTGTATTTCACTTGTAGGCTGTGATAAATACGGCAAAACGTTCCAGAGGATCGAAAAAGTGGTTATTTATGGATACAATAAGAAGCAATTCAAGGCTACTTCAGCAAAGGCATGTCGTAAGCAGTGTGTTAGTAAAGTAAACAGATCCTGGTGCCTTTCATTTGAGTATGACAGAACGGATAGAAAAATTTGCTCACTACAGGCTGTCGGATTACTGGACGTAAAGCCCAAACAACGGAGATGGAATAGAATAAGAGATTATTACCACCGAAATTGCGCTTAGTCACCATATGTGTATTCAAAAAATAAAGAACAACATGATCCAAAAAGAAATCATGCTGCAGTGCCTTTAATTTGACCTTAACAATCAATGTATTGATATACAAACAACAAATATTGTATTGATAAATTGCGTAATAAAAGTATTCTGCAATCTGAACAAAAGCATCGTGATGGTATTCTTTGCAGGGTTCAGATATTGCCGTAATAGTATTCGCATTAAATCTAGATTGTGAATCCCTCTGCCCTGTAGAGTAACCAAGGACTTTGCGTGCAATATAGACTAACCATGGCCATCGCGTGCCCTATAAGGTAAGCAGGGACATCGCAAAGATGGCTGGTTTGGGTGTAAATCTGATTTTCTCACCTGTGATGGCTCATGTCCTACCTGATCAAATATTCTACTTTATCAAATATTACAACTACATCAACAAGGAATGTCTTCTTCGAAGGCGTGCTTCAATTAAGCAGTTGAAATATTAATCTGTCGGCATTATAGTTCAAAACTTAAGACTTCTTTGAAATGTTATACGTAGTAGTTACGACGTAATATTCATTTTATTTAATTAACACTTGACACATCGGTCATGCAGGGTCCCCAACAGACCTCCATTTGTATGACAGACAGTGTCTATGATATAAGTCCAAGTTTCAGAAATAGTCGTGTAATAAAGAACATGATTACAGCGATAAGCGAATGCATATCTGAATAGAGTATTGGTGGTGGGGAATACCCACATTAACTCCTCCCGTCAACGACGGTTATCTGGGGGAACCATATTGCCTAGTAGAATAAATGACTAAACCACATACGCTCGATATCACCAGACTGGAACACAGATGATTATCCAAAACGATTTTTTGTGTGTTTGGGGAAGCCCCTTTCGACCCTCTATGTCTGTTAACTAGCTGTTCTTTCCGTGAGAGTGATAAAGGAGGAATGTGTAAGCGGCGCTTGTGTCTTCTGTGGTTCTTCTTCATAGGAGGTGGGTGAGTTGGAGAGACTGTGGCAATTGGTGTTGTTGGTGGAGTTGTGGGAGAAGCGCTTGAAAACTGGTCTCGATGATGTGGTCCGTCCTCGGTGCTTCATCCATTTAAGGCTAAGACGTCCCGCATCTCTCTGTCGAATCTCATATTTTGCTCATAGGAGTTTGTCACCCTATACGTGGCATCTCTCCTTCCATTCGGAAACGGTTGTAACCGTCGTAACATTCCAGCAGCTGGTGTTGCAGCTCTTCGTTGCTGACCTCCTCTTTCCAGGAAAGCCTACATAGATATCTGGGAGCTCTTCTCCTGGTCGGGGTTCTGGTACGAAGAAGCTGGAGGAGTAAGAGTTGGATGGGTGGAAGGTGCATCCAGGGATACAACTTCGTGGACAACCGACAAATATCTCTCCCCCATTTCCTCTGCAGATGAGTCTGGTGGGTTGGAGATTGATTTTCTCTTTTTACCTGGCTGAACAAGGTTCGGACATGGGGTGACAGGTATCGACCCTTCGACATCTCACTTGCTCTCATTTTCTTCTTTCCCCATCTTCTTTTTCTCCAAGATCTCCGTCCTTCGGCGGGCATCACAACGTGTGGCGGAGGGGCCATCTCTCTCTTCTTCTTGGCCTCAGTATGGATGAGCTGGATAGAATGATCCAGCTTCTCCTGGTCACTTGGAGTGTGACCAGTGCGGAAGGAGACCCCCTTCCCAGGACAGCAGCAGGTAGCACACCTCTCCAAGGATGTAGGTACTGTTTCACTATCAAAATACACTGCTAAGTGAGTTTTGCACTTGCGCTCTTGGATGCCCCAAGTGGGAGCAAGAGCACTCTTCAATCTTAGCAGCGTATCTTATATTTCAAACGGGAGCTCCATTTGAACAATGTTAACCTTCCAAGTCCAAGGTGTGAATGACGGATGATTACTTCCTGACGCTCTATTTTTACATCTCATCGGTCTGATGGCTAAGATCTAACGTTAAGCTATCTTTATGACTTTAACCTCTCTCCGGTTGTAATCCGCCAGTCCATCGAGCTGCCCACTCCTTCATCTGGCTGTTCGATGGAAATCTTCATAAGGATGTATATGAGTCATCTCCCCCAAGTATGCTCCCCGATTCCAATACAATTCCACGAGACTAATGACGAAGGTAGGGAATTTCAATTTTATTAAAAACAGACTGCGGTACTTACCCGTGTTGTACAGTTGGGCTGAAGATCTCCATTTCCTTTTAAACATTCATCTTTTTCACTGATAGACTGAATGAATTGCTATCCAGTACAACATTTTTGTTTTAGTGAAGAGCTCAATTTCTTCAACAGAAGTTCGAAGGGTAATATTTTAATCATTCTGGGAAGACAATCACTTTTTACCAACCCAAATTGTCTGTTTTTCGAACCCTAGACTCGTTTGAAATTTAAAACACGATATTAGTTTTGAAACGGGAAACTGTTTAAACAAGGAAACAGCCCAAACCATTCAGCACCATTTACACAAATTGTCATTCAAAATATATTACATTTTCATTTTTGTCTCAAAACATTTCTCTTGACCCCTGATTGGAACAAGCTTGTTGAGCCCGTGTAATTTCCCTTGCAAGTGTAGTCTACATATTGGTCTTGCGTAAAGGGATATTCCGAAATTACACGGATCAGTTTCAATGGTATGGAGGAGAAGAGCAATTTAACTTTGTCAAAAGGAATTCGTCTCTGTTTTTATCATGACAAGGTCTTCCACAATTTACTACTATGGGTAGTATAAAAAAAAAACTTTTTTGTTCTGTGCAACCAACAAATCAACTTCTTCAACGTTTGATTAATATTATCCTTTTAAGGATGAATTGTAAGAAGCATATACAAGTCTTGCGCTCCCAACCCACTATCCAAAGGAATCCATGTTTGGTGAATACCAGCTTCCTAAGTATGGATTACAAGTTTGTCAAGTCATGTTCTGAGATAATGTTTATAGATGTTACGGGGACCTACAACTTTAACACTACTGATATATATATATGTAGAGAATATCTAGTGTTTTTGAGTGGATATCCAAAATTATCTCATGAGTAGCCGAGGGAAATGTTTGTTTTTCTCGAGCGCTTGCGCGATCGAAAATAGCGATTTTGTCTTGGTTACGAGTGAGATAATTCTCGGTGTCCATTCAAACACACAAGATTTAGGGCTGTCGCGATTATTCGATTAGTCGACTAACCGTCGACTATGGAAGTAGTCGACGTTTTTTATTTTTAGTCGATCGTCGTTCATTTTCAAGGTGGTACACGTCTACTACACGCCGGGGCTAAATTGCATTGTTTTGTGAGGTGAATGATCAATGAAGGTGAATAACTTTAAATATCTAACCATAGTTAACATTCATATCCGGAAGACTGTACGACTGTCACTGACTGTGTAAGAAAGAACACTCAAAGTTACTCAAGAAGAATAGATTCTTCTGATTTTCTCCAGTCTTGTACACACGAATGCACCCATGAAAACCTAAAGCGCGGAAGTGACAAAATTATGACGAAAGTCAGAACGTCAGATCACTTCTCAAAGTTCGGAACTTCAGAGTAAGATCCAATTTTAACAACTGACGAGGGAATGCATAGATCTCAAAGTTCAAAATTTCGAGAAACTTATTGCAGAAAGGAAACATATGCAGGAACGTTCTTTGGTAAATTCATTTTAATTCATCGGCTTCAATCTAGTTCAAACTTGGACCTGCAGTCAGTAATATAATTTTTGGGGTTGGTACGTCCCACAGGACGTACCAACCCCAAAAATTATATTACGGACTGTGGGTCCAAGATTGGACTACATGTAGCTTCAGTCGGGACCGATTTGTTATTCCCACAACCCCACTTCGTCTGAACACACTGGTGCCATTGTCATTTTCAGAGTTTTACGAACAGAAGAATGATTTGCTAAAAAATCATGGGAAGCGACTATTAATCGACTAACCGTCGATTACTGGTCACGATTAGTCGATTACAAAAAATGATAGTCGCGACAGCCCTAACAAGATTGTCTTTTTGTTATACACTTTTTTATAAGTATCTGATCATTCCTATTGATAATTCCACTCGTTTCAACCTTGAATTGATGCATGAAAGTAAACAGCGCGCATTGATATGCGGAAGTGATTTGATCGGTACTCTGAACTGGTAGCGTCTTGCGATCTGGTGACGTGTTTTATACATCAATTCAAGGTGAATATGTGTTGAATTATTGCTGAAAATGATCGGTATCCACTCAAAAACATTAGATTTGATTTTCTTTTCATTATACGTTGTTAGAACATATTGACCATTTCCAGTGATAATTTGACTCGTATTCACTTTGATGTGATGCCTTGAAAGACGACGTTTTGATTGATACCTTGATAGTGAAAATTTCTATATTTTCACTGTGGGGGGTACGATTTCTATCTTTTCGAAATCTTTCTATAATCTATCGTTTAGTGTATAATAAATATATATATAACAAAAAATTACTCCTATCCCGGGGCTTAGCGTGTTAATATGACTTTTTTTATAGATAATAAAACGAAAAACGGGATTTATAAGTTTGTTGAAACCAAGCTTCTGGGATAATACTTTGGAATGATATTTGATTGTCAGGTTTAAACACTAGGGGTAAGGGGAAACACACCGAACAAAATTATCATCGTTTACCACTGGTCAAAATGCTTCTAGGTTTGTAAAAAAGATCCCCTATGCACTGTCAACACGTATCACTATGGTTATGGCGTCAAAAGATGGCCACTCGCATAGGCTACGATGACTACACAACCTTACTATCACGTCTCACGAGGTTACCCAGGAGATCAACCTGATAGGGACAAAGCGTGTCATCCATACTACTATCACGGCTTTCTTTACAATACCTTTTGAAGCACAAGTTGGGGCTGGGAGGAAGGGCCGGCTGTTGGTGGGTTGAGAGAATGAGTTTAATAAATGTTGTATTTATTTTATCTCCTGAAAAGATTATGCGGAAAAAGCTATCTTGCCATTTTCAAACCCCTCATATATATCCAGTCGAAACAATTTTGCACTCCCATTTCAGCTGATAAATCGCAAGGTTAAGAGAAAGTCGAGTGTAATAACATCTTATGGATTTTATTGTAAAATAAACTATTGCAAAACCATGATTACCAGCGCTAAGAGAGGTGTAAGAAGCGACGTATGAACTGGGAGGTATTGGGAACAAATAGTAGGCACCCCGAATTTCCAGAAATGGTTGCAGGGAATAGAGAAACAGAGATAAGGTTAACTATTTACAAATAATTTAATCATTTGCCCCGCCTCTGCGTTTGATTGGTTGAAAGCATACAGTGTGAAAGTCGTCAAAATCGTATAAACCAAATCAAATCATAATTTGGAATGTCTACACTCTGGAAGACCCGCCCACTCAATCCAATTGTGACCGTGAAGGCGTGACGTCAGACTGACAGATGAATAACAAGCTTGTAAACAAGATCAACGATCGATTTTTCATCAAGAATATAATGATAATTTCTCGGGAACAATTGAATTTAATAAAATATACCGAAGTGGGAGACGAATAAAATATTCATACATCCCAACATGATTTTGGGGGAACTGAAAAAAAATGTTTTTAATGATATTGTTACGTGACTTGCTAAATATCTGTCGTCTGCGATCGAAAATCAAAACAACAAACAATTTGACAATGATTGACGTGACCTGTTTGTGGCACACTTTCCTGAGTTTGACTGTTGTCTTTTGCGAAAATTAAAAGTTTTTTGTTCACGTACACATAGTTTTTTATATTTTAATGTTACAGCCGGATTAAATTATAAGAATAACTGTTGTTTTCCTTCGGTTTATGCGATATAAACCGAAAGTTTTCAGCACAAGCTTTATCATAACTCGCGTAGTTATGATTAAGCTTGTGCTGAAAATTTTCGGTTTACATCGCATAAACCGAAGGAAAACAACAGTTATTTCTTAAATGTATTTTACACCATCACACTTGTATTCTAAAAACGAGAATACCACATGGAACTCAAATACAGTCCCATGTAACTTGTATTTCTCTTTTTGGATTGGTATCATTGCTGACTTTTGGGAAATAGCAAGGAAGGGGTTCCCAATCCCTTTACTCTAAAGACGGGTCTGAAGCTTCCCTAGTATGATCTGTGTCTTCTACTACCCTTTAAGGCGACAACAGTGCACATTATTGGATTATATTTAACAAATTTCCCCATCGGGATGAAACGTATTTCAGCCCTGTGGGGAAAATTGTCAAACGTGGAGTCACAAATGTGCGCATTCATCCATTTTAGAGATGTGTGAGGCCCAAGCGTACTTTTGTGTATTTTCTTCCCTCCTTCTAATACTTTTTAGCTCTCACCGATATATTGTAGTATAACCTTCTATGCCCTACTCACAGGTTCGAAATACTCCTTATAGCACCACGCCTTGTATAAATATTATTTTCGCAATCGACGTGCTTCCAACTGGAATGATGTAACTATGTCTTCTATAAGGTATTATTTTTGTAATCGACACGCTTCCTATTGGAATGATATCTCTACGCCTGGTATAAGGTATTATTTTTGCAATCGACACGCTTCCTACTGGAATGATATCACTACGCCTTTTCAGAAATTATTTTTGTAATCGACATGTTGTGACGCCCACTTTTGTAGTAATTGTCCACTTCTGTAGTAGCTCACCACGTTTGTAGTAGAAAACGCCCACTTTTGTGGTAGCTCACCACTTTTGTAGTAACGTCGTCCATTTTTGTAGTAAAATGAGGTCTCCACTTTTGTAGTAACCATCGCCCACTTTTATCATGAAAAACAAAGTCAACACTATTGTAGGAACTGTTTTACCACTTTTGTAGTACCATTTTCAAAAATTGTTAGACTTTGAAAATTTGGAACAAACCATTTCATTTCACATGTCCGCACGAAATGATCAGATTTTCATCTTCATCTTTTTATTTTAGGTTGAGCTCTCTTTGTTGAGATTACCATGACAGGAATATATTCGGTATGTCCGTTCGGCTTTCAGCCAGTATTATGGGCATATATGGGTGGGGTGTCAGGTCGTTTTTATAAGTTTTTGTGGGGTTCTATTTGTGATTACATATTGTGTATTTTACATTCAAGTATGTCGTTGTGTGATAAGGCATGCCACTCATTGAGCGTGTCCGTACATTTAACCAATGCTAACCCTACTTCACTGGGATTAGTAACTTAAACAGTTTGATAGTGACTCGTCTTTGTCCGATAGTTCTCCCTGGCTTCCTCCCCGTGACACTGTCCAGCACTCTATGACTCCAGCTGTTTAAGTGTTTAACCAAAATTAATCAACCTTGGTATTTCCCAAGCGTTACAAAAGGTTTTGACAATACTATGTTTTGGCAGTTTCATTTCAGATTCACCCTTTTTAATTCAGATGAGAAGGGTGTGAATTGGCAGGGACTAAGATAAATGATTTTCCGATCGACGAAACGGAACTCTCTTCCCAAAGTTTTATAGGTTAATTCTTTGTAATTTTGATAACATAACATTTCTAACAGACCGGATTCCCTGTGTTATTCTTTGATGTTGAGGTGCTGGTCCTTTGGGGGAAAATCAAAGTTGTCGAGTTCGATCATGTCGAAATGGTAAAGATACGCGAAGTTGTCGATTTCTATCATTAAAAAGGACGCACCTGTAGCAAAACCATATTAATGACGTTTTTGCTTTTAAGCGGGCTCTTTTTTATGATTGAAACTGCATCTTTGCGCTATTTTTTCTTGTGAAGAGAAAATTATTTTTTCCTTGTGAAGAGAAGCTTTTATTGCGATATTTAATCTGGAGACGAATATTCAATACAGGTGAGTAATACGTACATACGTATGCACGCGCGCTTTCAAATTAAAAATTAAACGTCGTTGCCACATATAGGAAAATCCTGCCGAGGAGAGACTTACATAGCGATGAGCAGGGATGGTGGTCAAAGATGGGGGCAGTTGTCACAAATTCTTATAGAACACTTCGGCTGTTATAAGGGGTTGCAGGAGATGCAACACTGACATCTGATGTAGGAAACAGTTTCCGTGGGCCAAACACTAGGTGAATGATCAAATATATGGAATGTTTGAATACTTTTCATCTCTGTGGTGTGGTGCGATGAGTTAATTCATGAGAATTTTCCGTGATTTGTACGTTTGCTGGAAAGTTTGAGATTCCATGGAGGTAATTGGGCTGTTTGTTACAACTACTAACCAATCAATCAATTGTTATGTTTATAATATGAATATAACAATTGGTTGATTATTTTGTAGGTCTTCATAGGCCAAATAGGCCATTTGTCCCCAGACGTCAAATATGGAAGGAATAATAATTAATGAATGAAGTAATTAATAATTATTTATAGAAGTCCGAGATAAGATGAAAGTGGTATATATATGATTGACGAAGAAATGACTGCCGGAAAGGTGGCGGTGGGCACTGGCATTTGAACGTTTCCTTGTTTCTGGCTTCCAGAGGCACCCGGTAGTGGTTCCAGAGTAATTTAGATATAAGCAAAGCCTTGGACGCCCCTCCCCTTCCCCATATTTTCCATTACTTACATGTATACGCGTCCCAGGGTTACTTTTTTCCGAGCCAATCTAAGGGGCTGAAAACAGTTTTTTTTGTTTGCTTGTCTCACGTCTTGGGCCCTGCACTCGAAGCCCAATACCCGCATCACTTGAAGTCACCAGTTACAGAATATAAGTTAGAAACATTTCCATTGTCTCTTCCGGGTTAGCACGTGGCACGAATACCTGGCAGAACAACAGATTAGATTCTTGAATACCTGGCTAACATGGATGATGGAACCCCATCATT
This sequence comes from Pictodentalium vernedei, assembly GCA_031216915.1. NCBI lineage: Eukaryota > Metazoa > Mollusca > Scaphopoda > Dentaliida > Dentaliidae > Pictodentalium > Pictodentalium vernedei. The sequence continues at coordinate 8,732,409 of CM062288.1, read as the reverse complement.
TCAACTCTAAAATAAATCATTTTTCGTACGAAAAATGATTCAATGCATACAAAAATGAGTTTTTATTTATTATGAGACAAAAATAGACATACAAACTTCATTTTGAAAGAGCAATTTAATTTTTAGTTATCTGCTTGTTTTGCATTTGTCTGTCGAAAATTAGCTTATAGGCTTTCATTGTAATGTGCTCGCCGAGCTAATTCCAGTTAGAGTCATAGAGTATGTTTTGAAAGCACAAAATGAAACATTTATTAATTTTGTAAAATATGTTTTTGTTTTATTATTTTCCCTCCCAGAACACTAAAAGGCCCAAGGAGCGTTAACCAGTAGGGGATGGAAATTCAAATTTTGTGAGCGAAAAGTGAAATATTCAATGGTATCATTTAACAACTGGAAAAGGCAAAACAGTTCTTTCATAAACTTATAACCTTTAATGTTCCCGCGTACATAGTCATGCTTCTTTCTCCAGAAGATATTGCAAAATAAGAAACAGAACACGGGCGCCTTTAGTATTCTTTGTTTTAATCAAACTGAATAAAATGGAAGCGCAGTAGTGTCACATCTGAAAAAAATGAATGATACTATATGTCCTAATTTAGAGATACCGAGATAATAACTCGTGATTGAGAGATACAAAGCCATAATTAAGAAATAATAACTCCTATTTAGAAGATGATAATTAGTTCTAATTAGGGGATAATATGTCCTAATTGGGAGATAAGTCCTAATTAGGAGATATGCCCTAATTAGGAGACGATACCTCCTAATTAAGAGATAATAACTCCTAATTAGGACTAATTATCATCTTCTAAATAGGAGTTATTATTTCCTAATTATGACTTAGTATCTCTAATTATGACTTAGTAGCTACTAATTAGGAGATATTATGTCATAATTAGATCTTAGTATCTCCTAATTAGCAGATAACTACTATTATTAAACATATTGCATTTGTTATAACAAAATGAATTGGATAACAAGTGCCGAGCACTTAGATAATATCCTTTCCTTAACCCTTTACCTAACATGAAAAGCAGACGACACATGCAAAAAAAATTCTTGAATAACTAATTTTTTTCATTTTTTCGTTCCAGCGAGGGGTCATAACCTATGTTTTTGAGACAAAAAATGAAAAAAATAATGAAAATTAATTGACGATTTTTGAGAATAGCGCTGGCCGGTTTTGGCCGTTACGTTAGGTAAAGGGTTAATATACATTTGAAAATTTCAAATTATGTTTACAAATATTTACAAAAGGTTACGAAAATGTGCATGCAATGACAAAACAAACTTATGAATAATTAAAACAATATTGTGTATGTACACTCTTCAAGATGAATGTTGATAAGTATTCGACTTTACAAGAGTCAGAACAGATAGGTGAGAGGGAGGAGAGCAGAAAAGTGAAAGGTGAACTGCCACATCGCAACACTGCTGGACTTGGTCAACTAGCCAACGTGTCATATTACGGCACAATCGCGATTCCAGCGGGACCGCGATTTAGATGGAGCCCCGGTACCACTGCTATAGCCAGGGCATACATGACAAACATGCGGAATGCACAAAGCCGTGACTGAAGGAAATGGAAGCGGAAATGGACACTCATGTTATAGGACATTTGGCTGGGAAGATGTTGTCAGACTAGTCTGCCTGATTACGGACCAGTTTTAAAACCTCTTCGTGGCCTTAATGAAATTTTGTACACTTCGAAAAAGGTGGATGTTGACGGATTTTGGTAGGTTGGGAATACCATAAAGAAGATCGTTACCTTATTGTAGTATGTACAAGATTTCTCTATAGGACTAGTCGTTCCTTTGAATAGTTACATACAGTCGAAAAAGTAATTGTTCGCAACTTCAGTCTCATAGCCACACGAACAGATAGGTGTATCATGGATGTAGTTGGAGTATTTATCATAATTTAGGTCGCTACAGGAATTCCGCAACTTGCAGTGTATAATATTCACGGCTCTATCGCCATTGTTGAAATACGTAGGCGGTCTACATGCGCCACTATTAGAATATTTGACAAAGGCATTCAGTGAACTCGCCTGTCTTATTTCTTGGGGTAATGCATTCCATTCCGAGATACATGAGGGGATAAATGAGCGCTTAAATATTAACTACTAATTAGGAGATAATAGTCCTAATTAGGAGATACTAACGCCTAATTAAAACACAGTAATAATTAGGAGATAATTTGGTATATAATTCCCGAATCTTCCCTTCAAACGCAATTTGTTGGTGTCGTTTCTGCGCGGTCCTCAGTTTGTTACAGTAACACCAGCCGCCAGGCATTCGTTATAAAATGTGTGGTTTACATTTGTACCTCTAAGATGAATCATCACCCAAACTTATATTAGAAACACCCTGTTTCCATTTCTTTCTTTCGCTGTATAAATTTTGGCGGGGCGACTTATGACTCCAGACTGACTTCTTACCCCAGCCTGACATTTTCAGAGTCGTGTTTTGACCTCGGGCAGACTTCTAACTCCAGGGCCGACTTCTCCTGACCTCTCGGGATCGACTAGTGCGGGCCAATTTTTCCGGGACGACAGCTCTGAGACCGATTTCTCAGAACCAACTTTTTCAGACCGACGTCTTCTGGAATGGGTAAAGGGGGGGGGGGGGTAGTTCTTCGGTATTCACTCGGCCATCCTTTCATGATAGACGCGTGTAGTAACGCAGGTGTCGATAGAACACATTTGTCCCATTAGACATGCGCAAAAGACGTTCTAGAATGTGAAGGGAATTTGGAAACGTTATGACGGCGCCGAAGTTATGACGTCATAAGAGGGTCCCAATTTTTAGACTCGAGTATCAATACATGCGGGTGGCCTATAACGCGGCAGTATTGGTAATCGCTTCTCTATACATAGGACTTCTCTAGGGACATGGGGATTGATGTGTAAATTGTAATTCATAGAAATGGTCGAGGAGTACCTTTTTAATATCTGGTACTGACGACTGTGATAATGGCTTGGGCTTGGGCTGTCTAGCAGACTCTGGAAAAATATAAATGGTCCGGGGGGCTATTTTGTTGGGTTGGGTATGAGTATACATAGCTGGCCTATGGCGACTGGGTAGTTCTATATAAAGAACACTAACGACAAAAGCTCAAGGTCTACATCGTAGTTGATAACCACTTGGTATTGCTTTGGGCAAGTTTGTCCCCTTTCCCCTGGAGTTGAAAAATGTGGCTGGAGTTACCCATTTCCTTCACTTTTAGGTCGCAGGATGGTGCCAATAGTTCAAATATCTCGAGAAATTCTATATAGCTATCGACTGTGGTAGACACAGGTATACACAGGAGGTCTTCGGCGCGTCAGGATAGGTACAGACAACTCTATACATGGGGCCTTAAAAGCAGAACCCCCATCCCACTGGCCGCTTCCCCAGAAAAAAAAGCAATTACTCGTATACCTATGATCCTATTTTACCTACTTTGACGTCCTTGCCCGTCGTATGGGTTCACTACAGTACCCTATTTCCTTCTGTAGCCCATAGGTTTGCATTATAGTACAAGGTAATGTTTTTAGGTCCCGTTTCCTTAACTTTGACACCCAAAATGCGTTTGTGAAAGCTATGAAGATGGGCGCGATGCTTTCATTTCCATAACCCCCCCCCCCCCCCCCCCCCCCCGATTTTGAGACGTATGGAAAATAGAACATTGCGCTCATTTTCATTGTTCTTATGGACTCAAATGCGGACACCAAAAATCCAGACGCTTATAAATTCCTCGCTAAAGGGAGGTGCTAAAATTGGGAAATAGATACAAATAGTTGTAATGGGTCGCTGGGACCCCAAAATAGAGAAATGAATCAAAGAGTAGTATGAAAAAGAGAGCATTGTGCGTACATCCTAATAGCGTCCACAGACTCATTTTGGGACACCAGGGGCCTGCCTGATGTTTAGCAATGGGGCGCTAACATAGGGCGTTGGAATTAGGGTTACTGAGAACAGTGACTGGATAAATACCCAAAATTAGAAATTTTGCAGCAATTCAAATGCTGGAAAAAAGTCAACCGTCTTTTTGACTCATTTGAGAGGGAGGGGCAGTAATATTATTTGCATTGGCACGTTATCACTTGGTTATAGTACTGCTGAGTTAAACATTATTATACAGGAAACTTGGAAATAGTGGCTCTTCATCAAAAAAGAGCCGGAGGGAGGGGGTGAAAGGGTATTATTTGTATTTGTGCCTTATATGGGTTTATTATACTACTATTGAATTAAGCAATACTGTATACGTTACCCCTGTATTTGACAAACAATTATATCTTGATTGGTACACTTAGAAACCATATTCAGCCTTATACTTATCAAATGGGGGAAAGGGGAAGTAGGTCCTTCTTTGACAAAGTACGAGAAAATAACCAATTTGGACCTCTTTCGGGTAATTGATTGTGGTCGAAGTTAATGGGACGGGGCCTAAAAACATTCGCCTGTACTAGTACAGACCTTTAGGCCACAATGTGAAATGGGGTTACCAGGGAAACTAATATTGCAGACATCATTTCATCAAAGTACGGAAAATAAGGCGAGGTCGGGCTTTTTATAGCACTACTACACTACCGGAACGTATTCTTATGTACTTGAATTGTGTCTAGTACATACCCTGTGTACTAAACTTGGGTGGAGGTAGCAAAGCGACTTCGTGGTGTCAATAGGGAATTCAAACCATTACTACGGTCAGCCCTAAAAAGCTGTATCTTAAAACCCCCATCCTAATAAAAGATGTCGGCCTGAAGAAATTGGTCCGGGGAACCGGAGAAATCGATTTCCGAGAAGTCGCCCGCAAAAGTCGGCCGCGCGAGGTGAGGATAAGTTCATACTGGCGTGAGATGTCTGTCCCGAGGTCAGGAGAGGTCGACTCTGGTGTCTGAAGTCAGTCCGGAGTCATGGGAATTCGCCTAACCAATTTTTGTACAGCGAAAGATAGAATGGAAACAGAGCGCTTTCAATATGATTTTATTTTAGCTATTTTTAGGGAGGGGGGGATAATTTGTTTCAGAGGTACAAATGTAAGCGGTAAGTTTCATATAGAATGCTAGAGTGTAACGGCAACAAGCAGAGGACCGCGCCGACAGGACACCAACAAACTGTGTTTGAGGAGAAGATTAGGGCCTAAAATATCCCATTATTTCCTAATTAGGATATACTATGTCCTAATTAGGAGTTATTGTCTCCTAATTAGGGCTCATTATCCCCTAAGAAGGACTTATTTTCTCCTAATTGGGGTTTATTATCTCCTAAATAGGAGATACTAGGTCCTAATTAGAAGTATATTATCCCCTAATTAGGACATAATTATTCCTCAGTAGAAGTCATTATCTCCAAATTTAAAGATACTATATATGTCCTAATTCGGAGTTATTATTTCTTAATTAGGATTTAGTAACTCCCAATCCTGAGTTATTATCTCCCAATTTGGACTTAGTATCAGGCATTTTTTTATATGTGGCACATGTTTACTTCCAAACAAGCCAAATGAACTCAATCTTGCCCTGAAAAAGTCGGGCACTCCATCTAGATATCTATCTATATCTTATATATATATAACTTCGTCAAATTGCCGTCATGCTCGGAAGTTTACTTCCTTCTAAGCGGCTTTCATTTTTGACTAATACTTATTCCGTTACGTTAAGTACAGTACCAATGTGTATCGCGTCATGGGAACGTAAAATTTAGCGTCACGCTGATCCTAATTGTTGAATGGGAATTATAAAATTGATCGTGATACGCGTACGTCTTACAGATCGATTTATTATTTGGCAAGTGGCTGCCTAGCTCCTAATCACGAACCCGTCTATAAAGTCGCCGATACATATCTTCCTTGGGTGGCAACAAGCAAAGATATGTTCCGCATTACACGTTGTTCACTGTTTTTAATTGTAAATTATTGACAAACAAGACCGTATCATATCTTCCTTAGGTGGTAACGAGTGGAGATATATTCCGCGTTATTGCGCGCATTTTTTGTTCTCAGCCTTAGAATTAGAAGCATTCAATCATTTCTCTCAACCTCGCCCTGGTATCAGAGGCAGAAGCGAGTTCGCATGCAGTATTCACACATTCAACCATTCCTTGGCCCGAATTGTTCAAACGCGTTGTTCTCCATATTCAAGTGTATTGCTTGTAAAACCACCGTATCATATCTCCCTTGGGTGGTAAAGATATGTTCCCCATTTCATGTTGCTCCCCGTATCATGGTCTATTACGCGCAAAATAACTGTATCATATCTTCCTTGGGTGGCAACAAGTAAAGATATGTTCCGCGCTTCACTTTGCTTTTTGTATTCAAGTGTAAATTATGAAAAAATACCGTATAATATCTTCCTTGGGTGGCAACAAGTAAAGATATGTTCCGCGTTATTACGTAAAGAACAAATATGAATTAGACACTATTTCTAAAACCTCACCCTGGTAACAGAGGCAGAGGCAAGTAAGTTCGTATACCGTATTCACACATCCAACCACTCCTTGGCTCGAATCATTCAATCATTTAAAAGCGCGCCTCCATATCTCCGCTCCAGTACCCAACCCGCGTCAATCAGACATCAATACCGCTGATGGAAAATATAATTTTTTTATACCCTCCTTGCGTAGTAATAACCTCCCCCCCCCCCCCCCCGCCCGATCCTTCCAGGGTGTGTAAATGTCTTGTCCCCACCCACTATTGTAGCATATATATGCCCTCCATCACCGATCTAAGGGCAGTCTCTCCTATAATGTCTACACTGACAATCGTAGGCTAGGGTTCCATACCCCCCCCCCCCCCCCACACCACATACACATGATGTACGCACTGACATATACCAAATGATCATAATCTCACAACATATACACGCTATGTTCAACACCAATGCGTGTTTAGGTGTAATTGCTCTGTACACTAATTTATATTTTCCCCCCCCACCCCCACCCCCACCCCCCCCCCCCCCCGTTCAGCAAGTTTATAAATGAGAATATTTGGAATTATTCTTGTCTATTGAGCCCATTGGGTTCTAGTGTTTGAAGTTTGTTAATCCAAAATGCTTCACGACCCCTCCTGTAAGCTGTATTTTGTTTATTAATTTGTTCAATCCCAATAATCTTAAAATTGTTTATACTATGGTTTTTCGTCAGAAAATGATGTGGTATCGGTTCATCCATAACCTCAAGTTTTATTCTACTCAGGTTTTGCATTCTCTCATACAATTTTGTCCCCGTCTCTCCCACGTACACAACTTCATTGCACTTGTCGCAGAAAATCCCATATATATCACATTCCTGGACATGCAGGTGATTTTTTTGCCTATGTGGTAGGCCGTCCCGTTCTTGTCTGCGAATTGTTTTGTTTGGAGCATAAACCCACAGATTGCACATTTTCTCTCGCATCTTTCAGATCCCGTCCCTTGATTGTTGAACATTTTATTATGCTTGCTGTGGACTATGATATCTCCCAAATTTTTCAGTCTTTTGTACGAAATCAGGGGAGGTTTTTCGAATGCCAACTTCATGCGTTTTGAGCGGTGTAAAATGGGCATCCGCTCCCGCGTTATTTTCCCGATGTCGGGGAGGCGCCGCGAGAAGGTGACCACAAACGGGACTCTTTCGCCGGTTGATTTGTTGGATCGTTTTTCAAGTAACTGTTTGCGCTGGATTTGATCGATCTTTTCTAGTTATTCGCTTACAAACTTTTCGTCGTAACCTCTGGCATGCAGGTGTTGTTTTATATCATTTTTGTGGCATTCATATTCAGCATTATCGGAACAAATTCTTTTTACTCTTGAAGCTATTCCATATGGTATCGCTCTTTTAGTGTTGATTGTGTGATCTGACTTTGCGTGTAGGTATTGATGCGTGTCCGTGGGTTTTGTATATAAACCGGTTTTAAGAAATCCGTCTTCAATTTTGACTATCGTGTCTAAGAATTCTATCTCATTTTCAGACCACCTTAAATCAACCTGTATTCTTGGATGTATCGTATTTACCAAAGAATGATATTGTTTCAGAGACTCCAACCCATGCGTCCATACTCCCCAGATATCATCAACGTACCGTACCTGTTCAAGGGGGTGTAACTTCGATGCTTTTGACAGTTTCTCTTCCCATTCACCCATATATGTGCACGCATAATTCATCCCTAATCGCGAGCCTATTGCAACGCCGTCGGTTTGTAACTAATGTCTTCCTTTAAATGAAAAATTGTTGTTGTCCAAAACAGTTTCTATTAGTTTAAGACCTATCTCTGTTGGGAATAATTTTCCTTTAGAGTTTTCTAGTGCTTTTTTACATGCTAATATACCTTCATTACGTGGGACGCTTGGATATAGTTTCCTGACGTCCATACAGTACATAATGCTGTTTTCAGGGAGTGGTTGGGGTATACTGTCCAGTCTGTTCAAGAAATGTGTGGTGTCGCGTAAGTAGGATGGTAATGACTCAACGTGTTGTTTTAATTCAGACTCCATCACTTCTGCTATTTTCTCTGTTGGGTGGTTTATTCCCGAAATTATTGTTCTTAAAGGGGCTTCATTTTTATGCATTTTGGGGTTACCTTTTACTCTACCAGCCTGTGGCTGCTTAGGTATCATGTACGCTAATACTTTTTTGTCTATCAGTTTGTTTTTTTTTTTCTAGTTTTTTGAGTTGGATTAAAAGCAAGAGCTCATTACTGATCAAGATAAGATAGTGTGAAATAACAGATTGTGTTTTTTTTCAAAACTGCTTTATTGGCTAAAGGATTAATAATTTAATATAGATATTTTGTCTTTCAATGCTATGGTGACCAGTTGTACTTAGTTTCCGTTAAGTGTGTCTTAGGAATTCATGTTGCTTGTACTGAGACTCTGGGTCACAGTAGAAACATAACTTTCAAGACAATGCAGTCAGAGCGAGATATTTAATCACAATACTTTAAGAATATCCTTCAGACATTTGTATCGATAAAATGCGGTCAGAGCGCGATATTTAATCACAATACTTCAAGAATATCCTAAAGACATTTGTATCGATAAAATGCAGTCAGAGCGAGATATTTAATCACAATACTTCAAGAATATCCTTAAGACATTTGTATCGATAAAATGCAGTCAGAGCGAGAAACTTAATCACAATACTTCAAGAATATCCTTCAGACATTTGTATCGATAAAATGCAGTCAGAGCGAGATATTTAATCACAGTACTTCAAGAATATCCTTAAGACATTTGTATCGATAAAATGCAGTCAGAGCGAGATATTTAATCACAATACGTCAAGAATATCCTTAAGACATTTGTATCGATAAAATGCAGTCAGAGCGAGATATTTAATCACAATACTTCAAGAATATCCTTAAGACATTTGTATCGATAAAATGCAGTTAGAGCGAGATATTTAATCACAATACTTCAAGAATATCCTAAAGACATTTGTATCGATAAAATGCAGTCAGATCGAGATATTTAATCACAATACTTCAAGAATATCCTAAAGACATTTGTATCGATAAAATGCAGTTAGAGCGAGATATTTAATCACAATACTTCAAGAATATCCTTAAGACATTTGTATCGATAAAATGCAGTTAGAGCGAGATATTTAATCACAATACTTCAAGAATATCCTTAAGACATTTGTAAAGATAAAATGCAGTCAGAGCGAGATATTTAATCACAATACTTCAAGAATATCCTTAAGACATTTGTATCGATAAAATGCAGTTAGAGCGAGATATTTAATCACAATACTTCAAGAATATCCTAAAGACATTTGTATCGATAAAATGCAGTTAGAGCGAGATATTTAATCACAATACTTCAAGAATATCCTAAAGACATTTGTATCGATAAAATGCAGTTAGAGCGAGATATTTAATCACAATACTTCAAGAATATCCTAAAGACATTTGTATCGATAAAATGCAGTTAGAGCGAGATATTTAATCACAATACTTCAAGAATTTCCTAACGACATTTGTATCGATAAAATGCAGTTAGAGCGAGATATTTAATCACAATACTTCAAGAATATCCTAAAGACATTTGTATCGATAAAATGCAGTTAGAGCGAGATATTTAATCACAATACTTCAAGAATATCCTTCAGACATTTGTATCGATAAAATGCAGACAGAGCGAGATATTTAATCACAATACTTCAAGAATACCCTGAAGACATTTGTATCGATAAAATGCAGTCAGAGCGAGATATTTAATCACAATACTTCAAGAATATCCTTAAGACATTTGTATCGATAAAATGCAGTCAGAGCGAGATATTTAATCACAATACTTCAAGAATATCCTAAGACATTTGTATCGATAAAATGCAGTCAGAGCGAGATATTTAATCACAATACTTCAAGAATATCCTTCAGACATTTGTATCGATAAAATGCAGTCCAAGCGAGATATTTAATCACAATACTTCAAGAATATCCTTAAGACATTTGTATCGATAAAATGCAGTCAGAGCGAGATATTTAATCACAATACTTTAAGAATATCCTAAGACATTTGTATCGATAAAATGCAGTCAGAGCGAGATATTTAATCACAATACTTCAAGAATATCCTTAAGACATTTGTGTCGATAAAATGCAGACAGAGCGAGATATTAAATCACAATACTTCAAGAATATCCTTCAGACATTTGTATCGATAAAATGCAGTCAGAGCGAGATATTTAATCACAATACATCAAGAATATCCTTAAGACATTTGTATCGATAAAATGCAGTCAGAGCGAGATATTTAATCACAATACTTTAAGAATATCCTAAGACATTTGTATCGATAAAATGCAGTCAGAGCGAGATATTTAATCACAATACTTCAAGAATATCCTTAGGACATTTGTATCGATAAAATGCAGTCAGAGCGAGATATTTAATCACAATACTTCAAGAATATCCTTAAGACATTTGTATCGAAAAAATGCAGTCAGAGCGAGATATTTAATCACAATACTTTAAGAATATCCTAAGACATTTGTATCGATAAAATGCAGTCAGAGCGAGAAATTTAATCACAATACTTCAAGAATATCCTTAAGACATTTGTATCGATAAAATGCAGTCAGAGCGAGATATTTAATCACAATACTTTAAGAATATCCTAAGACATTTGTATCGATAAAATGCAGTCAGATCGAGATATTTAATCACAATACCTCAAGAATATCCTTAAGACATTTGTATCGATAAAATGCAGTCAGAGCGAGATATTTAATCACAATACTTCAAGAATATCCTTAAGACATTTGAATCGATAAAATGCAGTCAGAGCGAAATATTTAATCACAATACTTCAAGAATATCCTTAAGACATTTGTATCGATAAAATGCAGTCAGAGCGAGATATTTAATCACAATACTTCAAGAATATCCTTAAGACATTTGTATCGATAAAATGCAGTTAGAGCGAGATATTTAATCACAATACTTCAAGAATATCCTAAAGACATTTGTATCGATAAAATGCAGTCAGAGCGAGATATTTAATCACAATACTTCAAGAATATCCTAAAGACATTTGTATCGATAAAATGCAGTTAGAGCGAGATATTTAATCACAATACTTCAAGAATATCCTTAAGACATTTGTATCGATAAAATGCAGTTAGAGCGAGATATTTAATCACAATACTTCAAGAATATCCTTAAGACATTTGTAAAGATAAAATGCAGTCAGAGCGAGATATTTAATCACAATACTTCAAGAATATCCTTAAGACATTTGTATCGAGAAAATGCAGTTAGAGCGAGATATTTAATCACAATACTTCAAGAATATCCTAAAGACATTTGTATCGATAGAATGCAGTTAGAGCGAGATATTTAATCACAATACTTCAAGAATATCCTAAAGACATTTGTATCGATAAAATGCAGTTAGAGCGAGATATTTAATCACAATACTTCAAGAATATCCTAAAGACATTTGTATCGATAAAATGCAGTTAGAGCGAGATATTTAATCACAATACTTCAAGAATATCCTAAAGACATTTGTATCGATAAAATGCAGTTAGAGCGAGATATTTAATCACAATACTTCAAGAATATCCTAAAGACATTTGTATCAATAAAATGCAGTTAGAGCGAGATATTTAATCACAATACTTCAAGAATATCCTTCAGACATTTGTATCGACAAAATGCAGACAGAGCGAGATATTTAATCACAATACTTCAAGAATACCCTGAAGACATTTGTATCGATAAAATGCAGTCAGAGCGAGATATTTAATCACAATACTTCAAGAATATCCTTAAGACATTTGCATCGATAAAATGCAGTCAGAGCGAGATATTTAATCACAATACTTCAAGAATATCCTAAGACATTTGTATCGATAAAATGCAGTCAGAGCGAGATATTTAATCACAATACTTCAAGAATATCCTTCAGACATTTGTATCGATAAAATGCAGTCCAAGCGAGATATTTAATCACAATACTTCAAGAATATCCTTAAGACATTTGTATCGATAAAATGCAGTCAGAGCGAGATATTTAATCACAATACTTTAAGAATATCCTAAGACATTTGTATCGATAAAATGCAGTCAGAGCGAGATATTTAATCACAATACTTCAAGAATATCCTTAAGACATTTGTGTCGATAAAATGCAGACAGAGCGAGATATTTAATCACAATACTTCAAGAATATCCTTCAGACATTTGTATCGATAAAATGCAGTCAGAGCGAGATATTTAATCACAATACATCAAGAATATCCTTAAGACATTTGTATCAATAAAATGCAGTCAGAGCGAGATATTTAATCACAATACTTTAAGAATATCCTAAGACATTTGTATCGATAAAATGCAGTCAGAGCGAGATATTTAATCACAATACTTCAAGAATATCCTTAGGACATTTGTATCGATAAAATGCAGTCAGAGCGAGATATTTAATCACAATACTTCAAGAATATCCTTAAGACATTTGTATCGATAAAATGCAGTCAGAGCGAGAAATTTAATCACAATACTTTAAGAATATCCTAAGACATTTGTATCGATAAAATGCAGTCTGAGCGAGATATTTAATCACAATACTTCAAGAATATCCTTAAGACATTTGTATCGATAAAATGCAGTCAGAGCGAGATATTTAATCACAATACTTTAAGAATATCCTAAGACATTTGTGTCGATAAAATGCAGTCAGAGCGAGATATTTAATCACAATACCTCAAGAATATCCTTAAGACATTTGTATCGATAAAATGCAGTCAGAGCGAGATATTTAATCACAATACTTCAAGAATATCCTTAAGACATTTGAATCGATAAAATGCAGTCAGAGCGAAATATTTAATCACAATACTTCAAGAATATCCTTAAGACATTTGTATCGATAAAATGCAGTCAGAGCGAGATATTTAATCACAATACTTCAAGAATATCCTTAAGACATTTGTATCGATAAAATGCAGTCAGAGCGAGATATTTAATCACAATACTTCAAGAATATCCTTAAGACATTTGTATCGATAAAATGCAGTCAGAGCGAGATATTTAATCACAATACTTCAAGAATATCCTTAAGACATTTGTATCGATAAAATGCAGTCAGAGAGAGATATTTAATAACAATACTTCAAGAATATCCTTAAGACATTTGAATTGATAAAATGCAGTCAGAGTGAGATATTTAATCGCAATACTTCAAGCATATCCTTAAGACATTTGTATCGATAAAATGCAGTCAGAGCGAGATATTTAATCACAATACTTCAAGAATATCCATAAGACATTTGTATCGATAAAATGCAGTCAGAGCGAGATATTTAATCACAATACTTCAAGAATATCCTTAAGACATTTGTATCGATAAAATGCAGTCAGAGCGAGATATTTAATCACAATACTTTAAGAATATCCTTAAGACATTTGTATCGATAAAATGCAGTCAGAGCGAGATATTTAATCACAACACTTCAAGAATATCCTTAAGACATTTGTATCGATATTATGCAGTCAGAGAGAGATATTTAATCACAATACGTCAACAATATCCTTAAGACATTTGTATCGATAAAATGCAGTCAGAGCGGGATATTTAATCACAATACTTCAAGAATATCCTTAAGACATTTGTATCGAAAAAATGCAGTCAGAGCGAGATATTTAATCACAATACTTCAAGAATATCCTTAAGACATTTGTATCGATAAAATGCAGTCAGAGCGAGATATTAAATCACAATACTTCAAGAATATCCTAAGACATTTGAATCGATAAAATGCAGTCAGAGCGAGATATTTAATCACAATACTTCAAGAATATCCTAAGACATTTGTATCGATAAAATGCAGTCAGAGCGAGATATTTAATCACAATACTTCAAGAATATCCTTAAGACATTTGTATCGATAAAATGCAGTCAGAGCGAGATATTTAATCATAATACTTCAAGAATATCCTTAAGACATTTGTATCGATAAAATGCAGTCAGAGCGAGATATTTAATCACAAACCTTCAAGAATATCCTAAAGACATTTGTATCGATAAAATGCAGTTAGAGCGAGATATTTAATCACGATACTTCAAGAATATCCTAAAGACATTTGTATCGATAAAACGCAGTTAGAGCGAGATATTTAATCACAATACTTCAAGAATATCCTTAAGACATTTGTATCGATAAAATGCAGTTAGAGCGAGATATTTAATCACAATACTTCAAGAATATCCTAAAGACATTTGTATCGATAAAATGCCGTCAGAGCGAGATATTTGATCACAATACTTCAAGAATATCCTAAAGACATTTGTATCGATAAAATGCAGTTAGAGCGAGATATTTAATCACAATACTTCAAGAATATCCTTAAGACATTTGTATCGATAAAATGCAGTCAGAGCGAGATATTTAATCACAATACTTCAAGAATATCCTAAAGACATTTGTATCGATAAAATGCAGTCAGAGCGAGATATTTAATCACAATACTTCAAGAATATCCTTCAGACATTTGTTTCGATAAAATGCAGTCAGAGCGAGATATTTAATCACAATACTTCAAGAATATCCTTAAGACATTTGTATCGATAAAATGCAGTTAGAGCGAGATATTTAATCACAATACTTCAAGAATATCCTAAAGACATTTGTATCGATAAAATGCCGTCAGAGCGAGATATTTGATCACAATACTTCAAGAATATCCTAAAGACATTTGTATCGATAAAATGCAGTTAGAGCGAGATATTTAATCACAATACTTCAAGAATATCCTTAAGACATTTGTATCGATAAAATGCAGTCAGAGCGAGATATTTAATCACAATACTTTAAGAATATCCTTAAGACATTTGTATCGATAAAATGCAGTTAGAGCGAGATATTTAATCACAATACTTCAAGAATATCCTAAAGACATTTGTATCGATAAAATGCAGTTAGAGCGAGATATTTAATCACAATACTTCAAGAATATCCTAAAGACATTTGTATCGATAAAATGCAGTTAGAGCGAGATATTTAATCACAATACTTCAAGAATATCCTAAAGAAATTTGTATCGATAAAATGCAGTTAGAGCGAGATATTTAATCACAATACTTCAAGAATATCCTAAAGACATTTGTGTCGATAAAATGCAGTTAGAGCGAGATATTTAATCACAATACTTCAAGAATATCCTAAGACATTTGTATCGATAAAATGCAGTTAGAGCGAGATATTTAATCACAATACTTCAAGAATATCCATAAGACATTTGTATCGATAAAATGCAGTTAGAGCGAGATATTTAATCACAATACTTCAAGAATATCCTTAAGACATTTGTATCGATAAAATGCAGTCAGAGCGAGATATTTAATCACAACACTTCAAGAATATCCTTAAGACATTTGTATCGATAAAATGCAGTTAGAGCGAGATATTTAATCACAATACTTCAAGAATATCCTAAAGACATTTGTATCGATAAAATGCAGTTAGAGCGAGATATTTAATCACAATACTTCAAGAATATCCTAAAGACATTTGTATCGATAAAATGCAGTTAGAGCGAGATATTTAATCACAATACTTCAAGAATATCCTAGGACATTTGTATCGATAAAATGCAGTTACAGCGAGATATTTAATCACAATACTTCAAGAATATCCTTAAGACATTTGTATCGATAAAATGCAGTTAGAGCGAGATATTTAATCACAGTACTTTAAGAATATCCTAAAGACATTTGTATCGATAAAATGAAGTGAGAGCGAGATATTTAATCACAATACGACAAGAATATCCTTAAGACATTTGTATCGATAAAATGCAGTTAAAGCGAGATATTTAATCACAATACTTCAAGAATATCCTAAAGACATTTGTATCGATAAAATGCAGTTAGAGCGAGATATTTAATCACAGTACTTTAAGAATATCCTAAAGACATTTGTATCGATAAAATGAAGTGAGAGCGAGATATTTAATCACAATACGACAAGAATATCCTTAAGACATTTGTATCGATAAAATGCAGTTAGAGCGAGATATTTAATCACAATACTTCAAAAATATCCTAAAGACATTCGTATCGATAAAATGCAGTTAGAGCGAGATATTTAATCACAATACTTCAAGAATATCCTTAAGACATTTCTATCGATAAAATGAAATCAGAGCGAGATATTTAACCACAATACTTCAAGAATATCCTAAAAACATTTGTATCGATAAAATGCAGTTAGAGCGAGATATTTAATCACAATACTTCAAGAATATCCTAAAGACATTTGTATCGATAAAATGCAGTTAGAGCGAGATATTTAATCACAATACTTCAAGAATATCCTAAAGACATTTGTATCGATAAAATGAAGTCAGAGCGAGATATTTAATCACAATACTTCAAGAATACCCTAAGACATTTGTATCGATAAAATGCAGTTAGAGCGAGATATTTAATCACAATACTTCAAGAATATCCTAAAGACATTTGTATCGATAAAATGCAGTTAGAGCGAGATATTTAATCACAATACTTCAAGAATATCCTTAAGACATTTGTATCGATAAAATGCAGTTAGAGCGAGATATTTAATCACAATACTTCAAGAATATCCTTCAGACATTTGTATCGATAAAATGCAGTTAGAGCGAGATATTTAATCACAATACTTCAAGAATATCCTAAAGACATTTGTATCGATAAAATGCAGTTAGAGCGAGATATTTAATCACAATACTTCAAGAATATCCTAAGACATTTGTATCGATAAAATGCAGTTAGAGCGAGATATTTAATCACAATACTTCAAGAATATCCTTAAGACATTTGTATCGATAAAATGCAGTTAGAGCGAGATATTTAATCACAATACTTCAAGAATATCCTAAAGACGTTTGTATCGATAAAATGCCGTCAGAGCGAGATATTTGATCACAATACTTCAAGAATATCCTAAAGACATTTGTATCGATAAAATGCAGTTAGAGCGAGATATTTAATCACAATACTTCAAGAATATCCTTAAGACATTTGTATCGATAAAATGCAGTCAGAGCGAGATATTTAATCACAATACTTTAAGAATATCCTTAAGACATTTGTATCGATAAAATGCAGTTAGAGCGAGATATTTAATCACAATACTTCAAGAATATCCTAAAGACATTTGTATCGATAAAATGCAGTTAGAGCGAGATATTTAATCACAATACTTCAAGAATATCCTAAAGACATTTGTATCGATAAAATGCAGTTAGAGCGAGATATTTAATCACAATACTTCAAGAATATCCTAAAGACATTTGTATCGATAAAATGCAGTTAGAGCGAGATATTTAATCACAATACTTCAAGAATATCCTAAAGACATTTGTGTCGATAAAATGCAGTTAGAGCGAGATATTTAATCACAATACTTCAAGAATATCCTAAGACATTTGTATCGATAAAATGCAGTTAGAGCGAGATATTTAATCACAATACTTCAAGAATATCCATAAGACATTTGTATCGATAAAATGCAGTTAGAGCGAGATATTTAATCACAATACTTCAAGAATATCCTTAAGACATTTGTATCGATAAAATGCAGTCAGAGCGAGATATTTAATCACAACACTTCAAGAATATCCTTAAGACATTTGTATCGATAAAATGCAGTTAGAGCGAGATATTTAATCACAATACTTCAAGAATATCCTAAAGACATTTGTATCGATAAAATGCAGTTAGAGCGAGATATTTAATCACAATACTTCAAGAATATCCTAAAGACATTTGTATCGATAAAATGCAGTTAGAGCGAGATATTTAATCACAATACTTCAAGAATATCCTAGGACATTTGTATCGATAAAATGCAGTTACAGCGAGATATTTAATCACAATACTTCAAGAATATCCTTAAGACATTTGTATCGATAAAATGCAGTTAGAGCGAGATATTTAATCACAGTACTTTAAGAATATCCTAAAGACATTTGTATCGATAAAATGAAGTGAGAGCGAGATATTTAATCACAATACGACAAGAATATCCTTAAGACATTTGTATCGATAAAATGCAGTTAAAGCGAGATATTTAATCACAATACTTCAAGAATATCCTAAAGACATTTGTATCGATAAAATGCAGTTAGAGCGAGATATTTAATCACACTACTTTAAGAATATCCTAAAGACATTTGTATCGATAAAATGAAGTGAGAGCGAGATATTTAATCACAATACGACAAGAATATCCTTAAGACATTTGTATCGATAAAATGCAGTTAGAGCGAGATATTTAATCACAATATTTCAAAAATATCCTAAAGACATTCGTATCGATAAAATGCAGTTAGAGCGAGATATTTAATCACAATACTTCAAGAATATCCTTAAGACATTTCTATCGATAAAATGAAATCAGAGCGAGATATTTAACCACAATACTTCAAGAATATCCTAAAAACATTTGTATCGATAAAATGCAGTTAGAGCGAGATATTAAATCACAATACTTCAAGAATATCCTAAAGACATTTGTATCGATTAAATGCAGTTAGAGCGAGATATTTAATCACAATACTTCAAGAATATCCTAAAGACATTTGTATCGATAAAATGCAGTTAGAGCGAGATATTTAATCACAATACTTCAAGAATATCCTAAAGACATTTGTGTCGATAAAATGAAGTCAGAGCGCGATATTTAATCACAATACGTCAAGAATATCCTTAAGACATTTGTATCGATAAAATGCAGTTAGAGCGAGATATTTAATCACAATACTTCAAGAATACCCTAAGACATTTGTATCGATAAAATGCTGTTAGAGCGAGATATTTAATCACAATACTTCAAGAATATCCTAAAGACATTTGTATCGATAAAATGCTGTCAGAGCGAGATATTTTATCACAATACGTCAAGTATATCCTTAAGACATTTGTATCGATAAAATGCAGTTAGAGCGAGATATTTAATCACAATACTTCAAGAATATCCTTAAGACATTTGTATCGATAAAATGCAGTTAGAGCGAGATATTTAATCACAATACTTCAAGAATATCCTTAAGACATTTGTATCGATAAAATGCAGTTAGAGCGAGATATTTAATCACAATACTTCAAGAATATCCTTAAGACATTTGTATCGATAAAATGCAGTTAGAGCGAGATATTTAATCACAATACTTCAAGAATATCCTAAAGACATTTGTATCGATAAAATGCAGTTAGAGCGAGATATTTAATCACAATACTTCAAGAATATCCTTCGGACATTTGTTTCGATAAAATGCAGTCAGAGCGAGATATTTAATCACAATGCTTCAAGAATATCCTTAAGACATTTGTATCGATAAAATGCAGTTAGAGCGAGATATTTAATCACAATACTTCAAGAATATCCTTAAGACATTTGTATCGATAAAATGCAGTTAGAGCGAGATATTTAATCACAATACTTCAAGAATATCCTTAAGACATTTGTATCGATAAAATGCAGTTAGAGCGAGATATTTAATCACAATACTTCAAGAATATCCTTAAGACATTTGTATCGATAAAATGCAGTTAGAGCGAGATATTCAATCACAATACTTCAAGAATATCCTAAAGACATTTGTATCGATAAAATGCAGTTAGAGCGAGATATTTAATCACAATACTTCAAGAATATCCTAAAGACATTTGTATCGATAAAATGCAGTTAGGGCGAGATATTTAATCACAATACTTCAAGAATATCCTAAGACATTTGTATCGATAAAATGCAGTTAGAGCGAGATATTTGATCACAATACTTCAAGAATATCCTAAAGACATTTGTATCGATAAAATGCAGTTAGAGCGAGATATTTAATCACAATACTTCAAGAATATCCTTAAGACATTTGTATCGATAAAATGCAGTTAGAGCGAGATATTTAATCACAATACTTCAAGAATATCCTAAGACATTTGTATCGATAAAATGCAGTTAGAGCGAGATATTTAATCACTATACTTCAAGAATATCCTAAGACATTTGTATCGATAAAATGCAGTTAGAGCGAGATATTTAATCACAATACTTCAAGAATATCCTAAAGACATTTGTATCGATAAAATGCAGTTAGAGCGAGATATTTAATCACAATACTTCAAGAATATCCTAAAGACATTTGTATCGATAAAATGCAGTTAGAGCGAGATATTTAATCACAATACTTCAAGAATATCCTAGGACATTTGTATCGATAAAATGCAGTTAGAGCGAGATATTTAATCACAATACTTCAAGAATATCCTTAAGACATTTGTATCGATAAAATGCAGTTAGACCGAGATATTTAATCACAATACTTCAAGAATATCCTAAAGACATTTGTATCGATAAAATGCAGTTAGAGCGAGATATTTAATCACAATACTTCAAGAATATCCTAAAGACATTTGTATCGATAAAATGCAGTTAGAGCGAGATATTTAATCACAGTACTTCAAGAATATCCTAAAGACATTTGTATCGATAAAATGAAGTGAGAGCGAGATATTTAATCACAATACGACAAGAATATCCTTAAGACATTTGTATCGATAAAATGCAGTTAGAGCGAGATATTTAATCACAATACTTCAAGAATATCCTAAAGACATTCGTATCGATAAAATGCAGTTAGAGCGAGATATTTAATCACAATACTTCAAGAATATCCTTCAGACATTTCTATCGATAAAATGAAATCAGAGTGAGATATTTAACCACAATACTTCAAGAATATCCTAAAAACATTTGTATCGATAAAATGCAGTTAGAGCGAGATATTTAATCACAATACGTCAAGAATATCCTAAAGACATTTGTATCGATTAAATGCAGTTAGAGCGAGATATTTAATCACAATACTTCAAGAATATCCTAAAGACATTTGTATCGATAAAATGCAGTTAGAGCGAGATATTTAATCACAATTCTTCAAGAATATCCTTAAGACATTTGTATCGATAAAATGCTGTTAGAGCGAGATATTTAATCACAATACTTCAAGAATATCCTAAAGACATTTGTATCGATAAAATGCAGTTAGAGCGAGATATTTAATCACAATACTTCAAGAATATCCTTAAGACATTTGTATCGATAAAATGCTGTTAGAGCGAGATATTTAATCACAATACTTCAAGAATATCCTTAAGACATTTGTATCGATAAAATGCAGTTAGAGCGAGATATTTAATCACAATACTTCAAGAATATCCTTAAGACATTTGTATCGATAAAATGCAGTTAGAGCGAGATATTTAATCACAATACTTCAAGAATATCCTTAAGACATTTGTATCGATACAATGCAGTTAGAGCGAGATATTTAATCACAATACTTCAAGAATATCCTAAAGACATTTGTATCGATAAAATGCAGTTAGAGCGAGATATTTAATCACAATACTTCAAGAATATCCTTCAGACATTTGTTTCGATAAAATGCAGTCAGAGCGAGATATTTAATCACAATGCTTCAAGAATATCCTTAAGACATTTGTATCGATAAAATGCAGTTAGAGCGAGATATTTAATCACAATACTTCAAGAATATCCTTAAGACATTTGTATCGATAAAATGCAGTTAGAGCGAGATATTTAATCACAATACTTCAAGAATATCCTTAAGACATTTGTATCGATAAAATGCAGTTAGAGCGAGATATTTAATCACAATACTTCAAGAATATCCTTAAGACATTTGTATCGATAAAATGCAGTTAGAGCGAGATATTCAATCACAATACTTCAAGAATATCCAAAAGACATTTGTATCGATAAAATGCTGTTAGAGCGGGATATTTAATCACAATACTTCAAGAATATCCTAAAGACATTTGTATCGATAAAATGCAGTTAGAGCGAGATATTTAATCACAATACTTCAAGAATATCCTAAGACATTTGTATCGATAAAATGCAGTTAGAGCGAGATATTTGATCACAATACTTCAAGAATATCCTAAAGACATTTGTATCGATAAAATGCAGTTAGAGCGAGATATTTAATCACAATACTTCAAGAATATCCTTAAGACATTTGTATCGATAAAATGCAGTTAGAGCGAGATATTTAATCACAATACTTCAAGAATATCCTAAGACATTTGTATCGATAAAATGCAGTTAGAGCGAGATATTTAATCACTATACTTCAAGAATATCCTAAGACATTTGTATCGATAAAATGCAGTTAGAGCGAGATATTTAATCACAATACTTCAAGAATATCCTAAAGACATTTGTATCGATAAAATGCAGTTAGAGCGAGATATTTAATCACAATACTTCAAGAATATCCTTAAGACATTTGTATCGATAAAATGAAGTCAGAGCGAGATATTTAATCACAATACTTTAAGAATATCCTAAAGACATTTGTATCGATAAAATGCAGCTAGAGCGAAATATTTAATCACAATACTTCAAGAATATCCTAAAGACATTTGTATCGATAAAATGCAGTTAGAGCGAGATATTTAATCACAATACTTCAAGAATATCCTAAAGACATTTGTATCGATAAAATGCAGTTAGAGCGAGATATTTAATCACAATACTTCAAGAATATCCTAAAGACATTTGTATCGATAAAATGCAGTTAGAGCGAGATATTTAGTCACAATACTTCAAGAATATCCTAGGACATTTGTATCGATAAAATGCAGTTAGAGCGAGATATTTAATCACAATACTTTAAGAATATCCTTAAGACATTTGTATCGATAAAATGCAGTTAGAGCGAGATATTTAATCACAATACTTCAAGAATATCCTAAAGACATTTGTATCGATAAAATGCAGTTAGAGCGAGATATTTAATCACAATACTTCAAGAATATCCTAGGACATTTGTATCGATAAAATGCAGTTACAGCGAGATATTTAATCACAATACTTCAAGAATATCCTTAAGACATTTGTATCGATAAAATGCAGTTAGAGCGAGATATTTAATCACAGTACTTTAAGAATATCCTAAAGACATTTGTATCGATAAAATGAAGTGAGAGCGAGATATTTAATCACAATACGACAAGAATATCCTTAAGACATTTGTATCGATAAAATGCAGTTAAAGCGAGATATTTAATCACAATACTTCAAGAATATCCTAAAGACATTTGTATCGATAAAATGCAGTTAGAGCGAGATATTTAATCACACTACTTTAAGAATATCCTAAAGACATTTGTATCGATAAAATGAAGTGAGAGCGAGATATTTAATCACAATACGACAAGAATATCCTTAAGACATTTGTATCGATAAAATGCAGTTAGAGCGAGATATTTAATCACAATATTTCAAAAATATCCTAAAGACATTCGTATCGATAAAATGCAGTTAGAGCGAGATATTTAATCACAATACTTCAAGAATATCCTTAAGACATTTCTATCGATAAAATGAAATCAGAGCGAGATATTTAACCACAATACTTCAAGAATATCCTAAAAACATTTGTATCGATAAAATGCAGTTAGAGCGAGATATTTAATCACAATACTTCAAGAATATCCTAAAGACATTTGTATCGATTAAATGCAGTTAGAGCGAGATATTTAATCACAATACTTCAAGAATATCCTAAAGACATTTGTATCGATAAAATGCAGTTAGAGCGAGATATTTAATCACAATACTTCAAGAATATCCTAAAGACATTTGTGTCGATAAAATGAAGTCAGAGCGCGATATTTAATCACAATACGTCAAGAATATCCTTAAGACATTTGTATCGATAAAATGCAGTTAGAGCGAGATATTTAATCACAATACTTCAAGAATACCCTAAGACATTTGTATCGATAAAATGCTGTTAGAGCGAGATATTTAATCACAATACTTCAAGAATATCCTAAAGACATTTGTATCGATAAAATGCTGTCAGAGCGAGATATTTTATCACAATACGTCAAGTATATCCTTAAGACATTTGTATCGATAAAATGCAGTTAGAGCGAGATATTTAATCACAATACTTCAAGAATATCCTTAAGACATTTGTATCGATAAAATGCAGTTAGAGCGAGATATTTAATCACAATACTTCAAGAATATCCTTAAGACATTTGTATCGATAAAATGCAGTTAGAGCGAGATATTTAATCACAATACTTCAAGAATATCCTTAAGACATTTGTATCGATAAAATGCAGTTAGAGCGAGATATTTAATCACAATACTTCAAGAATATCCTAAAGACATTTGTATCGATAAAATGCAGTTAGAGCGAGATATTTAATCACAATACTTCAAGAATATCCTTCAGACATTTGTTTCGATAAAATGCAGTCAGAGCGAGATATTTAATCACAATGCTTCAAGAATATCCTTAAGACATTTGTATCGATAAAATGCAGTTAGAGCGAGATATTTAATCACAATACTTCAAGAATATCCTTAAGACATTTGTATCGATAAAATGCAGTTAGAGCGAGATATTTAATCACAATACTTCAAGAATATCCTTAAGACATTTGTATCGATAAAATGCAGTTAGAGCGAGATATTTAATCACAATACTTCAAGAATATCCTTAAGACATTTGTATCGATAAAATGCAGTTAGAGCGAGATATTCAATCACAATACTTCAAGAATATCCTAAAGACATTTGTATCGATAAAATGCAGTTAGAGCGAGATATTTAATCACAATACTTCAAGAATATCCTAAAGACATTTGTATCGATAAAATGCAGTTAGGGCGAGATATTTAATCACAATACTTCAAGAATATCCTAAGACATTTGTATCGATAAAATGCAGTTAGAGCGAGATATTTGATCACAATACTTCAAGAATATCCTAAAGACATTTGTATCGATAAAATGCAGTTAGAGCGAGATATTTAATCACAATACTTCAAGAATATCCTTAAGACATTTGTATCGATAAAATGCAGTTAGAGCGAGATATTTAATCACAATACTTCAAGAATATCCTAAGACATTTGTATCGATAAAATGCAGTTAGAGCGAGATATTTAATCACTATACTTCAAGAATATCCTAAGACATTTGTATCGATAAAATGCAGTTAGAGCGAGATATTTAATCACAATACTTCAAGAATATCCTAAAGACATTTGTATCGATAAAATGCAGTTAGAGCGAGATATTTAATCACAATACTTCAAGAATATCCTAAAGACATTTGTATCGATAAAATGCAGTTAGAGCGAGATATTTAATCACAATACTTCAAGAATATCCTAGGACATTTGTATCGATAAAATGCAGTTAGAGCGAGATATTTAATCACAATACTTCAAGAATATCCTTAAGACATTTGTATCGATAAAATGCAGTTAGACCGAGATATTTAATCACAATACTTCAAGAATATCCTAAAGACATTTGTATCGATAAAATGCAGTTAGAGCGAGATATTTAATCACAATACTTCAAGAATATCCTAAAGACATTTGTATCGATAAAATGCAGTTAGAGCGAGATATTTAATCACAGTACTTCAAGAATATCCTAAAGACATTTGTATCGATAAAATGAAGTGAGAGCGAGATATTTAATCACAATACGACAAGAATATCCTTAAGACATTTGTATCGATAAAATGCAGTTAGAGCGAGATATTTAATCACAATACTTCAAGAATATCCTAAAGACATTCGTATCGATAAAATGCAGTTAGAGCGAGATATTTAATCACAATACTTCAAGAATATCCTTCAGACATTTCTATCGATAAAATGAAATCAGAGTGAGATATTTAACCACAATACTTCAAGAATATCCTAAAAACATTTGTATCGATAAAATGCAGTTAGAGCGAGATATTTAATCACAATACGTCAAGAATATCCTAAAGACATTTGTATCGATTAAATGCAGTTAGAGCGAGATATTTAATCACAATACTTCAAGAATATCCTAAAGACATTTGTATCGATAAAATGCAGTTAGAGCGAGATATTTAATCACAATTCTTCAAGAATATCCTTAAGACATTTGTATCGATAAAATGCTGTTAGAGCGAGATATTTAATCACAATACTTCAAGAATATCCTAAAGACATTTGTATCGATAAAATGCAGTTAGAGCGAGATATTTAATCACAATACTTCAAGAATATCCTTAAGACATTTGTATCGATAAAATGCTGTTAGAGCGAGATATTTAATCACAATACTTCAAGAATATCCTTAAGACATTTGTATCGATAAAATGCAGTTAGAGCGAGATATTTAATCACAATACTTCAAGAATATCCTTAAGACATTTGTATCGATAAAATGCAGTTAGAGCGAGATATTTAATCACAATACTTCAAGAATATCCTTAAGACATTTGTATCGATACAATGCAGTTAGAGCGAGATATTTAATCACAATACTTCAAGAATATCCTAAAGACATTTGTATCGATAAAATGCAGTTAGAGCGAGATATTTAATCACAATACTTCAAGAATATCCTTCAGACATTTGTTTCGATAAAATGCAGTCAGAGCGAGATATTTAATCACAATGCTTCAAGAATATCCTTAAGACATTTGTATCGATAAAATGCAGTTAGAGCGAGATATTTAATCACAATACTTCAAGAATATCCTTAAGACATTTGTATCGATAAAATGCAGTTAGAGCGAGATATTTAATCACAATACTTCAAGAATATCCTTAAGACATTTGTATCGATAAAATGCAGTTAGAGCGAGATATTTAATCACAATACTTCAAGAATATCCTTAAGACATTTGTATCGATAAAATGCAGTTAGAGCGAGATATTCAATCACAATACTTCAAGAATATCCTAAAGACATTTGTATCGATAAAATGCAGTTAGAGCGGGATATTTAATCACAATACTTCAAGAATATCCTAAAGACATTTGTATCGATAAAATGCAGTTAGAGCGAGATATTTAATCACAATACTTCAAGAATATCCTAAGACATTTGTATCGATAAAATGCAGTTAGAGCGAGATATTTGATCACAATACTTCAAGAATATCCTAAAGACATTTGTATCGATAAAATGCAGTTAGAGCGAGATATTTAATCACAATACTTCAAGAATATCCTTAAGACATTTGTATCGATAAAATGCAGTTAGAGCGAGATATTTAATCACAATACTTCAAGAATATCCTAAGACATTTGTATCGATAAAATGCAGTTAGAGCGAGATATTTAATCACTATACTTCAAGAATATCCTAAGACATTTGTATCGATAAAATGCAGTTAGAGCGAGATATTTAATCACAATACTTCAAGAATATCCTAAAGACATTTGTATCGATAAAATGCAGTTAGAGCGAGATATTTAATCACAATACTTCAAGAATATCCTTAAGACATTTGTATCGATAAAATGAAGTCAGAGCGAGATATTTAATCACAATACTTTAAGAATATCCTAAAGACATTTGTATCGATAAAATGCAGCTAGAGCGAAATATTTAATCACAATACTTCAAGAATATCCTAAAGACATTTGTATCGATAAAATGCAGTTAGAGCGAGATATTTAATCACAATACTTCAAGAATATCCTAAAGACATTTGTATCGATAAAATGCAGTTAGAGCGAGATATTTAATCACAATACTTCAAGAATATCCTAAAGACATTTGTATCGATAAAATGCAGTTAGAGCGAGATATTTAGTCACAATACTTCAAGAATATCCTAGGACATTTGTATCGATAAAATGCAGTTAGAGCGAGATATTTAATCACAATACTTTAAGAATATCCTTAAGACATTTGTATCGATAAAATGCAGTTAGAGCGAGATATTTAATCACAATACTTCAAGAATATCCTAAAGACATTTGTATCGATAAAATGCAGTTAGAGCGAGATATTTAATCACAATACTTCAAGAATATCCTAAAGACATTTGTATCGACAAAATGCAGTTAGAGCGAGATATTTAATCACAGTACTTCAAGAATATC
This sequence comes from Pictodentalium vernedei, assembly GCA_031216915.1. Classification (NCBI taxonomy): domain Eukaryota; kingdom Metazoa; phylum Mollusca; class Scaphopoda; order Dentaliida; family Dentaliidae; genus Pictodentalium; species Pictodentalium vernedei. The sequence continues at coordinate 8,704,019 of CM062288.1, read as the reverse complement.
CTAAAGACATTTGTATCGATAAAATGAAGTGAGAGCGAGATATTTAATCACAATACGACAAGAATATCCTTAAGACATTTGTATCGATAAAATGCAGTTAGAGCGAGATATTTAATCACAATACTTCAAGAATATCCTAAAGACATTCGTATCGATAAAATGCAGTTAGAGCGAGATATTTAATCACAATACTTCAAGAATATCCTTCAGACATTTCTATCGATAAAATGAAATCAGAGTGAGATATTTAACCACAATACTTCAAGAATATCCTAAAAACATTTGTATCGATAAAATGCAGTTAGAGCGAGATATTTAATCACAATACTTCAAGAATATCCTAAAGACATTTGTATCGATTAAATGCAGTTAGAGCGAGATATTTAATCACAATACTTCAAGAATATCCTAAAGACATTTGTATCGATAAAATGCAGTTAGAGCGAGATATTTAATCACAATACTTCAAGAATATCCTAAAGACATTTGTATCGATAAAATGAAGTCAGAGCGCGATATTTAATCACAATACGTCAGGAATATCCTTAAGACATTTGTATCGATAAAATGCAGTTAGAGCGAGATATTTAATCACAATACTTCAAGAATATCCTTAAGACATTTGTATCGATAAAATGCAGTTAGAGCGAGATATTTAATCACAATACTTCAAGAATATCCTTAAGACATTTGTATCGATAAAATGCAGTTAGAGCGAGATATTTAATCACAATACTTCAAGAATATCCTAAAGACATTTGTATCGATAAAATGCAGTTAGAGCGAGATATTTGATCACAATACTTCAAGAATATCCTTAAGACATTTGTATCGATAAAATGCAGTTAGAGCGAGATATTTAATCACAATACTTCAAGAATATCCTTAAGACATTTGTATCGATAAAATGCAGTTAGAGCGAGATATTTAATCACAATACTTCAAGAATATCCTAAGACATTTGTATCGATAAAATGCAAATAGAGCGAGATATTTAATCGCAATACTTCAAGAATATCCTAAAGACATTTGTATCGATAAAATGCAGTTAGAGCGAGATATTTGATCACAATACTTCAAGAATATCCTTAAGACATTTGTATCGATAAAATGCAGTTAGAGCGAGATATTTAATCACAATACTTCAAGAATATCCTTAAGACATTTGTATCGATAAAATGCAGTTAGAGCGAGATATTTAATCACAATACTTCAAGAATATCCTTAAGACATTTGTATCGATAAAATGCAGTTAGAGCGAGATATTTAATCACAATACTTCAAGAATATCCTTAAGACATTTGTATCGATAAAATGCAGTTAGAGCGAGATATTTAATCACAATACTTCAAGAATATCCTAAAGACATTTGTATCGATAAAATGCAGTTAGAGCGAGATATTTAATCACAATACTTCAAGAATATCCTTCAGACATTTGTTTCGATAAAATGCAGTCAGAGCGAGATATTTAATCACAATGCTTCAAGAATATCCTTAAGACATTTGTATCGATAAAATGCAGTTAGAGCGAGATATTTAATCACAATACTTCAAGAATATCCTTAAGACATTTGTATCGATAAAATGCAGTTAGAGCGATATATTTAATCACAATACTTCAAGAATATCCTTAAGACATTTGTATCGATAAAATGCAGTTAGAGCGAGATATTTAATCACAATACTTCAAGAATATCCTAAAGACATTTGTATCGATAAAATGCAGTTAGAGCGAGATATTTAATCACAATACTTCAAGGATATCCTAAAGACATTTGTATCGATAAAATGCAGTTAGAGCGAGATATTTAATCACAATACTTCAAGAATATCCTAAGACATTTGTATCGATAAAATGCTGTTAGAGCGAGATATTTAATCACAATACTTCAAGAATATCCTTAAGACATTTGTATCGATAAAATGCAGTTAGAGCGAGATATTTAATCACAATACTTCACGAATATCCTTAAGACATTTGTATCGATAAAATGCAGTTAGAGCGAGATATTTAATCACAATACTTCAGGAATATCCTTAAGACATTTGTATCGATAAAATGCAGTTAGAGCGAGATATTTAATGACAATACTTCAAGAATATCCTTAAGACATTTGTATCGATAAAATGCAGTCAGAGCGAGATATTTAATCACAATACTTTAAGAATATCCTTAAGACATTTGTATCGATAAAATGCAGTTAGAGCGAGATATTTAATCACAATACTTCAAGAATATCCTAAGACATTTGTATCGATAAAATGCAGTTAGAGCGAGATATTTAATCACAATACTTCAAGAATATCCTTAAGACATTTGTATCGATAAAATGCAGTCAGAGCGAGATATTTAATCACAATACTTTAAGAATATCCTAAGACATTTGTATCGATAAAATTAGATGATGACTAGATTGTTTTCAGTCTTAAGTCATTTTTTGTATTGGAAATGTTATAAACAGACCCCAACTATCAGAGAGAAATAAATCTGACATTGCCAAACTTATGAATGAGTAGGAGTAAGTGGGTGTTAAATTTCCTCGGTTTGGCATTAAAAGTGTGCATAACCAGTGGTGGGGGGGGGGGGGGGTGGGGGGGGCACCAAAAATTTGCAAGACGTGACGTGGGGGTGGGTGGGTCTCTTGAGTGCGCCAAAAATGTGCATTTCCAACTTGTGCAATTTTTGAATTTTTTAAAAATATGTCAATATATCAGCTAAAAAATACCATCATTTGTGTTTCAAGCCTTAAAAATGATGTTGTACATCACACTCTTAACATAAATACAACATCAGGAGGCTTTATATGTGAGAATATTGGGCTTAATCTGGGAAAATGTCACACGTTAGTAGGGGTGGGTGTCTTGTTCGAAATGTAGAAAATATTTTCTGCAGACAATATTTTGGGAACAATTCAATTGAAAGTTTGTTCCCGTATATGTACACCTGCTCTGGCCAAGCCTGGCAATGAACAGCTTGTCATTTGTAGATTGGGGCTCACAGCAGCCCACAGAGGTTTAAATTGGTGGTACCAATTTAAGAACCTTATGAAAAAAACCCTAAAGACAGCTGTGCCTACTAAGTTTACAAGTTTATTGTGGATGTTAATGGGAAAGTGGCGGGTGGGTGTCTGAGAACGGTAGTAGAAAATCTGCACGTAGTGGGTGGGTGGGTGTAAAAAGGCGCCAAACAAAAAATAGGACGTCACGTCTTGCAAATTTTAATGCCACCCCCCCCCCCCCCCCCCCGGCATAACAGCATATTTTCTATTTAGGAGGTCAATATTAAACAATCCCACATATAACCTGATTGGAAGATTGTGTTAAATGTCCCCAGTTGAGTCTAGAAAAGATGAAGTGTAGATTTTATATTGAATACTGTACTTGATCAATAACAAATATTATGTGTGTTATCTCTTTACCCACAAAAGTGTGCAGAAAACATCAGAAAAAAACCCATAAGCTTCCCAATGTGAAAGTAACTTTTTGCTGCCTCAATAAAAACATACAGACCTGGATATTATTTTAGCCCCTCATTGAGCAGGTTCTAATGATATCCATGTTTGTATTATCGTATTTAAACTTATTTAAAATTTTTGAGTGAAAAATTTTAAATTTACCATTGGGATTTTGGAAAGCAATCGGAGTAAAGTGCTTTGCACAAGGACACAGAGAGGGAACCCGAATCAATCATTGAATTGTCACCCAACCACAGAATAATCGGGATCGACGTTGTTTAACACTGGTGATCTGACGAAAACCGGTTTGCCGAAACCACCGTGCTTTCTCAAATTATTAATAAGAATTCCGACTACCAGTTTTTTGGGGTTTTTTGGGTTTTTTTTTAAATGCGCCCCCGCGCGCTTTGTTATCCATTTACCATTTCCGTGACGTCTCTGTACGGCAAAAGTATAAACTTAGTTGAAAATCAGACTCCAAAAGTTGTGAATCTCGTAAAATGAGTTTACATATCATAGGCTATAGTCTTACAAGAGACATGGCTACGGGGCGAGTGCAATGGGAGATGTTTTGCCGCCCCTAAGTTTTCACGGTAAAGCCAATTATCTGATTTACTGTCTGACACACTTTAATTTTACCATCACTTATTTTTTGTTTATAATGAAGTAACGGGGAGTGAGATGACTGTCGTCATCATGAAAGGTGAAAAAGCGCATGTGCAGGAGTGCGTTTGTCTACGTATTGTTTGAGTATGATATGGGCGGTATCTCGCGAACAGTTGGAGATTAAGAGAATATACAATAGTTCCGAGTTATGGCTTGTGCAGTTAATAATAAACTATAACCATCCACTGATTTTCAACCGTCCTCTAGTGAGAAGACCTCTTTCAACCCTCCGTCCTACCAGCCCTCCCCCCCCCCCCCCCCCTAATCACCCCCTCATTCTTTTTCCTTGCCTTCAAACGTCCAGGAACCCATACGTAGTAGATTGATGCTGCATAGAACAGCCACTGCCAGTTCATAGCACGATATTAAACGCTCCTCGCTCGTCGGTTTTTGTTTAATATGTCAAAACTGCTTCCTTTGTCTTTTAATGCCATGGTGGCCAATTTTATTCAGTTGTCGCTCAAATGTGTAATAGGAAATCATATTAGGGCCTATTTGTGTGTGGAGATTCCAGGTCAGAGTAGAAACAAAACTTTTATGACAAACAGTTTAATGGACAATTAAAAGTAATGTATATATAAATTTATGTAGGGGGAACTCTGTAAACAGGAATATATATATGTGTATAAACACACAAACCTGTTTATATTTTTTACTTATGGGCAGTTGTGCGTAGTTTTAGTGTGTCCCTGTAAATAATGATAGAGACTGGCTTTATTGACTGGTTGCGTTTAGACTTTACCGAAACACAGGCTTCCTCTGTGAGATAATATTCTGTCTAAAATTGATTTAGACCTAATGGTCATCTAATTTCTCGACCTGTTGTAAAATGCATAGAACTTAAGAAAGTATCAGTGCCGTAAAAGGGATTATTTATTTTTCAGTTTTGAGTTCCTCGATCTCCATCAGCACATCTTGATATGCCTACCTCTAGATAAATCGTCGGTCTGACATGTGTGCGATCAAAAGAATTGCTGTTACCATAGTTCAAGACAAGTCTTAAAAAATCTATTCAAAGAACAGAATAATTGTGTTAACCCTTTACCCAACGTAACGGCCAAAACCGGCCAGCGCTATTTTCAAAAATCGCCTATTAATTTTAATTATTTTTTCATTTTTTGTCTCAAAAACATAGGTTATGACCCCTCATTGGAACAAAAAATGAAAAAAAATAGTTATTCAAGAATTTTTTTTGCAAGTGTCGTCTGCTTTTCATGTTAGGTAAAGGGTTAATCCTACATGAGGAAAGTTTGATTTCTTCATCTAAATTAAATAATGTGGAAAAAAGAGTGTGGGGCTCATACATTGTGTACCCGCTGTGTCCCCGGTTCCGCACCCTCTGAACAGTCATATACTGCGCCGAGATTGTCAGTTATGTGGGAGGGCCAGTCCACGCAGATATTTGATAATTTTTAAAACTTCATGGAGTAGCATTCGTTTAAATCCTTGGAATGCCGATTTGCGGCGCAATTTCCAATGAGTGGTTGCTGTATCGGAACCTAGCTTTTGGAATAACTCGACGTTCATTGGCCAAACATACGTCATCTGCGGAAAGAATATTGGTCTCTGGGTTCACAGTTTCCCGCGAAAAAAGTGTTACAAACACTTCCAGGCTGCCATGATGGAATCAAGTTCAAAAGCCAAGATGGATTTGGAATCGCGCGGTCAACGTTTATTGCGTAGACGGTGTCGTATTAAAGGAGACTCGCAAGAAACAGATCTCTTCATAAAAGAAATAGAAGGAAAAGGTGAAAATCAAATTAATCAAGTAGTTCATGTTTTCAAATTCACTTATTAATGCAAAGGTGAGCCTATCATTCGCCACTGCCAGTTCTAGCCATTCTAGGATAATACTTATATACATGTAGGTCATTTCGTACTTTGACCCTTTCATACTAGGTCGTTTCGTAGTGTGTCGTTTCTTACCCAAAACGAACTAATTTTCATTTTTATTCCTCCAAAATTCCCGTTTCAATGTTTTGCCCGTTTCAATGTTTTGAATATAGTTTCTCGCATACAAAATTGATATGATATAGGAATTTAAAAAAAAATAGAATCCATCTAAAACAATAATTTAATAATTTTTCAATCAGTGCGGTCCATGGAAACCTATTCAATCTGTATCGTATCCAGAAAAAAATATATTACATTATTGAGTGGTTTGCTTGACAGTCAAGAAATTATTATTATTATTATTATTATTATTATTATTATTATTATTATTATTATATTATTATTATTATTAAGTGAAGACCTTAACTGGGTACATGTAACTTCATCAGCAATTCGTGCTAATTTGGTCTCGGTTATTTCTGTAAACCTTTAAAGATGTTCGATTTAATTTATGAATTGCAAAACATGGACTCTAATTAAAATTGCTTCGCAGAGTTTCTGGAAGTCTCAAATAGACAAATGCATGATTCAAAGGCGCAAATGTTGACAGTGACTCTTGCACCCCTTTAACTGGTCAGTTCCATTTTATGCTGGCTGACTGACTTCGTAAATGTCGGACACGTGCTTCCACTGCAAGGTTCGATGTGGATTGTATCCATGCACCCCCATTAGAAGAAATGAGGCATTCTGTTTGAGAGAAACTTGTGTGTTTGTGTGTTGAGATAGGAATTTATTGAGGCACAAAGGGGGTGGTTATTACTGGAACAAAAAGTTCAGTCTCAATTGAAGTGACATCAAGTGCGGATCGGAAGTGTCCGCCCGAAGTATTCTGGGATTGTTGGGAATTCCCCAACTTCAAATTGTTGACAAACATGTGGCCTCTCGTGAATGGGTTTGTTCCTTTGTTCAGTCTGAAAATTCTCAGTTTTCATGCTGGAATTGGATGGATGTTAACATTAAGGGGCTACCTACCCGAAACAATTTGAAATGAGACTCCTTCCAAAGAAAAGGAAAATAAAAAAATTTGTATAGCAATATTAAACATCAAAATGTTCATTATAATCCACTGCATATGAATGTACACGTTTGAAATGGAAAAAAATCAGTTGAAACGAAAAATGTGGTTTTTGAATTGAAGGCTGTATTAGCAACAGAACAAATCATGGCAACGATAATCTGAAGTAATTTATCAACCAATATCAATGGCTAGTAGTTACCAACTGCATGTGGGGGTAATTTTCATGTAAATACTTTTAGTGGCGATGATCTTGGCATTTTTTTCGACATTTGCTTCCTGATGGAGAAGGCCATTTGTAATTATACCACGTGACCAAAACAACATTTCGGTATTTCAGAACGCTATCATATTTTGCGTTGTAGAACTACTTTTCAATTTCCAGAACAGCACATAACGTTAACAAGTTTATCTATAATGCTCCTGAACTTGTGCTTGTTTAATAAATTGGTGAAAAATGTTTTTAAATGAGCGTTGTTTTTAAACAACAAAGATGCATTTTTTAGCACCGCCTTCTCCTCCAACCTTCCAATCTAACAGAAATTGGTACGCATTTTGATGTCGTTTGGTAAAATATCATTTTTTATGAAATGTAATGAGTAAGAGTCGAATAAATACATTTGGCACAACAAAATTAATTAAGGAATGCTCGTTTCTTTTTGTCTATTTATTGAGTTATGAACCCCAAAAAACAAAGTCCAAACTGTGTAAATGGACGTAGCCCATTTACGCGATGTTTGGACTTTGTTTTTGGGGGTTCATAACTCAAGAAATAGACAAAAAGAAACGACCATTCCTTATAATTAAACGTTCGCGACCCAAATAGATAAATAATGTTAGTCGTCCACTACATCAGCGCACAAAGACTTAAAAACTAAAACTGGTAGACATATTATTTTTCTGGCATAAAAGAGGGCGCATATTATTGAAATGCAGGTAGCAATTGACACACTTTCAAAGTCAAATGCACTTATGTCATTAAATTTTTTATTGACCAATGAATTACGTAATGCAAAGAAAACGTCATTAGCCACGCCTCCCTCAAATTTCATTCAACTGTTCACTTTACGTAAAAGTTACGTTCCGTGGTAGGTGGAAGTAGGCCATCAGTATTACATTGTATTTTGGTTTTGACCGTTTCCCGAGAACTGAAAACACAGTTTGTAAAAGTGGAGTTAGATATAAAGCCAGATGATATTGCCGTATTCAAATTTGCAATGTCAAAATTGCCGTAATCGTCGTGACCAGCCATTGTTTACAATCGATTTGGGTAAAACGATGAACGCAGACGATCACCCAGTGTGCGTAAAAATTGAAATTTCAAATAAATACAGTTGTGAAGAAAAAGAAAAATTGACCCACCACGGCCATTTAAATATTTTATAATTAATTTCATGGTGATAAATTAGTAATATAAATTTCTTTTTCACTTTCACATTTAGAACATGCCAGTGTTCTAACTTCTATTGATTTGACACCATGCTGCAACTCCGAAGACTGGTATTTTAGGGGCGTGGCTGGGGGCGGACCTAATTGTGTTTTTTTCGGTTCATTGAGTTATGAAAAGGAAAAACAGAATCGTGTGAGCCAATCGTTTTATCTGAAAACGCATGAACCGAAAAAAAGTTTAATTATAAGAATTTAGTTGATTTGAGAAATTGTCATCGGAATGTTACGAATTATTTTGTGACGTATATGTCGTAACGCCTTTGTAACGAATGGGCGGAACAGTTTCTGTCTTTTAGGAATCACCGCGAATCTGTTTCCAGACCGTTTCTGTGACAGAGAAGCTTTTTTCCAAGAATATTTGGTAAGCATTGGGTGATGAACGACAAATAGCACGTCTCGATACTACGAAAATCATCATCGGTGAAAAAAGAGGCCTTTCGATATGCTTTCCATGTTGAAAGTATAATGTTTACATCTATCTCCCCAGTAAACAGCACAGCGTGTTCGATGTTGTTTACAATCAAACGCCTGCCTTGTGTCGGCAGCGGTGTTTGTTTCTACCAAACACCCCGATTTACCCAAGCAGATTTTCACACATATCCATTCCGTAAAACACCTTTATGTTCATCTTCTTTTCGAGAGAAGTGGAAAAGTCGTGCACAAACACACGGTGTTCAGTATAATTAGCAGATAAGTGAATGTCAGGTTCTGTTGATAGTGAAATCTGTTGTGTGTATTGGCGACTTGTGTATGGAAACCTGATTGCACAATAATCTGAGAAAATTCTTTTTTAATATATTACTGTGATATCATTCCTACAAATCTCATCGGTCATGTGTAAATAAGTCTCGTATAAAAATTATTAGTGCCATTGGTAAAATAGGAATTCCCATGTTAGAAAACATGTTAGCAGCATAAACTTTAACAATTCTTTGGATCCTCTCGGTATTCCATACAATTGTTTGTCAGATGAAGTGCAGTGACCTTTGACATTTACAGTGCAAATAGCCCAGCCATGTGCTTTCATTTGTTTTTTCTTCAACTTCAACACATTTTTTTCAAAAGAAAATTTGGAAGTGATGTGAACTTTTTAACACACTTTTACCCCCTGCATGCTATTTTCTATTATTGAAACGAAGTGGAGAGATAGTGAAAATGTCATAAAGTGTTTTTTATCAGTTTCTTTAATTCCAATTCACATGCTCTATTATGTAATCAACATGCATCCTGTGCACGACAGGATGGGCAAAAGAGACTTTACAAAAATCTTCTATGTATCAAACCAAACATTTTGATGTATAACACATGCCTATTTGAAGGTCATTGACGTAACATTTCATTCCAGAAAAAACACATCATTTGATTGAAAGTTTGGGATTGGCAGCCCCTTAAGTATAATAAAAAAACAAGACAAAATCAGTTTGTATTTAATATTCTGTTCCTTCAAAAATGCAGAGTAGCGACATTCACCTGTTTATCTGTGATTCAAATCCACTTTACATAGGTCATTATTTCCTGGAGTGGGAGGTTCATCTCTTGTAACCGGGGGTTGCCTGCCCGTGTGTTCCAAAAATTACTCTGAGCTCAAGTTTAGCCAATCATTTACACCATGTCGCCCATTTTAGATGACTTCTAATCCAAGCATTGGTTACTGGGTCATATTCTACCAGCAAAACAGGGTTTGTTTACCAAAATGAACCAGCTCTACTTCACTTCCCTGGAATACTCACGGGGAACCTCCCATCACTATTTTCAGCAAATTTCATTGCTTGCCTCTCTCATGCCTGCATTTCCCACCCCTACTATTATTCAAGCCACCTACTATTATTGAAATTGAGTCCCCGTGGGAACCCCGGGAAGTAAGCAGCACTTGTTTACTGTGGTCAGTGAACTAGTTCCGCTTTACTACTGTCCTTTCCATAACCCCCCAATGGTAAATAAACTCTGGAATAATACAAAATCAAGAAAATATCTTGTAGTTTTCAGCTCCCAATTACGTGTAATATATTTAACTTCGCCATCGTTACGTTTCTGTGATTTTAGCTCGCTCGAAAATTATATGAACGAATTTTTTAATTCTCTATGGGAATTTGTGTGTATTTTCGGAAGAGCGTCCATTTTGCAATCATCAAGTGACGTAACTGGGACGGTCCATTTGAGAACAGGTAAAACTTGAATTTTCACGGCTTGCCATTGCAGATTATGCAGAAGGCGTGGTTTGACGAAGTTGGAATATCAGTTAGACGTGACGATGGTTCAAAATAAAACTCAAGTCTTGTTCAAAACGCGTTAGAGAATTAGTGAATAAATAAAATATACATGTATTGTAGCCGTGACGTAAAATATTTTATTAATACGTGCTGTTCCAGTTTTCCAAATTTGTCATGTCTTGCCGACAACTGCCCTCAGTAGTATGTTGCTACAGACCTCCATTTAGGCTTTGATTGTTTGTGTGACAGTGACACGGGTTCTGGCGAAAACAGCACCGTGTGAAATCCGGGGCCCGTTACTTTCGGTTTGGCACAGGAGTGCGGATTTCTTGGGTTTGGACTGCCCCCATCCAAATATGGCCTAAGAGATCTTGTTTTAATTTTTTACCTTGGCACGTCCTTTGAATTCGGACCCCCCCCCCCCCCCTCCTCACACACACACACACACACACACACACACCTACACAAGATTCTGATTTCTGTGTCAAATAATAAAGAAGGAGGTGTATCGTGAATCCAGGTTGGATAGATTCCAGGGCCGAGGAAAGGGTGGAGTTGGGGGAGGGGTGTTATTGCTTTTAATGTTTAGAAGTCACTGCTAAACAACAAGAAAACCATGAGATAGTTGGGAGGGGAGATGTATCCTCTCATTTTTAAGTGCTCAATTTTCAACAAATTTATAAGAGAACCTTGGGCTAAATACTCGATTTCAAAACGAAACACAGAAAAAGGCAGAATTTAAATGACTTAATTTCGCCATCGGAACTGGTGCCGTTCTCGCCATAATCAGTTGGTGCCGTTTTCGCTCACTCGGTGGCGTTTACTCCAGGTGCTGTTTTCACAAGGTGCCGTTTTCGCTATAACCCGACACAAGTCAAAGTAACCAATTTTCTTTTAAGAAAGTATATAACTAATAGCAGGAGAGAATACAACCCTGACGCATACGTATAATAATCACTAGAAAGTGTACTGGAAAATTATAGGGAGGAGGAGGGGGGCGTCACGAATACGTCACTATGTGATCACGCTGCCCTGCGCCACCCCCCCCACCCCCCCCCCCCCCCACCATTTCTCAGCAAGCACCTGATAAATCTTCTGAGGGAGAAATCACTCGGCAAAGTTGATCAGAGAATTTATGTAATATTAATCATATTTCGACTTCACTGATTATACCCAGCACAGGCGTATATAGACCAACGGGCCAACTTTTTTTCCATGCTTGAAGACACTCTGTACCCCATTCTTCACAATCCCTCCAATAAGCATACTAACCATCGCATTTGTGTCAACCACTAACCACGTCCTTTATTGTCCCATCCCACGTCCTCATTGTACTACTCCCAGTGAATTTTAGAAGATTGAGATTTTGGACTTCCTAATAAAACGTATTCCAAGGTCACCACTACGCCCAAGTTACACATTTGGCTCTCCTTTTCCACCGTCTTTCCCAATTCACCCTAATCTTCAGTGATCGCGACCTCAGCTTGAACAACAGTGACCACCCCTCCCCTTACAATGGTGCCATTGTCAAGGAACTCTTTCAAAACATGTCTTCTCTTTGTCAGGCAGGCCACACAAAGACCTCTTTCTTTTGACCTACTCTCGCCAATTTTGGTTACAATTCCCATGACTCTTTCTCTAACGGTTTTTTTTACCTTTGGTTGTCTCTATTTCTGACTTCGATACATCGTTTGGATAAATCCCTACAAACTTCTACCAATACTGCAGTTAATAACAACGAAATTTTTAAAAATCCTAAGCTATGAATTATTCTCTCGATATATATTTCTACATACCTGCGTTACTTCCACTGGGTCCAGTGGCAGCTCAAAAGTGTCTCCCCTCTGGATATACTTAAGCCAGGGGCGTCATATATGCCCAAGACCTAAGGTGGGATGCTAATAGAATTATAGATGGCGGCGGGGAGTATCCCCGGGAAAATTGGAAAAAAGATTTCAGTCCCCGAGGGCTTTTTGGCCACTTAATAAACTATGTTCCCATTCAGCCTGCCAACATTTTTCAGTGGGTAGGTAGATTATGTGACATTTTATATAACAAAATCAGTCAGTAACTGGAGCTTTCGGCCACTTGGCCTTGTTTGCCACATTGTGGGAACCGAGTGAGGGGACCTGAGAAGTGATGTCACAGGCATGTGACCCAATTACGTCATGTTAGATTGTCATGATAGCCCGCGGAAGCGGCCATCTCGTGACGTCATCTCTATAGTGACACGTGGTCTTAGTGCGCATGTGCAGCGCGTGTTGTTAGGGTGATAGTATTTCTGTCGGCCATTTTTGACTGATGGAGGCCGCCTTCTTGGTTTCTAAGGTAGCATGTGGTTGCTATGACCATGAATGGCCTACACCAAGACTGGGGTATGTGCGGAGGGTTTGTTCGTTTGAATAGGAGTAAATCTGATTACCCAGAAAGACTCACCAATCCATCCAAACCACCCAAAACGACTATTTGATACGGATTCCTCACGAATCCTTCTTTTTTTCAATAACAGGTACGTTCCTTTGTATAAGAGTAGTTTTACTTTGTAGAATTACCACAAACAAGTCGACAACCCCTCCAAATCACCAAAATGCGCCCAAAACAACCGTAACGGACTTGTACTCCCCATCTAGGCTTTTTAGTAGAAGCACGTAGTGCTATAGGATCGAGAGTACGTTCTATTACACTAAAGTACTGGTCCAGATTTTCCAAGAACCCTATTTGTGTGCCTATTACAGATACTACTCTAACACTAGCAGTATGTCTAGCCCAAACTAGCACTAGTTCGTTCCCTCGTCCAAGTCTTATAATCACCAGTGCTTGGTTTCCCATAACATGTATGCAAAGTTATCTTCAGTGTGTATAATGAAAGCCTATATGATTCTTAAAGCCACGAATCCATCGAAGAGTTACTGAAAAGTCATTGCTCAAGCGACTCGAATTCCATCGAGCAAATGAGCTATAGAACAATTGCTCGTTCGAGTGACTCGAACATACTTTCTTCGACTCATTTAGATATTTGAGGAAAGCCAGTATACAAAATGCCCGACGGTACAGCGTATCACCCTAACAACACGAGCTGCGCATGCGCACTAATACCACGTATCACTATGAAATGACGCCACAAGATGACCGCTCATGCGGGCTAGCACATCAACCAAACTTGACGTAACCTGGTCACGTGACTAACTTGGCGTAACTGGGTCACGTGACTATAACGTCCTTCCTAGGTTTCCCACAAATCCCCCCCCTCCCCCTCTCCTCCCCAAGTGGCACGATCTCCACATCTAATACTGATGATGTTACATAAATGCACAGTACATCATGCAGGTAGACTTTCAGAAATACAGTTAACATTAGCGTCCTGCGTGATGAAGTTTATATTTTTTATAATTGTTGATAAAGACGAAGTGACCGAAAACCCAAGATATCAATCACTTCTATTACACGTGGAACGACAGTGCCCCCACCTTCCTAACACTTAATTATAAATTTGATAATTTTTTTCCCACGGGGCGCCTAAAGCTTAAGCGCGCACACTGATAATATGGTAAATGTTCTGGATACGATCCTGTCAGACATGCATTCACTGTCATAGCATGAAACATCAGTGATGCAACAAATCCCGAAACCTAAACTAAATGCCAAATGACACTTCACTATTAATTCTATTATCATATGATACTTGTTAAATATATATTGACCTATACAACAGAATCAATTATCGCAACTGTGAGTAGAGTTTTACGTTGTAATACCATCACGCTGATTGTGTCATCAAAATTATTGTGATGTGTATCGTAAAATTACGACAGATTTGATGGGCGGCGAAAAGACTGGACATGATCAGTCATGATGATTGACTTTTTGTGTGAAATCTTCCTTGCCTTTAGCGCTGCAAAATCTTCAGTCCACAGTGTCCATGTCAAGTCGTTTAATTTCCGATGACTCAATAGCTGTCATCCCTCGGCCGCCTGATCTGTCGCGGCACAGAGTGGATCTAACATCGGTTTTCATAAGAATGAGGAGCCTCTATTATTAAACATAGATACTCTCAACATGTATCAGGGAACTAAAAAATTGAATTAGAGTTACCCGCCTTGAATTAGAGTTACCCGCCATGAATGGTTGCACTCGGAAATGATGCAATTTAGTAAAAAGTCTCTCGATCTGCGATCGTAAATTTTGACTCCAAGCGTTGTGATTACTGAGAGAACTACGGAGCCCCATCAACCACGAAGTCCCATCAGCTCGTGGCGTTTTGTGATTCCTTACCAGACGATATCAGACACAGGCTCCAGATTCTGGGTTCAGGTTGGTTACCTCACGAGCTTGTCGTGTTCAGCACAACGAAGACCAGTTTACCAGTTATCTACGATTTTTATTAACAAATAAAACTCAACTACCAATCGTTTTCTCTGGTATAAAGTAAAATTCACAATGTTCAGTTAAAGTTCATACCTTATAGCAACAGTGGCGTCATCCATCTTATTTCTTGTAGGTAGGTACTTGCTCGTCGGGAGCCCAGAGACAACTTCCCAAATATCCAGTAATCGGTGCTTATATCCACTAGATTTTTGATGCCAAACCTGATCACGCGACTACCAGTCAGCTGAATAATTAGGGAAAGCTCCCGTGACGTGGCAGTCACCATTGTTAGACACTTGTACTGCCATGCAGACTGTCGGCAATCTGCATGCAATCTATCGAGTGTTTGTTCCACAAACACATTCCGCCGGGGTTCTGTTTACCGGAGGAATTGTGTGATAGAATTTACAATTCTGCAACTTTAGCATTATGTGATGCCCGTTTGTGCTGAGAGTGTGATTTATGGGTTGATGACAGCTATGACAGTTCAAATAGTACCAATTCAACTAAAACTCGACTACCGGTGTTATCTCTGATCAGCTCTTCCACCGAGTGTAGCTCAGTCGGTCGAGGGTAGGTCGGAGTATTTCTTATTAGTTTATCCCATTCTATGAATATCGGCTCTGAGGAAAATTAACAGCAATAATATGAGTCCCATTCAAACTAATAGAAAACTGTCCTGTTATTTCTATAATTTCCATGGAAGAGCTATAGCTCTTCTTTCGCGCTTGCTTAACTTCTGTGGGCCAACTTCGCAACACAATCTCTAAAAATAAACAGCCTTCGGAAAATGTATTGTTCCAATAAAGGTTTGAAACATTCCATTGACATCTTGCACTATTGTTGAATATGCCTGATAAAAAGAGGGTGATTTGATGACTCTTGGACCTAAAAAATACAATTTACTTTTTGTGTGTTTTTGTAGGGAATTGCCTGAAAAATGCACGTGACCGGTACTTCCCTTCGTGTCAGTTTTTCTCTCTTATTCGTTGCATGACCCCTGTTCTCGGGTGAGAAAAAGTTGTCTGAAGGAGGAAACTTGACGAAAGATATTTGAATGGCTAAATTAAAGTGATGCGATCATATTGTTTCGCCTGAACGTTACAATTCGTCGCCTGAGTGCTAGAATGTTCTATGTCCCATAGGGGACATATAACATTCTACCACTCAGGCGACGAATTGTCGCCTGTGAGAAAATATTTAGTTCCTGTAACTTTGTTTCACTCTCGAATTTAAATTCAAAACTTGTGCATATTGGTCTGCGTCACGCAGCGCGTTCCGTGTGGCTTGTAAGTGATGCTAAGCGCACATGTTTGCAGTTGCGGCAACAGATCTGGGGTCCGATGTGTTATTTTTAACGGAAGCGTTTGTCAGAGAGAAAATTGATATAGGAACTCATTGACATCGGCACATGTGTGCGGTTGCGTGCGAAACTGAATTTGCTGCCGCGAATCCAATCGGCATCGGACAGAAAATGTAGGTGTTCGGCGTCCGAACGATGAGGCTTGTAGGCTCATATAAAAAGTCCGCCTTCTTTTTTCGCATACTTCCTTTTCTTCTCTCAATTGTTTTATCGTTTCACCTCTTTTGTTTTTTTTGGGGGGGGGAGGGTGGGGGGGGGAGGGTGGGGGCGCCTCTGGTCGCCCTCTGGACCCACTCAAACAGACCACTCCCAATGAGTGGAGCATAATATTCTCCGCCTCGCGAGTTCCAACTTTCGGTTTCTGTATTTTCCACTTATGACGACTTATCCCCTGTGAGTTGATGGTATACTAGTAAAATAGATTAGAATATTTGCCTCCTCATCTACTCGTTTCAGGCATAGTGGATGAAATTTGGCGCTGTCTGAACAAATTTGAGATAGACTGGTGCTCAATTTGAAATAATTTTTAAAATTCTACTTAGACTAAAGAAGGAGGTGGGGTTGCAAATAAAAAAATATAGATATTAGGATGGAAAAAACCCCTACCTCCGATCCAAACTTTGCCCCTCTTGAATTTACTTCCCACCGCCTGCACAGGATGTAATTTTGTCTGTTTGCGTTGCATTCCAAGAAGTATTTCACGATTTCTACCATAGTATGTGAAGTTTCCAGCTGTTAGTCAAATAGTGATTCGAAATTCGAAATTTCTATAGACGTTGATTTTATTTTTTGTTGGGGGGGGGGCACTCCCGCGAACAGCGAACGCGCACGTCATCGAGAAACGTGGCGTTTTTTACGACATACATGTAACAATGATTAGAGCGGAATTCCCTTGTGACTAAGAGGGGTGGCAACCGCCCTCCACCCCCCCCCCCCCCCCCGTCTCATACGCCCATGGTTCTTGGAACAAATTCAAATGACCTCCCGTTAATTAATGATATGTGTTAGTTCTGGTGTAGCCGTTTAACTTTCTCCCTACATTTCACCCCCACTCGATAGGATAAAATCTCGTGTGTTTCCCCTCTCTAAATATAAAAAGCCATTTGCTTTTAAAAAGCTTATTTCTGGCTCCCAAGATTGGTGGAAGATGAAAAGATACACGCAGGCCATGACGGAATATCTCCCCCCCCCCCCCCCCTCCCCTGCCTCCGCTATGTGACTTTGCATTCGATTTATATATTCTTTCTTTCTTCATATTCGAAGATTTTGTTTGTAAAGTTAAAACTTTGAGCTATAATTGAGACGTTGTAACTTTTCCTCTTAGTAATGTTGAAGAGAGATAATCCACGCACATTGAAAACTACTTACGGTAAGTTTTACAAGCCTAAAATTAACCTACCGTCGCGAAGTATGTTACAATTTTTTTCTAACGATTATTTGAATGGTATTAAAGGCCGACGACCCAAAACATATGTAAAAAA
This sequence comes from Pictodentalium vernedei, assembly GCA_031216915.1. Classification (NCBI taxonomy): domain Eukaryota; kingdom Metazoa; phylum Mollusca; class Scaphopoda; order Dentaliida; family Dentaliidae; genus Pictodentalium; species Pictodentalium vernedei. The sequence continues at coordinate 8,686,120 of CM062288.1, read as the reverse complement.
CGAACGCGAATTACTTTGGCGAAGTCCAAGTTCAATGTTATTGAACTGGTTCGGGCGGGCGGGGGAGAGGGGGGGGGGGGGTCGAAACATGACACGTCCTGAATAGCCATGTTAATCTTTTAAAACTTAGTTCAAGTTATATGCTCCGCCCAGACTTCAAAGAGTATGGGCTATACATTCACTGGCAGAGAAAAATTGGAACGTGTGTCTATATGTCACTTGGAGAGGTGGAATGCATTTTTGTGAGCATCGTGTACACAGTCAGTGATGCCAGATCGAGGACCTGCCGCCAGCTATCTCAACCCCATACTGTCTTGAATCTGTTTCCTTGCAAGACACATATATGCGATAAACCAAAGATGGTTAGCCCATTTCCCCAAACTTGATTTCACTGCGATTCGCTTGACTTAATTATATTCTACGCAGTTCAATGGCAGGACAGTGCCGGAGTGGACTTCAGGTGGTAGTGGTGGATTCACCCAAAGTCCGCTCTTAGTTTTTTTGAGAGAATTTTTTGTTCTTGGCTCGAGGGGAATTTTGTTTTAGGTCTCATGTTGGTAAATTTGGCGAAATGGAAGTAAAAGCCGGTATTCTGACAGCAACATACGTTAGAGCTTAATTTTTCGATAAGTAAACCGCGTTGGATGCAAAAACGTTACATGGGGGCGCGGTGGCTCAGTTGGTAGAGGTTCAGGCTGCAAGCCGAGAGGTACTCTGTTCGAATCCCACCTGCGGCAACCGGGTTGTGTCCTTGGGCAAGACACTTCACCCCATTGCCCACGTTGGGGCATGGTGGCGTTGTGTACTAAGGCGTACTGCTCCTCGTGGATGGAGCACCTGTCTTCAACCAATGCTAACCCTGCTTGTGTGGAGTTACCATGTTGTGGAGCTGAGAGTTGCTTGCCATTGTTCGATGGTTCTCTCCGGGTACTCCGGCTTCCTCCATCCGTAAAACTGTCGTGGTCATGATTAGCCATTGTGCAGAAATATGTGGCTTTAAACATCAATAACTAACTAAAAACGGTACATAATTTGGTTCTTCAATCAAAAATATGTTGAAATCAGTGTTTTGGTCTTCAATCAGAAATCTGTTAAAATCAGTGTTTTATCGCCGATTGGGGTGGGGATAAACCCCATGTATTGAAAAATATGGGGTTTATCCCCACCCCAATCGGCGATAAACTTCGACTCTACTAAAGAATTTTAATCGAAAAGGAATTTTCGGAAGAAAAACATTATTAAATCATTCACAAGTCTGCTTTCGTGCATAATGTTTCTAAAGCTGTTACAAAATTTATCAGTGTGAACTTCAAAATTTTATTTGGAAAGCATCAACAGTTATTTTCCGACGTATTTTATTTATTTTACAGAAACGGTCATCACTTTGTGATCGTAAGTTTCACTTGGGCCCGAATTTCGCAACAAAGAAACCATCCCCGATGTTGTGGAACGGTTCAGATTTATGTTTTGATCTGTATCCAAATCCATCAAAACACAACTCCTTCCAACAACCTCGAACCCCTCATAGTCCAGGCACATTAGACATAAAAATGAGAAAGTAAGGAAAAAAATCGGAGAAAGCTGATTTTTTTATATGTTTCCGGGACACACATTGCGGATAAAGTGTGAAAAGTCCCCGCGAATCCGAGTTGAGCTTTTTTAGTTATAGCGTTTTTTTGATGAAAAAAAAAAATTAAAAAAAAATTCGACCCAGCTCCATATTTCTCATTCTTATTCGCCTTAGTAGGGTGAGAATCATAAATATCGTGCTGAATTATATTGAGAATACATATCCCCAACAGAAAATGCCAACTTTGTACCAATCCTCACACTCAATGGTGAAATATTCACGAAAATGTACAAAATTACGAAAAAAAATTTATTGTTTTCATACTCACAACGGTACACAACGTCCATTAAATCAAATCTACGACTACTTTCGGAGTTAAATTATATATCAAAAATTGCAGAAAAGCAGTGGCTTTATAATGATATATAACAATAGTCATTTATTCCATAATGAACTGGTGAAACGTGTGAAATATTAACCATACCCCCTAAACTCAAATTCAAACGGCATCGACTTTTCTCATTCAAATACCGTATTATAGCATCATTGTTTCAATTTCCGTTAAGGGACTGAACGTTTGTCCAGTGACGTTTGACCAACCACTTTATATCAAAGCAGTGGAGATTGTGTCTTCGTCAGATAAGTTGACAAAAGTTTTCGTTAGACTCGGCGGCTTCCATATGATTATGTCATATTTAGGGGCAATTGGTTCGATCATGGCTGGTAGCGGCTTGGATGAACTTTGGGGGACTGTTTATGCTGGTGGGTCAATCCATCATTTGATCAGTGGTCATACATATTCAAGAGCAGTTCGTGCCCATTTGCTAACACAAATTGCCATTACAAAACTTGTGTTTGAAGAAAGCCGAACACTAGATAACATAGACTGCACAGAAGTCAATGAAATATTCTGTGGACTTGCCAGAGGTGACTGTACAACAGCTGACGCTGTCAATCAAGAAAGTGTCAACCATCTACTGTCAAAATTACACGAACTGCTCCAGAATGCGTCCGTAGGACGCACAGGAAAGCTTTGGGTACAATACTACGAGCAAATAGGTCTTCTCCAGTTGTTCTTGAGAGCAGAGCGCACAGGCGACTGGGAACTCCACACATATTGTGTTCGCAATATGATTCCAGTATTTCACGCAGGTGGTCATTTTGCATACGCAAAAAGTTCTTATCTCTATTTGCAGCAGATGAATGAGCTAACAGAAATAATGCAACAGGATGATTTGAAGTTGTTCACTGAGAAAGGTTACTTTACCATAAGGCGCTCAGATAAATTCTGGGACGGGATATATTCTGATCAGACCATAGAGCATTGTTTAATGAGAATGTTCAAGCTCCCTGGTGGTCTCACACATGGCAGGGGATTAACCGATAGCACTGTTGCGAAATGGGTACATGGACTACCTCTTTGCCTTCCGATATGTAATGCTCTCGAAAATTTTGTTCATGTTCACACTGGTCATGGCGAACAACATCGGGATCTCCGTCAAAGTTCACAATTGACTGATGCCAATGATATCACCAAATTATTGAACTGGCTCAGAGTGCATTCCCCCTTTCAGAATAGAGATCCACTACAATTAGTCTCTATAGCGACCGGGCTTGTGGCCGACGAAACTGTGAACTGTGACCAAGTTCGCAAAATTGGTGAATGTTGCGTATCGAATGTTGTAAGCAAAACGTTCAACAGCATCAAACTACGACGTGTTGACACTGTGAAGTCTTTCGCATCGATGGCAAATAGCATCAAAGTCCATGGAAGTAAGGTAGTGATTGACCCCACAATTCTGTTCAACCGCATCACATGTGTTATTCAGTCACAAGCAGAGATGGAAGAGTATCTCAAATATGAACTCGCCCCGAAACCACCAGCATTGTTTGATTCTGCTGGAATGAGGAAGACACAGAAAAGCACGCTCGGTAAGATCCTCAAAACATACCGTTCCGAGCAAACTAAAATCCCAGAACATTCTCTGTTTGTTGTAGATGGTGGATTTTTATTGAGGGCAGTTGTATGGCCTAAACAGTCGTCATATAAGGACATATGTACATCATATTCCAATTATCTAGTGAGACATTTTGGGGCGAACGTCGTGGTTGTTTTTGATGGTTATGCTTGTACAATGTCGACAAAGGGCATGGAACAAGCCCGTAGATCTAAAGACAGGTATTCCATTGATATCAATATCTCACCCGAGTTACCAGCCACCACACCCCAATCCGATTTCCTTGCAAATGCCAAGAACAAAACCCAACTGATCGATCTTCTAATGCAGGAGCTATCTGCTATCAATATTCAGTCCAAGCAGGCCGAGGCTGATGCTGATGTACTGATAGCCGAAACTGCACTTGACATCGCTCAAGATGACAACAATGTTGTCGTTGTGGGAACAGACACAGACTTGTTTGTCATTCTTACCTCTCGAGTTCAACCGGGATGTAATATTCACATGATGTATTCCATTACCCCAAACTTACTAGTTTCAGTTAGTGAAATAGCAACCAAAATGGGTGACCATAGAAGCAACCTCCTTGTAGCACATTCTATAAGTGGTTGTGACACTACTTCTGCACTCTTTCGAGTTGGTAAGAAGAAAGTATTCAGTACAATTGTCTCCGATGTTACTAGCGACTCACAACAGTATGTCAACACAATTTTGGCGGATGACAGTACACCAAGTGCAGTAGCCGCTGCCGGGGAACAACTTCTCCTGATCTTATACGGGAGTAAAACTGTTTCCTCTCTCGACCAATATAGATATGTCACTTACAAGCGTTATGTAGCAAAATCTAAACTGAATAAACCCATCGACCTAGCCTCACTCCCACCAAGCAGCGATGCTGCACAACAACATGTCTACAGATGTTATCTCCAGGTCCAACAATGGCTGGGCACTTCGCTTCCTCCGACGGATTGGGGGTGGTCGCTAGACAATGGACTTCTTGTACCGACTGCAGCCACAAAGCCATGTGCCCCCGATAACCTACTGAATCTGATCAGTTGTGGTTGCAAGAGTGCTTGTACAAAAAGGTGTGGGTGTAAGAAGGCAGGACTCTCTTGGTCAGGTTTGTGTAATTGCAGTTCGGATTCTTGTAACAACCACAGAAACACTGTCCTGTCGGAAATTTCTGAGTTCGATGAATAATATGTATATAGGTCATGTCATTTCTGTTTTTAGCGTTGATAATAGTCAATGTAACTTAATCCATGTTGATTGATTTGTACATTCTGTAAATATTATTTATTGATTTTTGTACATTCTGTGAATATTATTTATTGATCTAATGCTGCCAGACACAGACGTGTCTGTTCGGTCCCAAGCCCGAAAATAGTTGAGTTCTCATGCTGACGAATTTTATGCCAAAAGGGGAACTCGGCCAGAAGCAGAGGGGGTCTTCCATTTTATTTTGTAAGCAATGATAAAAGTCTTCAAATGGTGGTGGATTTTTTATCGTCTGTCCAACTAACATTCCGTTCTGTACTACGACCCTTTGGGCAAATCCGTTAGGAAAATCGTCATTTTTTGCGTAAATCCGTTACTTTTTTGTGAATTTTCAATAATTTTTCGCAGAAATTGTCACAGAATGCACATTTTCCTCTAGGTAAATGTATATTAGACATTATGTAGCTCGAAATACGCGTAAACAAAAAATACAGTTGGATCAATTCGAGGTTGCAAAGTTCGTGCGATTTTTTTTGATTTTTTTCAAACGCGTTTTCGAAAAAAGGCTGTAGAAAAAAAAGCTCAACTGGGATTTTAGGGGACTTTTGTCTAATCGTTCAGTGACATGTACTCGACATTCCCTGAAAAAATCAGCTTTCTCCGATTTTTTTCCCTAGTGAAACCTAATGTTCTTGGGCTATCAGGTAAAAATAGATTATGCTATCCGTTACGTAATTGGTAAACAAACATGTCAGCTGCTGGCGTAAAATGACAACAACGGTGAGCTTTTGAGTGAAATCAAGGGGAAATGAAGACCCACCGATAAGGTAGTAATGCGAAAATTCGCTCCTTCACCTATTCTTTAATTTGAGTGGTTGTTTATAATTGAATGACAAACAGAACAGGAGATACGCGATATAGTCTAACTCCAAGTATGTTATGGAAAATACAGTAGTAAAATAGGACCCAGTCACCAATGCTTGGGGTGAAAGTCCTCTAAAATGGACAACATGTGGATCAACGATTGACTTCATCTCCTTGTTGTGTCACGATTAGCCACGGTGCATAAATATGTGACGTTAACCACCACCAAACAAACAACAAACCAGCAGTCAAACAGCTGTTGAAGATACAGCGGAAATGATATCTTCAGCTTTTTTTTTAATCTACCAATTTTTACTAACAAAAAATACTCATTTTCCTATAGACATTTTACACCATTTTAGAGCTCAGCGTGTCTTCAGAGTCCATTTGAGAGCCTCCAGAAATCAAAATTTGTCCGGGAAGCCAACCCCCCCCCCCAACCCCCACCACAACAGGGGCATGCCTCTCGTAATCCCCGCCTAAGTTTCCGTTTCGCGGCTGGGACGATGCTACCTATCATATTCTGTGCGTCCTCTTCTTTTCCACAAGTTAAAATCCTTTGACCCAAGTAATTTTTAGTGACAACTTGGGTCATGCGCAAGTCTTTTTTCTGTAGAATTTCAACCTCTGAGATTCATTTGAGCCTTGCCACTTGCGTTTCCACAGCTAAAATTATTTTTGAAACAACGAAATAAAATGCCTGCACTGACCAGAATGCAATGTTCTGGCATTTACAATAAGCCGAATTACAGCTTCCAGTTATCTATCTATTATGTCTTGGTGTGAAAAAAATGTCGAGAGGCAAAAGCTAATGCATTTTGGCATAATGTTTTTTTCTCAATCATAATTCCTTTAGATTAAACAATTCGAAAAATTTGATTACAGTTAAAACTAGAAGTCCTGTCACGAAATGCGCGCTTGTCTAGGCTTAACTGGGCGTATGAATTGCGCGCAATTGCCATATCGAATGCCATCCAAAGCACGGCAGGCTCTCCTGGTTAATCCTAGCAAACACAGGCAATGTTTCTGCCAATGGACCTCCGGATTACCCGGATGTCCATTGGCTGAAACAATGCTTGTGCACAGGCCGCATATACACAATTTGATAGCCTTCTATGGTCATAACGCGTAGATTAACGTGCAGACCAACGTGCTATATGTGCTCATTTCAGGACAGGACTTTTAGTTGTAACTGTATACTTCAATCTTTTACTTACCAGAGTCTATGCCTATCAGATCATTTAGATGTCAACTTGTCAAGTCGTTTAACTTTGTTAGCGGACAGAACAGGATACCATTTTTAATTCAATGAGCTGTTCATATGATTTTACTGAAGAGTTTGTCAGGGTTTTTTTTTCTTCAATACAGGAGAAGGAGTGATAACAAAAAGATTCATCACTGAAGATCAATTCATTTGTGAATATGCAGATGAACTGATTTCTGGTCAAGAAGGAGAAAAAAGGGAAGAGGAAGATCCAAGTGTTTACCGATATTTTTTTTCTCATAAGAGGAAACATTTGTGGTAAATATTCTTTATTTTTAATCACAAAACTGCTCCTTTAAAGCTCCACTTTGTTGGTGTCATCTTCTGATACTGAGGCCTGAAGTATACAACAGGCCAAAGACACTTCAAAGTGGAATGGTTGAATTCAGTGACGGTTTGCCAATTGTCAAAATCGATTAAAAAACTAAATAGTTTGATTTAGATGGGCATGCTAGAAATGAATTTGGTTGAGTAAAAAATTGAAGAAGCTGTGCAAAAACTTTTGGGTGTGCATTGTTTCTGAGAGCATTAAGGGTGTGGTTTGTCAAAGACTAGTGCTTCTTTGTAGGCAAAACAGCCTTCCATGAGATCACCAAACTTTGACCAAAGTTGATCAACATTGAGCCTAGCTGATTCTCAAAAGGCTGGGGGGCTATTGACTCGATCACGTAGTGTTCAGGCACGGAATTTTTAACCAAACTGTCCAAGTGGTAGTCTTCTGCGATTAGCTTCAAAAGTTTGAATTTTGATTCGTGTCGACATCGGATCGGCTTGCTGATTCGTATATATTCGAGTAGTTCTAAAAGTTGTGTCAAAACACGATGTCTTCAGAACTGGTCATGAGTATCATGCGCTATTAGTCTGCTCAGACGTCAAGTATGGCTTTCAAAAACATCAAACTGAGAAAAATGTCAGGTAAATGCAGGCCTCGAAATTAACTTTTTTAACTGGTTGTCCTTGGGACAACCACATTTTGAAATTTGGTTGTCCGAGAACAAAAGTGGTTGTCCCCTCAACGTTTCAGAAATGAAAACTATGAAGCCACGGCCTACCATCTATAATACAGTGGAAAAGTGATTGAGTAGCTTAAGCACTGATAACAAATTAATATTACAATATTGCCGCGAAATTGAGGAATGCAAGATTTTCCAAACATGTTACGTAACAGGAACTTGAGGAGAACTAAACATGCTTTGAAACAGAATTTTCGATATGCTACAGATTATCGCCTCATCATTGCCAGATTGCAATAGCAATCTGGCAATGATGAGGCAATATTCTAGCATTATTAATGCACTATTCTGCCAATAGTACACTTTAATGAAATGAAATTCAGGATTAATATTTTGTAGCCCAAGGGACAACCACTTCTGTCTCCACTGAAATCAAGTTGCCCCGGACAACCAGACAACCACTAATTTCGAGCCCTGTAAATGAGAAAAAAATGTACATGGATACTGAAAGACACGAATGTTATGACGCCAAGTCAACTCCCTTGGATATTTAGTTCAAGGACAAACTTTTGAGCGCACCGGTTATCTCAATTACGAGCTATTTTAAAGTGTTCTGCTAAAACGTTATTTGATTGTGCTTATAAAAAACTGTCACTTGAACTGGGTTAGGCCAATTTTTCAATTTCTTATTTATAATTTGTTAGTCATTGAACCATTTTGCCATTGGTTCAGTGATTAATAAATTATAACAGGGATGGATCCAGGATTTCAAGATGGTGGGGGGGGGGGGGGTGTGAGGGGCATTCTGACTCAAAATATGATTCGAGCCTTCAATATTAATAACACCTAATAATTTATTAATTTTAAAGGAATTTATCTGGCCAATATGGGGTGAGTCTCCCACAGTCCAACACTCTTACATCCGCCGATGTATAAACCAGAAATCAAGACTTTATTTGAGAAGCTGAGCCGTCTGTGAAAAAATCGCCTTCTAGGGTTTCAATTCACTCTGTTGATTCGATTAAAAGATCCAATTCAATATCGACATTGACACTGATTCGATTCGAACATTCAAATTCTGATTCGAAGAGGCCTACCACGTGGTGTCACAGTGCTGCCAACTTGGTATGGCTGTAAATTTATTGTCACTGGTGCCATTGATACAGTGTTGACTAACGTGACATGCTTGTGGTTATTCATTGTTTCTCCCCGGGTACGATCGAACTCCACTCATCATTCTGTCAATGACACAGTGTGCCCCTGGCTGTTGAATGCATCATTAAACTCAAATGAATGTTTAAAAAAATTAATTAAAAAAAAAATTGAAAAATTAACAAGTAAAGAGTCTTATACTTGGATGACCCTTTTACTGATCTTGTGAAAAGCACTTTTTTAACTCATTACCTATTGTTAGTAGCAGACGACACTCGTAACTGAAAATTTTCAATTCTTTTCTTCCAAAACTTCGGTTGTGACCCCTCATTCGAACGAGCGCGTCACAACCTATGTTTTGGAAACAAAAAATAAATGAGAATATAAAAAAATATTGAATGGCCATTTTCGTTTATAGTGCTGGCTGGATTTTGCCATTGCATTGGGCATAGGGTCAAACAGCCCACTTGAGTGCATGATGTGCCAAGGTGTGCTGCATGTCAATTGTGTGCATGTTTTTAATCTGTCTAACCATCCTATGGTTTAGTTTGGATCTAGAGTTTTGCTTGGCATTTCAACTTACAGAGTTTCTCGAGGCTGCACATTAATTGTCTATTATGCTTTGAAAGTAATAGGCGAGGGGGTTTTCGTCCCTGTTTTGGGGATCTCATTTTATGGTTCTCATGTGACGTCATACCGCAATGTATTATGGGTATCACGTGGTTGTCATGGTAACCAATGTGGGCGGTCATGTTGTGACGTCATTGTCATGGTGATGGGTGATGTGAGTGTGCATGCGCAGCTCGTGTTGTTAGGTGATCCGTGTTTCCGTCGTCCATTTCGTATGAAGGGGGCCGCTATCTTTGTTTCTATGGTGGCACGTGGTTGTCATGTGACCCAAAGGCTTCTTATAGGGCTAAGAGGTCTGTAACAGGTATGTTCGATTGACTGGGAGTATTTTCTGGAACGACTTCCCTGAATAATTACCCAAATGAGCCCGAGAATGTGCGTACATCACCGGAAACGACTTTATTTGATATGGATTCCCCGCAGAATCATTTTACGACCCCCATATCGTAGATTTTAATAGTAGTACGTAGTGCTATGGACCTTTAAAACTGCGTGGTCAATTCAACTGGTGTACTTTTGTTTGGAACGCCTTCCCTAGATAATTACCCAAATAAACCCGACAATCACTCCAAATCACCAAACTCCACCCCAAACTACCGAAATGGACTTGGTAAAGCCTCATTTTGCTGCATGTTTTGTGCGCACATTGTGCACTTGCACACAGGCACATATTGGCACATTTTGCATGTGCTGATCTGCTTCATGTGCTGATAGACCCGTAACAGAGGTAAAACGAGGATTTTGACCCGGAATAGCAAAATTCGAGCCTTCATAAAACAAAATGAGGCTTTACCAAGTCCATTTCGGTAGTTTGGGGTGGATTTTGGCGATTTGGAGGGATTGTCGGGTTTATTTGGGTAATTATCTAGGGAAGGCGTTCCAAACAAAAGTACACCAGTTGAACTGACCACGCCTTTTTAAAGGTCCATAGCACTACGTACTAATATTATAAAATCTACGATATGGGGGGGGGGGGGGTCGTAAAAGGATTCTGCGGGGAATCCATATCAAATAAAGTCGTTTCCGGTAATTTACGCCCATTCTCGGGCTCATTTGGGTAATTATCCAGGGAAGTTGTTCCAGAAAATACTCTCCGTCAATCGAACATACCTGTTACAGACCTCTTAGCCCTATAAGAAGCCTTTGGGTCACATAGCAACCACGTGCCTCCATAGAAACAAAGATGGCGGCCCCCTTCATACAAAATGGACGACGGAAACACGTATCACCTTAACAACACGAGCTGCGCATGCGCGCTCACATCACCCATCACCATGACAATTACGTCACAACATGGCCGCTCACACGGGTTACCATGACAACCACGTGATACCCCTAATGCTTTGCGGTATGACGTCACATGAGATCCCCCAAAACAGGGACGAAAACCCCCTCGCCTACTACTTTTGAACCCTCCAACAAGCAAACCAGTTTAAATTCATTTTTTGAAGAGTTCCCGGCTTCATTGAGCATTTTGCCCTCTAGAAAGCGAGTGGACATTGAACAAAATCCTTGGAAATAGTTGTTCCAATGGGATGGGTTAATTTCTAGAGTGAGCTGTACCCCCAATCCTTCAATGACACCATCTCGAAAAGGCTGTCACATTAGTTTTCAAAATGAATGCAAGGGTGGGACAGAAGAAGCAAACCTACAGGGCTTAAATTTCGACAAGAATCCAGAATCTCATTCTCGTAGAGATTCTCACAAAACTACTTCCAGACAATACAAAAGTACTATTTAGATTCGCGTGTGGATTTGCGCAAAGTAGAATGAAATTTAAGCTCGTAACCTGGAAAAGTCGAGACACCCTGTCATCAAATGGTGCACACTTCCTTTCCTCACTGTAAAGGGAGTTGGTATTCAAATCAAAATTTGAGTTTATTTTTTTATTTTCTTTTTCTTGGTGTTTAACGACACATCAACAGCCAGGGTCAAATCGTGTCAGCGGCAGGTTTATTGGTGGAGGAAGCCGGAGTACCCGGAGAGAACCACCAAGCAGCGACAAGCACCTGCAAGCTCTCCAACGTCATAGCCCAGACCGTATTATGTACTCGGGATTCCCACAGGCCCTTTAATTCAAGGAATAGTATGGAATTCGTGAAAATGCCATTCAAGGCCTTAAAAATCTGGAATATGTGCTCAGGGGCCCTGAAAAGTCTTGAAATTCACGACAAAAAACATCGACAATAGAAAAGCGATTAAGTGGCCCTACATTTTTTCTGGTTTTACACTAAACATGATTCTTTAACTAGCCTGTAATTTTCAACAAGTTACAGGCTAGTTACAGTATTTTGTTGTGGGGGCATTGAAAATCCTTGAAAATTGTTTGCCTAGGGCCTTGAAAATTGCTCAAAACTGCCACAAAGAGGCCTTAAATAGCCTTGAATTTGACATGGCCTTGGAAGCAGGAACCCTGGTACTACACCGGCACAGCTGTACTATGCACTACACGGCACAGACAGGGTTAGATTGGTTGAAGACATGTGCACCATGGCGTGCAGTACGTCTCAGCACATGGTGTCATCGTGCATCCACGTGGGCAATCAGGATTAAGTGCCTGACCCAAGGACACAGCGCGGGATTCCGAACTAATCTGTTTCTGGTAACCTATCCGCAGACTAACCGAGCTCTATTTCGATGATCTTACGAGAACCGGTTTTGCCGACGCCACCGTGCCCCCATTGGAGTTTGTTATTTATGTGTTGTAGTAATGACTAGGCATTGTGCACATGTATATGACCTTGAACACCAATTAAATTAGAGACGCAGGTTGCTTGCCTAGCTTCATTTCAGGAGGGCGATTTTTTGCCACCCTGCACTTTTCATAAAACCAACACTGTTAGCATGGATATTAGAATGAATCATACTTTACATGATTTTTACGGGGGTCATGGGGACACACACCCTAAAACCAAAATTGATAATGGGTAACACAATTTGTTTCATTTGTTCAAAAGTTTACAGACAACATGCATGCTATTCGATAGAGCAACAGGGTTTAAATTTCAATGAGAACCCTTAATCTGATTCTCGTAAAATAGCTTCCGGAAAGTGCAGTTTTACTATTTGGATTCGCTGAAATAGAATGAAATTTGAGCCGTTGAGAAAAAAATCAAAATTGTATTGATAATGCAATATTTGACATGGTTCTGATAATTGAAGGTTTGTAGTTTTTTCAACTTTTTTGTTGCAAATCAAAGTTTTGAAAACACTTGAAACAGCATTTCAGTTCCATGTTCTCTTCATTTTGTGTGTTGAGGGAAACGGTTTTTATACGGTCGCTCTTAGGAGCGGGTCGTATTATGGTCTGTCCGTCCATCCATCTGTCTGGTAACTTTCCTTTGTCCATGCAATAACTTGGAAATTCTTCATCAGTCTCCGGAATTTTGCAAATATTGCGACGGCTCAAAATTGCCGCCGCCAAATATTTTGCGACGGCAATTTTTCATCAGCGACGGCACTTTTGAATTGATAATTGTTAATCACTCAGAACAGCTGTCTTCAAGTATGGGCAAGAGATCGTTGGCAGGTGGTCAATTGGACAAGCTGTAGTTCGGTCAACTGGTCGATTGATTGACTGGTTGTCCTATTTACTTTTAAAGGATCTTGCAACTCGCATCCATGCATTGGCCTACCAGTTTTGACAATGACAGATGCAGACAGTCTCAGAAGCCACTGTCAAAAGCATGAGGCATTTCAAGTGAATTATTGTTGTCACAAGATTTAGGAATGGGCAGAGGCCCAAGACCCCCACATTTGTCAAGCAATTTTGTCATATTGTTCAAAGTTTGAGTTACAAAACCTCTTCTCACTATGTGGTAAATTGGTGCATGGCTTTTTTCTTCAAGTTGTTACAAAAAAAACAGCGGAAATGAGGTTAGTACCTCCATTTTTTTTTCTAAATCTACTAAATTTTACCAACAATCAATACTCATTTTCCTGTCGAAATGTTCCACCATTTTAGAGCTCAGTGTGCTGTCAGAGTCCACCTGAGAGCCCCCTAGTAATCAAAACTTCCCTAGGAAGGCTCCCCCAGACCCCCACCAATGACAGGGAGGAGTGCATCCCTCTCGTAATGCCCCCCCCCCACCTCCTCTTTTTCTGATCCGCAAGTTAAAATCCTTCGACGCAAGTAACCTTCAGTGGCAACTCACGTCATTGTGCAAGCCTTTGTTCTTCAGAATTTCAACCCCATGTTGAATAGTCGTCAAGCAAAATATATTAACAGTAATTCAGGGTTTTATCGAGCTATTTTGGGAATGTGGCAGATTGGGAAAAAACGTGTCCTAAAATGAAAATTGGGAAATTTCAAAAGATACACAAATACGTTTTTAGTGAACACTATTTGTTTTATAAAATTGTATTACTATTAAACATACAGTTGATTTGTTGTCTTTTCTGGCACCTTCGTCCTCTTGTGATGTCATTTTAGTGTGGTATTCTATAAAAGAGAGGTTGTTGGCATGGGAATGCAGCAGATATTCATTTGGATTAACTTCTTTTATTGGAATCATTTTTAGTTTCATTTTTAGCTCAACTTGACTTCCGTCAAGCTGAGGTATTGTCATGGCCCGTCGTCCGTATGTCCGTCAATACGGCACGGGCTAGAGGCCGCATTTCTTTACGTAGCTTCACGAAACTTTACAGATAAGTTCCTTATAACCGAAGTACGAGAACGTCCCCTTTTGGAGCCAATCCAAAATTCAAGATGGCCGCCAGCGGCCATTTTGTTAAAAAAAATGGAGTCTTCCGCTGTTTTACCCAGAACTTCTGGAGTTTTCGTCATAATGAAATAATTTTTAGCGTACGGGTTTCGCAGCATCAGATACATAACATATAATACGGGTTTTTTTCTCATGCATATACGATGCAACTTATTGGCGTTTAATGTAATGTTTGTGGTCAGAACTGTTATATTTGTTTTCAAGTCATACAACACGGGCTACAGGTCGCATTTCTTTACATAGCTTCACGAAACTTCATAAATATGTTTCTTATAACAGTCAGATGAGAACGTCTCCTTTTGGAGCCGATCCGAAATTCAAGATGGCCGCCAGCGGCCATTTTGTTAAAAATGATTTTTTTTAGGTATTTTTAACCAGAACATCTACAGTTTTTGTCACAATGAAATAATTTTTAGCATACAGTAAAAGCATCATCAGTTACATAACATATAATACGGGTTTTTTTTCTTATGCATATATTATGGGAGTTATTGGTGTTAAATATCATTTTAGTGGTCAGAACGGTTTTATTAGCTCACCTGACTGAAAGTCAGGGTGAGCTTTTCTGATCACTCTTCGTCCATCGTCTGTCGTCCTGCGTGAAGGTGCTGTTTGAGCCTATTTCTCCTAAACCACTGGCCATATTTTAATTAAATTTCATGTATGTAGTGGTTATATAGGGGCATTTTGATTTTTATGCAAATTAGGCTTCGGCTCATATTGAGCAGAGGGCTGGGGCCAAAATGGCCAAATTTTTGAAAATCTTCTTCTAATGAACCACCATTAGCAGAGACATGATCTTTGGTATACAGCTTCCTTTTGAGGTTTAGAATCGCATTTGTTCAAGAGAAGTTTGTCGGTCATTTTTTGCCTTTGTTACAGGAGGGGCAAAAATGTTGACTCCGCCCTAAATTTCTATTTTTTGAACTGTGAGGCGGATTTAAACCAAATTTGATATGAGCTGATAATGGGTCATAAGTAATTGATTGATGTCAAAAAAAATTTTCTTATTGCCCTGTGGGAACCTCGGGACCTAAAATATTAAAAACGTTCAAACTGCCATATCTTCAAAACTGCACGGCACAAAGAATTCTTATTTTGCATAAAGCTTACTTTTAAACAGTAGAATAGAATGATTAAAAAAATCTCTATCGGTTTGATCACAAGATACTTTTTGGAGGACTTTGAAATAGTGTTCCCATGCAATAACGCAACAATGCAACAATACAAAATTTACTCCAAAATGATCTGTATTTCTCTCTTTCCGGCTGTATACTACTATGATGTTGCTCTATATGTTTTATTTACCTCGGGGGATAGCAGGAAGACAGCCAATCTGGCTATGCTATCCCCCAACGGTATGTTTTTGTATCACAATGTTATTCTGTAAATGTATCTATTATTATATTTTACATAACGTTAAATAAAGAATTGAATTGAATTGAAAAATTGTGTGGCGTCATCATTTGTTAACACTTGAATTGAATAGGATAAACAACTTTTTGCATTATTGATCTCTCCTTCTGAACCACTGAACTATTTTTGTTCAAATTTGGGGTAGATTTTTATCATCACATGCCAATTCAGATTTGTTCAATTGAGGGTGCCCCCTGGCGTGGGGCCACAGCTCAAAATGAGGTGAAATATTTAAAAATCTTCTTCCAATGAACCATTAGTAGCAGAGACTTGATATTTGGTATACAGCTTCCTTTTGAGGCTTAGACTCAAGTTTGTTCAAGAGAAATTTGTCGGGCAAGATTTGCCTTTGTATAGGAGGGGCAAAAGTTTTGGCTCCGCCCCAAATTTCTATTTTCTGAACTGTGAGGCCGATTTGAATTAAATTTGATATAAGATGATAATGGGTCATAAGTAATTGATTGATGCAAAAAATTTTTCATTGCCCGTGGGAACCTCGGGAGCTAAAAATAGAAAAAAATGTTCAAACTGCCTTATCTCAAAAACTACACGACACAGAGAATTTGTATTTTGTATAAAGCTTACTTTTAAACAGTAGAATAGAATGGTTAAAAAAATTTCAATTGGTTTGATCACAAGATACTTTTTGGGGGACTTTGAAAAAGTGCGGAGTCATCATTTGTTTACACTGAATTGAATAGGATAAACAACTTTTTACATTTTCCATCTCTCCTCCTGAACCACTGAAGTATTTTTGTTCGAATTTGGAGTAAATGCTTATCGTGACATGCCAATTCAGATTTGATCGGTTGAGGGTGCTCCTCCTGTGGGGTGGGGCCACAGCTCAAAATGAGCTGAAATATTTAAAAATCTTCTTTTCATGAACCAGCAGTAGCAGAGACTTGATATTTGGTATACATCTTCCTTTTAGCATGTAGATTCAAGTTGATTCAAGAGAAGTTTGTACGGTAATATTTGCCCTCATTGTGGGAGGGGCAGGAATTTTTAGCCCCTCTCAAAATTTCTATTTCCCGAATTATGAGGCTGATTTGAACGAAATTTGATCTAAGATTGTAATGGGTCATATGTACTTTATTGATGCAAAAAAAAATTTTCTCATCACCCCGTGGGAACCCCACAAGCTAAAAATAGAAACAATTATTTAAACTGTCTACCTCCAAAACTGCATGACACAGAGAATTCTTATATTGTATAAAGCCTATTTTTGACCAGTAGAATAAAAGGGTTAAAAAAAAGTCCCCATCGGTTTGGTCACAAAGTACTTTTTCAGGGACTTGGAAATAGTGCTGAATCCTCATTCGTTAATATTGAACAGAATAGGGAAAACATAAATCCTGTGTTAACTTTACATTATCGACTTCTCCTCCCAAACCCCTGAACCATTTTTATTCAAATTTGTGGTAAATGCTTTAACTGGTAGAGTGCTGAATTATTTTTGATCACCAAAATTTGTTCACATGTCTTTGCCTTGTTACAATTTATAGGAGAGTGCCTATAGGCTTGCCTGTGTGTGTGCCTATGGGCACTCTCTCATAAATTATATCAAGGGAAATCCATACATATAAAATAATTTCACTTAAAACATAATATGGAGCATTTCGACTGAATATGTAGCCTTCAAGTTACGGTACCTTCATTTCAGAGTAAAGCCCAAATTTGGGCTTCCAGCACTCTACCAGTTAATATTACCACATGCCAATTCAGATTTGTTCAAATGATGGTAACCTCACCTGGGGTGGGGGTGATACACAATAATGAGCCAAAATATTTGAAAATCTTCTTCGCAAGAACCAACAGTAGCAGAGACTTGATGCTTGGTTTACAGCTTCCTTTTGAGGTGTAGATTCTAGTTTGTTCAAGTGAAGTTTTACTCCTAAACCACTTCTCTAAAAGCTTCCATATTCCACATATAACATCTTTAGAAAGTTGGTGAACAAGTACTTAATAATCAGAAACCGGTGTTCATATTTGGGCTCTCTATGGGTGCCTAAATATTTGAATTGGTGCCTTATGTGGTATATTCTTTAAAAATCTTCTCCTTGAGATTCACCAATCAGAATCATTCGATGTGTGGTATGTTGCATCCTTAGAAGGCGGAGTTCAGTCGAAATCTTTTGATATTTGGCGTGCAGGATCCGGAGGTGTGTGAGTTTCAAGTTTGTTTGTGATTTGTAGACTCGGGTAGTTAGGGTCAGGTGAGCGCCTCAGGCCCCGTGGGGCCTCTTGTTTGTTTTTAAGTAATACAACACAGGCTACAAGCCGCATTTCTTTACATAGCTTCACAAATATGTTTCTTATGCCCATCCGACAGAACGTCCCTTTTTGAGCAGATGCGAAATTCACGATAGCCGCCAAAGGTCATTTTGATTGACAAATTCAGTTTTTCAGTATTTTACCCAGTACTTCTAGAGCTCTTGTCGCAATGAAAGATTTTTTAGCATGCAGGTGTAGCATCATCGGATACATACATACAACACGTTTTTGTTTTCTCATGCATATACAATGGATGTTATTGGTGTTTAATGTCACTTTAATTTTTACATGTCTATTTCATTTGCTCTAAGGAAATGACTCCATACTGTTGTATTTTCAAATGTAACATCACCCTTCATTTTCACTGTATCATTATTTTTTCAATTTCATTGTCCAAGTTGAGCTACAGTGTCATTGACACTTTCATTTAGAAATACTGTTGGTCAGTGATTGGGAATTTGTGTTTTGTGAAAAATGTGCCCTTTTCCGATTGGGAATGGGGCCGTATTTCGGCCCCTGTTGCAGCCCTAATAACACACTGTAATTTGTTCATTTTTCTATTTTATGAACTTAAATTAAGTATTTATGCTATTATACCTAGTTTGACAGAGCTCATTGAGCTTTGTGAAACGAGATACAACGAAAACGATAAGCAAAACTGTAGTTTGAAGACCATAAACACTAATCAACACGTTGAATTCACTGGCCATTGAAAGAACTTGGACAGCAAGAGACAATTTTCAGGAAACTTTATTCAATTAACAGGTGTCTACTGTATAACCCATATTCAGTTATCATGGCAAATTTGTTGTGGAAATGAAACTTAACAATTCCAGTAGGCTGGTGAATAACTAATACTGTCCATTCAACTTATCATTTCAAAAGTTTTGACCTCTTTACTTTCCTTATCTTAAAATCGCCTGTTGGTACTATGAGTAAAATTAATAAAAAATAACACACGAAAGTGTATTTTGAGCATGAGTATCTTTGGAGTCATAAAATTTATCCGATATCATGAATAAAGGCATTTGCTAATTTGTGAAGGATTTATCAGAAGTTACTTTGCATTCTTTTTTTTATTTTTTCAGGATCAAGTCAAAAGTACAACAAATTGTTACAGTAAAGGTATGTTAAACTGAGAGGGATTCCAAAGGGCTTTGAAAGCCTGGAATAGCCTTGAATTAAATTCATCTGACTTTTCTCTGAAGCTAGTGAAGGAAGAAGTGACTTCTCCCTCAATCTACTCTCTAGACTGGTCTCTGGTACCATAATAGTTTCCCTGTTTTATACTATGCCTCGATTAATGCTCTCGATAATGAATTCCTACAAGGGTATTCTCAGTCTAAATATAGAATGAGATATCTCAGCTGTGTGCATGCTGTCTTTGTTTCCTGAAAAAAATACCTGGGAAAGAAAGCCTTTTTCTTTGCCCCAAATGTTAAAAAAAACAGCAACATTGAATTTTTTTTTTTTTCACAAGATCTTGCTTTTATTGAAAAAAAGTCTTGCAAATAGAAACACGTTCGATACCATCTCAACTTTGACAAAGTATCAGACATATTTATTGTCTTAAAACTCACTTTTCTGAAAATGTGTTTAAGGGGACGTCCAACCTAACTTTGGTCAAATTTCATGCAATTTTCTTTCAAGTCTAAAAAAGGCCCAAAATGAATAACCCCAATAAATTAATGCTTGGAATGAAACATAGAACATGTGGAAATTGAAATTTGCCATGGAACTGCTGCCATGTGCAAATAGCACCACCAGAACGTCTGCTATGGCATAAGTAAGAGAACAAACTTTTTACAATAAAATACCTCAAAATAAAATAACAGCTGTATTCTATAAACATTGAAATACATACTCGAAGAAATCGTTTCCTAATTCATGAAAGTAATAAAGATTGAGACCAAATGTTATAAGTGGAGTGCTCACTGACTGAAGGCAGACATTTTCTTTTGTTTATGTTTTGATTTGGGGAGTTCAACAAAGGTCAACTTGAAGGAGTCCACCAGAAGAAGTATGGAAGGACAAAAGAGTGTCTTCCAATATAAAGATGTATGTGTCACTGTGGTGGTTTGGAAAGAAACTATGATATTCTCCTATGTAGAATGCACTGCAAAGTCATACATTGTAGTTGAATAAATATATTTACAATCCCCTTGCACAGTAACCCCTTTTATCCCATGCATCAATTTGATAGTGATTAAATTTTTAAATTTGTCCGGTTTATCTATAAGTATAATAAGTATTATATAAGTATAATAGCTTTGTTTATTCTTGGACACCAATACACTCATGATATCTGTTGGATAAGAAATAAGGATAACTGTAACCTGTCACTGCAATAGACCATCAAATGTACATAAAAGAACATTGTTATTCAAAACACCTCAAATCAACCTTACATAACCATTATTGCATGTACTTTCCCCAAGGAGGCTTATTGGCTTAATGGCATATTGAGATCAGAAGGGCACATCCAGAGGGTCTCACATATTTTTTTCAAGAACGCAGTACACAAAGCAATCCCCAAAAGGTGACAAGTGAGCTCCATTTGACACAAAAAAAAATTCCCGGGGGGGGGGGGGCTCTCTTCCTTGTATGGCTCTATCTCCAGCACTCGAGGCATATGCCTTTTTCTCAAAGTTTAACTCTTTTTTTTTTTTTTTTGAAGATCCTGGCCGCTTATGTTCCAAACACTATCGGACAGGTAACCCTCTACATAAGTGTATCTGCAAAGATCATGTTACATTGCAAAACATTCTTTTTAGACTTTTAGTTCTGGACCTTTCATGCTTCTTACTTCCAACTATAACACTTAATTTATCGATTAATGGGTGAATAGAAAAGTCCTGCCATAATCAACATTTCGAGTTCCATAAGCCTTCAAAACAGCTCCGATAAAAGTGTCAAACATCAGATTGGTGGCTTTATACAGAATATTCATTAGGTTGTTGCTTGATAATAGGAACAACATCTTCGCCAGAAATATTTTGTACCAATACATTTGAGGGTATCAGCAGGCACTTTGGTACAAATTGTAACAAATCAACTAGTTATAAACAAAATTTTCTAACTCAAAAGAGTGAAAAGGTACCACAACTCTGTAAAACTGTGGGAAGAAACACATGCTACAGCAACTACACAGGCATTGTTTCCCCACGATGCTCGATCACAACACCAAATATCCTTCAAATTGAGTAGCAATGGTTGAGATACAAGGGAGAATGTTGGTGCATGTAATGATGAATGGGTAAGACTAAGAGGACAGAGGTCACCACTGCACAGCCCTAGATGCACCTTTGATTTTCCAACTTCCAGGTCTGGGGCATAATAATCGCAACACACCCACCTTATCAATTCATAATTTCAGTAAAATAAAAGGAATTATCAATTTGAATTAATTTATAGATGGTGGGAAATATTTGGATTCTTTCGCCTTCTCGTACTATTAATTACCACAAACAATATCAGTTTGATGCCGACAAACGAAACTGAACGCATGTGGTCTGGTTAAAAAGTAACTCAGCATGGATAATGAAGAAATTGCGAATATTTCGTGTATTTCATTTATTTAAAAGCCAATTGCGGCTAATTTTGACCGTGGATTCGATAATTCGTTTCGGTTTTGACCACACGGTCACGCTGACAGCGGTTATGTTTATTGTGATATGCAAATTGGGAGATAGTTTCCGGTGAAGGAGATTTTTCACATTTGTCAGTGTAAAACGATGACAAAAGACACTGATCGACGCTTGTTTTAGTATGGTTGGTTGCAAGAAAAAACTAAATTCTCAGTATCGTCCAAGCGCACCTTATTTAAAAGTGTGAATGCATCATTTTCAACCCGTCTTCAATCAGTCCTTTGCAGACATCAAACACAGCCGCGACAAATTCCATGGTTACTAGGAAGTAAATAACTTCACAACATCGGGGGAAATCAACACGCTCAATATAGTTCCAGGTCACTTGGAATATGCTTCATGAAAAAGTGATTTCTGAAGCATTCTGCTTTCTTTGTTATGGATATTGCTTTATTTTATGTGTATCGTCCCGATTTTATTCACTCGGTTATTTTTTTTACAGGTGGTTCATGTTGTCTTTCTAGTGCGCAATAATTCAGATTTTTTGTCAACAAAAAAGTTCAGACGGCCTGTAAACACGAGAGGGAATTTCGAACCATATTTTGCAATTATGACATTAACAGCTCAGGTATTTGCTGTCACATGTTTGCAAATCCGCTCATACATTGTCTCGAACAAATAAAGGGCATGATCACGTCCTTGCATTCTTGCGATTGCCCAAATTGAGTATTTCTGCAAGAACCACATCGTAATCACATGACGGGATAAACATCATTGAAACATGGCCACATCCGGAACATCCAAAATTTGTGTTGGTGTTATTACATTCAAACATCAAAACCCACCTGAGTGTGTGTCAAAAAAATGCTTTCTCCGAGTCTGTAGTATGTTATCATTATATTGAGGACAAAGCTTTCGAATTACCGATTATTTTGTGGTTTTACCGGTTCGTTACTTATGCCATTGGCAAATTAATCTTCTTCAAAATCATAAAATTCACTTTTTTTCTGAAAAAAATTATATGTACCTTTTTTATGCAGTTTACTCATTATTTTGCTATATAATTTGCCTTTCCTTACTTCTCTTATCTGTTTCTGAGGCATTGGGAAAAATGTAAAACAATTGACCAAAGTTAGGTTGAACGACCCTTTAAATGTCCCCAGTCGACAGAGGACGAATCTAGAAGCCCCCCCACCCCCTCACCCCTCCCCCCCCCCCCACCGTATTGAGTAAATCGAATTGAAATTGACATTCAATTTCTGCGTTCATGAAAAATAGCATTTTTTGTATATTAGGTTAGTATGTTTTAGTGATTGCCATTTTTGATTTGTTGCTTTGATTTTGTATTTCCATGTGAAATCAACTGGGTTGCACTTTTTTTCAACTGAACTATAGTGACTCATTGGTTACAGTTCATGACTTATAATTGTACATCAGTCAGCTAATTAGTTATTAGTAATATTCATCATGGATATTGAATTTGATTGCTAATCTATCCCTGTGGGTGTCTCAGTAAGTTAAACCGTTCTTGTTCACTGGTAAATTAGCCCAGTTTTGGTAGAATAGGACCCAGTGACCAATGTTTGAGGTGGAAGGCCTCTAAAATTAGCAACATGGGTATAAATGATTGGCTAAATTTAAGTTTATACCTCTGTTTCGGTCATGATTAGCCATTGTGCAGAAATATATGACTTTAAACACCAATAACTAAATAAATCAATCAACTCACCTTTAAAAAATTTCTCTCAGTATCTGTCGCTAAGGTAGAATGGTGGGTGGGTAGATGGGTTGATGTTGAGTCACATAATTAGGGCCAAAATACCCCCACCCCTCCACTACCAAAAAGCCTTAATTTTTTTTTTTTACTAAATCTCACTAATCACTAATTTTCAACCAGATGCAACTGCTCTCTGCACCAATGTCCAAATCAGGATGGCCACATGATACACAGATACAGTTTGTTTCCAAGACGTTTTGGGGAGGATGGTTGGGCAGTCATTGTCTGGGTGGAATTTAGACTGGATAGATAAAGTTAAAACCATCCAATAAAGGTTTTCAGTTCAGTTATCTGTTGTGATGAGAATCATAAAAATGCAGAAAGAAATATTCTCTCAGAAAAAAAACGGATCGTGCTATAGCCAAGTTTTTAAATATGTTCGTGATAAATGACCTCACGTGAGCCCATGGAGGATGGGTTGCACGTCTATTCTCTATTGAGTTAGGGTCGGAAGGAATTGAACCTTACAAAGTTCAGGATCCCCCTATTATTGATCCTGTTGTGGGCAAAGTCGCGAGTTTATTCTAGATCAAGTCTGTCATAATTCAAACTGAAGTTGTCACAAATATTTGTGTTAAATGTCCCCAGTTGTGCCGGTAAAGGTCAGTGTACAAATTCCCCGTACTGCGTTTAGATAACTGAACTGACATTATATTTCAGGTATTCCTTCTGGGCTTGAAATTTATGACTGTTTTCTCAGGCTCTGTTATTTCAAATTTACATCGTGGTATAAAGCCTGGGACACACTTGCGAAATTCGCAGCGATTAAATCCGCAGCGAAATACGCGCCGATTATTTTCGTACAAAAAGCTAGTGGACACACTACACGATTCTGTATAGTGACGCCCTCGCGATATTAGTCATGTGATTATACAAAATGGTAGCCTCCAGGAAACTGAAGGTTGCTGCCGCTGGTTTGTTGTACATTTTGTTGAAAAGACGGGAACGTCGTCGATTGCGATGGCGAAATCGGCGATACTGGACGAAACCCTGGCTTCTCCGCCGGAGCAAGCAGTCTCTGTACGTGAACCTTGTAAAAGATCTGTCGGCAGAGGACCCGGAGACATATCGGAAATATATGAGAATGTCGCCAGAATGTTTCCGGGAATTGTTGGAAAAAGTACGGCCACATATTGTAGGAAAGGACACTAAGTTAAGAGAGGCTGTCACCCCTGAACAGCGTCTTGCCATAACACTGCGGTTTTTGGATACTGGTAAATGATTTTAATTTTTATTTAATGGAAAACATAGGCCTAACATACAATATTTTGAATTTAATTAATATTATTTATTTAAGTATTCAATTTATTTGTTATTTGTTTAATAATTTATTTAATTATTATTAGCTCAACTTTGGCGAAGCCAAATTTGAGCTTTTGTCATGACCCGTCGTCCGTCTGTCCGTCCGTCCGTCTGTCCGTACGTCAACAATTGGATACGGCTCGGGCTAGAGGCCGTATTTATGAACCGATCTTTACGAAATTTCTTGGGTACCTTTGTTATGACCGTGGGACGAGAACGAGTGTTTTTGGGTGCGGTCCGAAATTCAAGATGGCTGCCAGCCGCCATTTTGTACCGACGATGCAGAAATCTGTTTTTTGTACAGAACTTCCATATGAAAGCTCTGATTTGAATAATTTTTTGTATGAATGTTTAGTACCATGGGATACATCACATATAATACTGGTTTTTTTCTCGTGCGTAAATTGTGCAAATTAGACTAACTTTGATGTTTTTTGGGGTTACTGTCAGCACTGTTAGTGCAAATGCCAATACGGCTCGGGGTAGAGGCCGTATTTATAAACCGATCTTTACGAAACTTCTTGGGTACCTTTGGTATCACCGTGGGACGAGAACGAGTGTTTTGGGGTCCGGTCCGAAATTCAAGATGGCCGATGGCAGCCATTTTGTACAAAATTAGGTGCAATCAGATTTTTGCACAGAACTTCCATATGAAAGCGCTGATTTGAATAATTTTTTGTGTGAATGTTTAGTACCATGGGATACATCACATATAATACGGGTTTTTTTCTCGTGCAGAAATTATGCAAATTAGATGAACTTTGATTTTTTCAGTGCGACTTACACACAGTAAGTACACATGTCAATACGGCTCAGACTAGAGTCTGTATTTATGAACTGATCTTCACGAAATGTCTTGGGTACCTTTGTTATCACCTTGGGACGAGAACGAGTGTTTCTGGGTGCGGTCTAAAATTCAAGATGGCTGCCAGTGGCCATTTTGTACCGAAATTAGGTCTAATCAGTTTTTTGTACACAACTTCTTTTCAGCTCAGACTAGAGGCCATATTTATGAACCAATCTTTACGAAACTTCTTGGGTACCTTTGTTATCACCGTGGGATGAGAGCGAGTGTTTTGGAGTGTGGTCCGAAATTCAAGATGGCCACCAGCAGCCATTTTGTACCAAAATTAGTGCAATCAGTCTTTTGTACAGAACTTCTGTATGAAAGTTTTGTATGAATGTTTAGTAACATGGAATACATCACATATTGTAAGGGGTTTTTTTTCGTGCAGAAATTATGCAAATTAGATGAACTTTGATTTATTCAGTGCTACTTACGCAATGTAAGCACACATGTCAATACGGCTCAGGGTAGAGGCTGTATTTATGAACCGATCTTCACAAAACTTCTTGGGTACCTTTGTTATCACCTTGGGATGAGAATGAGTGTTTCTGGGTACGGTCCAAAATTCAAGATGGCTGCCAGTGGCCATTTTGTACCGAAACTAGGTCCAATCAGTTTTTTGTCACAAGTTCTATACAGCTCGTATTTATGAACTGATCTTCACAAAACTTCTTGGGTACTTTTGTTTTCACCTTGGGACAGGAACGAGTGTGTTTTGGGGTGCCTTTGTTATCACTGTGCTATGAGAACAAATCTTTTGGGGTTCAGTCAGACCCACTCTAGGATCCCAAGATTTTTTTCTAGTTTAGCATCTGACTGTCACCCACCTTTACAATACTTTACCTATACATTTGTTACAGGCAACGGTCAGTATTTATGTACAGACCGTTACAATACTTTATATGTACCTTTGTTATCAGGTCATTACCTAGATGTTTGTCATTGCTGTGTCACATACTATACATGTACATGTCTTTGTCTTGACAAGTTGAGCTACAGTGTCATTGACACTTTCATTTTTCCCATATACAACTGTGTGCATGGATTCCTTTCTTCGTCCCCAGACGCTGCTGATAGTGATACTATATACGTAATAGATCCACACGGGGAGCAGTGCACTCCCCTCTATTTTCTTTCAATATTAAAATTCTTTTCTAAATATAGCTCTAGAATGCATCACAGAGCAATGTTCAGAGATGCCCAAATACTTCGAGCCTTCAGCAATTGCCGGCAGGACGGCTGCCTTCCTGTGCTCGGGGATGGCCATCTCGGAGTATGACACTATTTTTTGGAAACCACTTTCTCGTTATGCTAGATCCACCCATGAATTTTGCATCATGCAACAGTATTACCAGTTTCAATTATCAGAAATGTGCCCATGGTAATGAATATCGGTGATAATGTTGAACTAGGGGTTGACAGTTACCATTTTTTTGTCAGGGGAATCCTTCCATAGTCTATCATTCCAGTATAGTGTTGGTAGAAGCACAGTTTCTGGCATAGTGAAGGAAACATGTAAAGCTCTGTACTTGACGCTAAAAGATGAATACTTGAAGGTAAGAATTATTGTACAATAACTGGTTTTATTACCTTAAAGTATACAATACAGTGATGATTGTCTTTATCATTAATATAATTATTACACTGGCTGAATTATCAACCTCTTATTTCTTCTAAGAAAGTTACAAAATAAATGATTAGATAATACTGGCATATTGCAACTATTTGAATACAAAAAAATTAAAATACTTTGAGAAACTGTTAATACAAGTACCAAGTAACTTGTTTTAACCCTCTAAAACCCATATCATTCAGGCCCAGTAATCAACAGTGACCAATCAACTGAATTTGTTTAGTGCCCCAGAATGAGAAAGTTTGTGTGCCAACAACCAGTATGATGGGCGGGACAGATTTAAACAGAAAAGGTCAGGCCCATTTTCTGTCCACCTTCATACTGATTGCGGGCCCACAGGGGTGCGTGAGACATTGTGTTAAAACTGCATTACATCAGCAGTAACTCCTGAAACAAATGCAAAATAATGTCGTCATGGTGAAAAGTTATTGGCTATACATATTTATGGACTCGTTTAATACTGAGAAAAGTTGTTGTCTGTCTGTGGAGTTTGTCTGCGAGGGTTGGGGTTGGTTATAGGGTTGTTGAGTCTGCTGCTGCGGAGGCTGATAATTAGGGGGAGTAGGAGGAGGAGGAGCAGTCAGCGTACCCATTTCTGCTTGGAAAATCAGGTTCTGTATGCTGTTTTTCAGAATACTTTGGGTTCGTTGGTCAAATCTCGCTAGACTTTTCCCAACGTATTCTGAAAAGCAATCAATTTCGGTTTTTTTCGGCTGGGGAGTGTCACTTCGTGTCTCCATTTCTATAAACCGAGTTAAGCTATCAACTACAGATGTTTCCTTCTCCTCTTTCTTTCGTTTTGTAACCTTTGCAGGCACTCTGGGTTTTGTCAGTGGCCTTTTTGTTGACCTGGGTGTTTGGTCAACTGCTGGTGTTGGTGACCGAGATGGAGATGGTAAATCTCGATAGCTATCATCGTCATTTTCATTACCCTCTTCTTCCTCCTGTGACCATTCTCCATCATCGTCTTCATCATCATTATTTCCTGCTTGCTACAAAAACAAACAAAGTCAATATATTAATTAAGATTTTTCATTTTGGGTTCTATTTCTTTATTTCAGATGCCATGTACTGAGGGTGAATGGAAAGAAATTGCTAAGGACTTCAATGAGAAATGGAACTACCCATTTTGTATAGGGGCTTTAGACGGGAAACATATTAAGATTCAAAGTCCACAGTGTAGTGGGTCTATGTATTTTAATTACAAGAGCTATTTCAGTATTGTTCTGCTTGCATTGGTGGATGCTAACTACAGATTTCTATATGTGGACGTCGGTGCTTCTGATAGAAGTGGTGATGCAGGTGTCTTTGATAACTGCACACTGAAAACAGCATTAAAGAACAAAGCACTGAATTTTCCTGAACCAGAAATACTTCCTGGAACAGAAGAGACCATTAGCTATCACATTGTGGGTGACGATGCTTTTCCCTTAGGCAAAAATCTCATGAAGCCGTACTCCCACAGAAACATTGAAAAGGAAACTCAGATTTTTAATTATAGATTTAGTAGAGCCCGACGAGTTGTTGAAAATGCTTTCGGGATACTGGCATGTAGATTTAGAGTTTTCTTGACGACCATAGCATTGGGACCTGAGCATGTGAGGTCATTGGTATTGACATCTTGCTGTTTACACAATTATCTACTGAATAAAAACTCCTCGCAATATATTAGCAACTTAGTTGAGGATGGTAATCTGGGAGACAGCAGATTAGCATTTACTGACTTACAGCCTACACAGCAGAGAAATCCACCCGTTAGTGCCAAAGATCAGAGGGATGTACTTAGGAAGTATTTTAATTCACAACACGGCATGGTACCATGGCAAGAGCAAATGATACGTCAGATTGCCACGGAATAACTTAGTGTGTGACATGATAAAATACAAGTTTAAGAACTTCTTACTGAATTTATTTGAAGATTTGACTCTGTATTTTTGTTTCCACTTATCATAAAACATTTCAGAAACTGCAATCTGTCCTTTATCCAGTTGTTTTTTCCAGTCAAAGCCTTTGCTGCACTTCCACTGGGCGCTGGTTTCAAAAGCTTCCCATACTGTGTTCGCAGGGACCGCATCCTCACCTCTGTCTGTTTCACTGAAAAATAAAATTGATTTCACATGTGAACAAATACCCTACAGAAATGAAATAATAACTTCATAAAAGTACATAGGAGCAGACCAAGGAGGTGTGTGCATGGTAGTTGACTTCTGATTGAAAGAAGTGACAAAAAACTGCCCAGTCTGTCACAAGGCCACCGGAATGTCCCACCACTCACACATTTCATCTTTTTGAGCATTTAAAATGCTCAAAAAGAGGTATTGAAAATTATTCAAAAATAAAAATACAAAAATTCTAGCCTCAGAAATGAGTAACAAGGTATCTTTTTGATGGGCCTTAAGCCTACTGGTAAATTGTATGTCGACTATTAGGGCAATTAAAAAATGTTATTAGTTTCTCATCAGTGGTCATTTTGAAAAACGGGGAGGTTTTTATTGTATATTTTTTATTTTTATTAATAGAAATTCCATTAGGACTTCGCTGATGTCCCGTACTGCTTGACTTGAAATTTACATTTGGGAGCTTCGATGTTGGACGATAATGACCGTACACTGCACTATCGAAGTGGGGGTGACTAGAAAGAATCGAAAAAATACCTGTCATATTCAGCCTAGTGCTGATTTCCTGCATAGCTACCTCTCTAGCGACTCGATCACGAAAAATCGGCAACGTGTTGTTAAACAGACACGGCCTTTCAGACCAGAGAACGACCAATTCGTCCTCTTTTTCACGTGTCCACGCTTCCGACATGGTGGCTGACATATTGAACGGTCACATGACTCGGCTGCTTCGTCATGCGTATTTCACCCGTGTAGTGGGCACACTGTGCGAATTTGTACTTGGCGACAGAAATCGCGGCGAAAATATCAAACATGTTTGATCGGCACGATTTCCGCAGCGGAAAAATACGCGGCGAATTTCGCAGTCTCATAAGTGGGCACACTACGCGAATTTCGCGGCGATTTCAAAATTCGCCGCGATCATGCGAAAACATACGCAAGTGTGTCCCAGGCTTAACAGCTCGAGTCATCTGCCAATGTTCTTTTGTCCTGGTTACGTGCTGCAGATGCACTGTGTTTGTGGCTAACTAATTCTGCCTGAGTTGTTTGTTCAACAAAGGGTTCAAATCTGAAAAGGTGGATGCTAAGACAATACGAAAGAAACAGAAATAAATTTTTTCTATTGTCTTAATGCAAGATTGAGAAATTTATATATTCACCTAGAATATCTCAATTTTTTTCAAGAAGGAAATTTCAAAAAGACATTTAACATTGCACATAAATGCAAGAGAAAGTTGTGTAGATTATGGGATGATTTAGAGAAATAAAGTGGGAAGATTTTCCTAGTTGTTTTATTTATTTTTTGTACAATGTGTTAAATGTCCCCAGTTGAGCCGGTAACGGTCACTGTACAAATCGCCCTGTGTTGTGTTGAGATAATTGAAATTGACATTATATTTCAGGGCTCAAAATTTACAACAGTTTTCTCAGCCCTGTTATTTCAATATTTAAGTTAGGGCTCTTTTAATTTTCTCATAAAACTCAATGCAGTAGAAACGTTATACACTTCAACCTCTACAGACTCAACTGGGGATATACAACACAATTTCTGAAACACAACTCTATCAAGCATTTGTTTACTGTGGTCGGTGAACCAGTTCCGCTTTACTAGTAAAATAGGACCCAGTCACCAATGCTTGGGGTGAAAGTCCTCTAAAATGGGCATCATGTGGATCAATGATTGATTAAACTTGACTTCATCTCCATGTTGTGTCATGATTAGCCGCGGTGCATACATATGTGACGTTAACCACCAACAAACAAACAACTCTATCAATATTAATTTTTTCTTATGTCAGGAGGAATCTAAATTAACATCGCAAAATTTGCGCTCCCCTGATGATTCTATAGTGAGCAAAATGTAGAGTTAATTCTAGATAAAGTCTGACATGTTTTTCACTGAAACTGTCTTAACTCTAGAAATATTTGTGTTAAATGTCCCCAGTGGGTTCGGCAAAGGTCAGTGTACAAATTGCCCTGCATTGTGTTTAGATAATTGAAATTGACATTATATTTCAGCTATTTCTTCAGAACTTGAAATTTATGATTGTTTTCTCGGTCCCTGTTATATGAAATTCACATTGTGGCATAACAGCTCCAGTCATTTTTCCTTTTGTCCTGCTTACGTGGTGCACATGTATGGTGTTTGTGGCCTTTTGTGCCAGAGTTTTCAACAGAGGGTTGAAATCTGAACAGTGCAGGTGCTAAAAGAATATTTAAAACAAGAGCGCTCGTATCGCTGAAGCAATACAATGTCCCCTACCGGACTAATGAGCATTAATAATTATACAAATGTTATAACCCAGATGTGATCACCATGAATTCCGTTGAAGCATTTCCCCAAAAAGTCCAGAAAACTGATATTTTGGCGCTTTTCCATATTTCCAAGGGCGATAACTCACACAAGAATAACGCAATCAGCATGAAACTCAAACATGATCTGTAAGTCATCGTTCTATAGTAGGTTACCAAGAATGAAATCATTCGGTTGAGGCATTTCCAAAAAAAGTCCGGAAAACTAAAGTATGACTGACAGACTGACTGATGGATGGATGGACAGAGTACAAATGAAACTTGATCTGTAAGTCATCATTCTACAGTAGGTTACCAAAAATGAAATCATTCCATTGAAGCGTTTCCAAAAAAAGTCCGGAAAACTAAAGTACGACCGACAGACTGACGGATGGATGGACAGAGTGTAAATGAAACGTGATCTGTAAGTCATCATTCTATAGTAGGTTACCAAAAATGAAATCATTCCATTTAAGCGTTTCCAAAAAAAGTCCGGAAAACTAAAGTACAACTGACAGACTGACTGACAGACTGACGGATGGAAGGACAGAGTGTAAATGAAATGTGATCGGTAAGTCATCCTTCTATAGTAGGTTACCAAAAATGAAATCATTCCGTTGAAGCGTTTCCACAAAAAAGTCCAGAAAACTGAAATTTTGGAGCTTTTCCATATTTCCAAGGGCCATAACTCACACAAGAATAATGCAATCAGCATGAAACTCCAACTTGATTTGTAAGTCATCGTTTTATAGTAGTTTACCAAAAATGAAATCATTTCGTTGAAGCGTTTCCAAAAAATGCCGGAAAACTGATATTTTGGTGCTTTTCCATATTTCCAAGGGCCGTAACTCACACAAGAATAATGCAATCAGCATGAAACTCAAACTTGATCTGTAAAGTCATCGTTCTATAGTAGTTTACCAAAAATGAAATCATTCCGCTGAAGCGTTTCCAAAAAAACTCCGGAAAACTGATATTCTGGTGCTTTTCCATATTTTCAAAGTCCGTAACTCACACAAGAATAATGCAATCAGCATGAAACTCAAACCTGATCTGTAAGTCATCGTTCTATAGTAGTTTACCAAAAATGAAATCGTTCCGTCGAAGCGTTTCCCAAAAAAAACTCCGGAAAACTATAGTGTGACTGACAGACTAACAGATGGACAGACTGACAGACTGACGGATGGACGGAGTGCAAACCTATAGTCCCCTCTGGCGATGCCGGTAGGAGACTAAAAAAAAAGGGTTTTTTTTGTCTTAATGCGAGATGAATAAATTTCTAAATTTAACTAAAATTGCTCGATTATTCTTTAATAAAGGCCGAAGAAATTTAACACTGCACATAGCGGCATGAGCATGTTGTATATATTATTTGATGACTTGTTAAAAATAGAGTGAGACAATTTGCCTAGTAGTTCTATTGATTTTCTGTGAAAAATAATAGTTTCTTTTCTTTTCTTTACAGATAATGCATTTTTCAAAGATATAATTGAAAACGATAATGGTATGTTGGTACTGGATGAAACAGTTGGCCCTTCCATTAGAGGTAATAGTTATGGTTAGAGTTGTTTATATGAAACCTGAACTAGGGGCTTTTTGCTGTCTCGCACATCTTTTATGTAAATTTATGCCATCCGTGTGTTGTCCTATTGACTCGACTTGGAAAAGTACTGCTTTGAGTCTGTGCCAAAATAAATGGAAAGTCACTTGGGGCTTTTTGAAAAATTTCTGCTTTTTGAAAGACTTCAACAAGAGAAGTAGGGATTTCATTCTCTGATGACAGTAAAAGATCTTGGAAAAAACTTGTCCTGTATTATGTAAGAAGTTTTAAAATTCCACTGTGAAAACATGTTGAAATACTTTCTATAAATGCCTTCACTTGAGCCATTATTTTTAAATCCAGCTCAATAAGACAGTTCTACGTTCCTCGGTGCACAATGAATTATGGGATAAAGGGTGGGGAAATGGTGTTTATAAAAAAAGCATCGACTGAAACGAAGAATTGGCTCCAAAAACAAATTCAAAAGAAACACTGATGCGATTTTTGTTATTAAAAAACTCACCCTCCAAGGATAATTATATAAAAAGTGGGTAAAGTTCTATTCATTTCGAAAGTTTGTCATATTTTCCCCAAATTTCTTAACAACTTTTCGCATTATTGCAGCGTTCGGATCGTTGTTGTTTTGTTTATCCACCAACACTAACTTCCGATCCTGTGCGTTTGTAACGTCAAACTGGCTTAATGAGAACAGATTGACAGTTCATTGTCTACGGGCTTAACTGGGGACGTTTAACACTGACACTTTTAAGCTAAAGCTATTTTAAATTTCTCTTAACTCAATGCAGAATAAACTTAGTACACTTCAACCCCTAAAGACTCAACTGGGGACATTTAAAACATTTTGAGAAACTTGGCTATTTCAGTTCCTATTTTTTCCAATGTCAGAAAGAATCTAACATAACTAAGTTCATGACCCTCTGTTGATCCTGTAGTGGGCAAAGTGTAGAGTTGACTCTAGACCAAGTCCGACATAATATAAATAATTCAAACTGCAGATGTCTCACCACTGAAAATATTTTGTGTTTTATGTCCCCACTTGGGCTGGCAAAGGTCAGTGTACAAATCACCCTGTACTGAGTTGACATAATTGAAATTAGAATTATATTTCTGGTATTTATATTCTGTAAAAAAAAATAGCTGCTGCATTTTTCCTTTGCAGATAAGACATCCATCCCTGAAACAATTGAAAACCATGATGGTATGTTGGAACCCGATGAAACAGTCATTCCTTCCATTAAAGGTAATATTTATTGTTAAAGTTGGCCATCTGAAACCTGATCTAGGGGCTTTTTACAGTCTTGCACATTCTTTATGTCAAAGTATGCCATCCTTATGCTTTCAGTCTGTGCAAAAAATTGAACGTTACTTGTGGCTATTTGAAAGATATCTGTTATATGTCCTCTAATACCTGTGATGGGAGAAATATGGATTTCATCCTTTGATGACTAAAGGCTTGAGGAAAACACTCATCCTGTACTATGTCAGAAGTTTCAAAATGACACTGAAAACATGTGAAAACAGTTTCTTTAAATGCTTCCAGTTAAGCCTATATTCCCAAATCCAGCTTAATTGAAAACAGATTTACAGTCCATCCTCTACGGGCTAAACTGGGGACATTTAACACGGATATATTGAAGCTAACGATCTTTCAAGTTTTTCTTAAAACTCAATGCAGTATAAACTTTATACACTTCAACTCCTACAGACCCAACTGGGGACACATAACACCATTTGAGAAACACAGCTTTATCAAGATGTATTTTTTTCTAATGTCAGAATGAATCGAAACTGACAACACAGAATTTACGCTTCCCTGATGATTCTGTAGTGAGCAAAGGGTATACTCAATTCTAGATCAAATCTGACATAATTCTCACTGAAACTGTCGTAACTCTGAAAATATTTGTGTTAAATGCCCCCACTTGGGTCGGTGAAGGTCAGTGTACAAATCTTTCTGTAATGTGCGTGGATAATTGAAATTGATATTACGTTTCGGGTATTTCTTCAGGGCTTGAAATTTGATTGTTTTCACCTGTTGTTTCAAATTTACATTGTGCTATAACAGCTCAAGTGATTTGCCATTTGTTCTGTCCCGTTTACGTGCTGCACATGCATGGAAGTCAGGGCTTAAATTTCATTATATTTAGCGACAATCCACACATGAAGCAAAATAGTAGTATTGTATTAGCTGGAAGTGATTTTGCTAGAATCTTTATGAGAATCGGATTCTGATTGAAGTTTAGGCCCTGGTGTTTGTGGTTTATTGTACCAGAGTTGTTTTCAACAGAGGGTTGAAATTTATCTAAAATATCTCGATTATTTTTTATTAAAGGCCAAAGAAATTTAACATTGCGCATAACTGCTTGAGCAAGTTGTGTAGATTGTGGGATGACTTGTTAAAAATAGAGTGGGACAATTCGCCTAGCCATTTTATTAAGTTTGGGTGAAAAAAAAGATAGTTGTTTTTTTTCTTTATCGATAATGCATCCATCCAAGATACCATTGAAAACAATAACAGTATGTTGGAACTGGATGAAACAGTTAGCCGTTATTAGATCTATTGGTTATGGTTAAATTTGTTTATCTGAGAACAGATGTACAGTCCATTCTCTATGGGCTGAACTGGGGACATTAAACACTGACATATTTAAGCTAAGTCTCTTCCAATTTTCTCTTAAAACTCAATTCAGTGTAAACTTTATACACTTCAACTCCCACAGACCAAACTGGGGATATATAACACAATTTGAGAAACACATCTTTATCAGTTGCAATTTTTTCTAACGTCAGAAAGAATCGAAACTAACAACACACAATTTACGCTTCCCTGATAATGCTGTAGTGAGCAAAGGGTATACTCAATTCAAGATCAAAGCTGACATAATACTCACTGAAACTGTCGTAACTCGGAAAATATTTGTGTTAAATGTCCCCAGTTGGGTCGGCGAAGTTCAGTGTACAAGTCTTTCTGTATTGTGTTTACATAATTGAAATTGAGATTATGTTTCAGGTATTTCTTCAGGGCTTGAAATTTGATTGTTTTCACAGCACCCGTTGTTCCAAATTTACATTGTGCTATAACAGCTCAAGTGATTTGCCATTTGTTCTGTCCTGTTTACATGCTGCACATGCATGGAGTTCAGGGCTTAAATTCTATTATATTTAGCGAGAATCCACACACGAAACAAAATAGTAGTTTGTATTAGCTGGAAGTGATTTTGCGAGAATCTTTATGAGAATCGGATTCTATATTCTCATTGAAATTTAAGCCCTGGTGTCTGTGGCTTATTGTGCCAGTGTTGTTTTCAACAAAGGGTTGGAATTTATCTGAAATATCTCAATTATTTTTTAAGAAAGGCCAAAGAAATTTAACATTGCGCATAACTGCTTGAGTAAGTGGTGTAGATTGTGGGATGACTTGTTAAAAATAAAATGGGACAATTCGCCTAGGCGTTCTATTAATTTTTTTGTGAAAAAAAAGATAGTTGCTTTTTTTTTCATTATCAATAATGCATCCATCCAAGATACCACTGAAAACGAAAATGGTATGTTGGAACTGGATGGAAGAGTTAGCCGTTATTAGATCTATTGGTTATGGTTAAATTTGTTTATCTGAGAACAGATGTACAGTCCATTCTCTATGGGCTGAACTGGGGACATTAAACACTGACATATTTAAGCTAAGTCTCTTCCAATTTTCTGTTAAAACTCAATTCAGTGTAAACTTTATACACTTCAACTCCCACAGACCAAACTGGGGACATATAATAATAACACAATTTGAGAAACACATCTTTATCAGTTGCAATTTTTTCTAACGTCAGAAAGAATCGAAACTAACAACACAGAATTTATGCTTCCCTGATAATGCTGTAGTGAGCAAAGGGTATACTCAATTCTAGATCAAAGCTGACATAATTCTCACTGAAACTGTCGTAACTCGGAAAATATTTGTGTTGAATGTCCCCAGTTGGGTCGGCGAAGTTCAGTGTACAAGTCTTTCTGTATTGTGTTTACATAATTGAAATTGACATTATGTTTCAGGTATTTCTTAAGGGCTTGAAATTTGATTGTTTTGAGAGCACCTGTTGTTTCAAATTTACATTGTGCTATAACAGCTCAAGTGAATTGCCATTTGTTCTGTCCTGTTTACATGCTGCACATGCATGGAGTTCATGGCTTAAATTTTATTATATTTTGCGAGAATCTACACACGAAACAAAATAGGAGTATTGTATTAGCTGGAAGTGATTTTGCGAGAATCTTTATGAGAATCGGATTCTAGATTCTCATTGAAATTTAAGCCCTGGTGTTATTGTGCCAGTCTTGTTTTCAACAAAGGGTTGGAATTTATCTGAAATATCTCAATTATTTTTTAAGAAAGGCCAAAGAAATTTAACATTGCACATAACTGCTTGAGTAAGTGGTGTAGATTGTGGGATGACTTGTTAAAAACAAGAGGGATGTTACATCCCAACGCTCACCTACATTCGCGCTTGATAATGTCGTTCCAATGTAACATGCCTAAAATTTAGTTAATTTAAATCATTAACTGGGCATCAAATGATTAATGTGGTTTATGTGATGGCTTTGGAAAGTCTATATTTCTGCATTTATTATATATCAATTCAACATAGAATCATTGGATATAAAAGCATTTATTTCTTTTAGAAATGTTTATGATTAAGAATATGAATCGTGAGGCCAGATATTAAATCATAAATAAGAATTAGGAAAGGCTTTCATAAATCACTGAAATTGTAATTGAAGAACATTCATTGGTTAAAGAGTAGTTGCGGAAAAACATTCGTTCAAGAAAGTGACTATAAGTCCCAACAAAAATACATCACATCAACAACTAAAATAAGCCTTAATGTTACTAGTAACAAGAATGAGAAAGTATTAAATAAAAAAAAAAGTTTAAAAAACTTTTTTTTAAAGAAAGTGAATATAAGTCCCAAAAATCCCCCTCAAATTCCTCAAATATGCATGTAATAAGGGC
Organism: Pictodentalium vernedei; assembly: GCA_031216915.1. Classification (NCBI taxonomy): domain Eukaryota; kingdom Metazoa; phylum Mollusca; class Scaphopoda; order Dentaliida; family Dentaliidae; genus Pictodentalium; species Pictodentalium vernedei. The sequence continues at coordinate 8,647,979 of CM062288.1, read as the reverse complement.
GCAACGTTACCGCAATGTAGTTCAGTAACCCATGCGTACAATATCAATTGCCTGGAAAGACACATAGAAACAGAACTCACCTTAACACCTCACCTTACCACAAACTTTTAGAACTTAAAATTGAGTAAGTCAGAGAAAAACGTGAACATTGTGACTGAAAAAAAGAAAAGAAATCAGTTAAATTCTGCATACAGTAGGGTTAATACCTACAGTTGTTATTGAAATGAGAAAATAAACAGTAATGAGAGGTGAAGGCAACACAATCTGCACAAAAGCTGACTTTAACCCAAATTCTTACAACATCTAAACGCTAATTCTTACAACAAGTTTTGGCAGAAAATCAGCCTCAAAGTCCTCAAATATGCATGTAATGAGGGTTAAATATTACTGCAATGGAGTTCTGTAACCCAAGTGTAGAATATTAATCGCCTGGAAAGACACATAGAAACACAACTCACCTAAACACAAAGTTTACAAAGTTTTACAACTTAAAATTTACTAAGTCCGAGAAAAACATGAAAATTTTGAGTGAAAAAAAAGAAAATTTCCATTAAATTTCTGCATACAGTAGGGTTAATACCTACAGTTGTTATTGAACTATGAAAATCAACAGTAATGAGAAGTTAAAGCACCACAATCTGCACAAAAGCTGACTTTAACGCAAATTCTTACAACACCTAAACGCAAATTCTTACAACTTTTGGCAGAAAATTTTAGGTAAAATTTGGAAAAAAAAGTCGTAGTATCAGGGTTAAATACTATTCTGAGAGTCCGCTACAACCTACATATGCAATATCAAAGGCCTGAGCCCACTGATCTTTGAGAACTCACCTTAACACCTCACCTTAACACAAACTTTTAGAACTTAAAATTTACTAAGTCTGAGAAAAACATGAGAATTTTGACTGAAAAAAAAGAAAATTTCCTTTAAATTCCTGTATACAGTCGGGTTAATACCTACAGTTGTTATTGAAATATGAAAATCAACAGTAATGAGAAGTTAAAGCACCACAATCTGCACAAAAGCTGACTTTAACGCAAATTCTTACAACACCTAAACGCTAATTCTTACAACAAGTTTTGGCAGAAAATCAGCCTCAAATTCCTCAAATATGCATGTAATGAGGGTTAAATATTACTGCAATGGAGTTCAGTAACCCAAGTGTAGAATATTAATCGCTTGGAAAGACACATAGAAACACAACTCACATAAACACAAAGTTTACAAAGTTTTACAACTTAAAATTTACTAAGTCCGAGAAAAACATGAAAGTTTTGAGTAAAAAAAAGGAAAATTTTCGTTAAATTTCTGCATACAGTAGGGTTAATACCTACAGTTGTTATTGAATATGAAAATCAACAGTAATGAGAAGTTAAAGCAGCACAATCTGCACAAAAGCTGACTTTAACACAAATTCTTACAACACCTAAACGCAAATTCTTACAACAACTTTTGGCAGAAAATTTTAGGTGAAATTTGCAAAAAAGTCGTAGTATGAGGGTTAAATACTGTTCTAATAGTCCCCTACAACCCACATATGCAATATCAAAGGCCTGAGCCCACTGATGTTTGAGAAATTAACCTTAACATTAAATCTTACAATATTGGACACGCCGGACGCCGACGCTGACGCCCGAGGTTATGACAATAGCTCACCACATCTTACAGATGCAGGTGAGCTAATAAAATGGGACAATTCGCCTAGTCGTTCTATTAATTTTTTGTGAAAAAAAGAGTGTTGCTTTTTTTTCTTTATCAATAATGCATCCATCCAAGATACCATTGAAAACGATAATGGTATGTTGGACTGGATGGAAGAGTTAGCCCTTATTAGAGGTAATAGTTATGGTTAAAGTTGTTTATCTGAAACCTGATCTATAGGAGCTTACCATCTAGACATCTTTTCTGTCAAATTATGGCATCGTTATGTTGTCCTATTGACTCATCTTTGAAAAGTACCTCTTTGAGTCGGTATAAAACGAAAGATTTCTATTATATATCCTCAGTAAAACCTGTGATGGGAGAAGTATGAAATTCATACCCTGATGACTGTAAAGGATCTAGGAAAGAACTCATCCTGTATTATGACAGAAGTTTCAAAATTCCACTATGAAAATATGTTAAAATATCTTCTATAAATGCCTCCACTTGAGCCTTTATTTCCAAATCCAGTTCAATTAAGAACAGATTGACAGTTCATTGTATACAGGCTAAACTGGGAACATATCACACTGATGTATTTAAGCTAAGGCTCTTTCAATTTTTTCTTAACTCAATACACAATAAACGTTGTACACTTCAGCCCCTACAGACTTAACTGGGGACATTTAACACATTTTGAGAAACTTAGCTATATCACTTTCCATTGTTTCCAGTGTCAAAAAGAAGCAAATCTAACATAGCTAAGTTCATGACCGCCTGTTGATTCTGTAGTGGACAGAGTGTACAGTTGGTTCTAGATCAAGTCTGAGATGGTTCAAATAATTCAAACGGAAGTTGTCACAACTCTGAGAATATTTGTGTTTTATGTCCCCAGTTGGGCTGGCAAAGGTCAGTGTACAATTCATCCTGTACTGAGTTGACATAATTGAAACTGACATTATATTTCAGGTATTTATATTCTGTAAAAAAAAATAGTTGTTGCATTTTTTCTTTACAGATAAGACATCCATCCCTGAAACAATTGAAAACCATAGTGGCATGTTGGAACCCTATGAAACAGTTAGCACTTCCATTGAACGTAATATTTATTGTTAAAGTTAGCCATCTGAAACATGATCTAGGGGCTTTTTACAGTCTTGCACAATCTTTATGTCAAAGTATGCCACCCTTATGTTGTCCTATTGACTTGGCTTGAAAAAGTTCTGCTTTGAGTCTGTGCAAGAAACTGAAGTCACTCTGGACTATTTGAAAGACTTATATTATATGTCCTCTTTAATACCTGTGATGGGGAAAATATGGATTTTATTCTTTGATGACTAAAGGATCGAGGACAAAACTCATCCTGTATTATGTCAGAAGTTTCAAAATGACACTGAAAACATGTGAAAATATTTTCTTTAAATGCCTTCAGTTCAGCCTATATTCCCAAATCTAGCTTGAGAAGAGCTTTACAGTCCATCCTCTACGGGCTAAACTGGGGTCATTTAACACGAATATATTGAAGCTAACGATCTTTCAATTTTCTCTTAAAACTCAAAGCAGAATAAACTTTATTCAGTTCAAATCCTACAGACCCAACTGGGGACATATAACACAATTTGAGAAACACATCTTTATCAGTTACAGTTTTTGTGTCACTTGCTGTAAGCAGAGTCGACACATAGGGATCGCTATCTGTCGTCGTCCTCGTCGGTGTCGTCACACTGTTAATCCGCAACTCCTCCCAAACCGTGCGTCGGAATTCAACCAAACTTTCAGAATATCTTTCTTAGATGTTCTAGTTGTGCACCTCATGCTTTGATTTTGAATTTTTTAATTTTGGTGGTTTTACATGCCAAAATACCAAAATTTGGACTTATTCATTATTCTACAGTGACTTTTGTTAATCCGCAACTCCTCCTAAACCGTGTGTCGGAATTCAACCAAACTTTCAGGATATCTTGCATAGATGTTCTAGTTGTGCACCTCATGCTTTGATTTGTTCAATTTTGGGGGTTTTACATGCCAAAATACCAAAATTTGGACTTATTCATTATTCTACAGTGACTTTTGTTAATCCGCAACTCCTCTTAAACCGTGTGTCGGAATTCAACCAAACTTTCAGGATATCTTGCATAGATGTTCTAGTTGTGCACCTCATGCTTTGATTTGTTCAATTTTGGGGGTTTTACATGCCAAAATACCAAAATTTGGACTTATTCATTATTCTACAGTGACTTCTGTTAATCTGCAACTCCTCCTTAACCGTGTATCAGAATTCAACCAAACTTTCAGGATATCTTGCATGGGTGTTCTAGTTGTGCACCTCTCATGCTTTGATTTGTTCAGTTTAGGGGTTTTACGTGCCTAAATACCAAAATTTGGACTTATTCATTATTCTACAGTTACTTTTGTTAATCTGCAACTTCTCCTAAACTGTGTGTCGGAATTCAACCAAACTTTCAGGATATCTTGCATAGATGTTCTAGTTGTGTACTTCATGCTTTGATTTTTGATTTTTTCAATTGTGGGGGTTTTACATGCCGACCCACTCTATTTTTAACAAGTCATCCCACAATCTACACAACTTGCTCAAGCAGTTATGTGCAATGTTAAATTTCTTTGGCCTTTATTAAAAAATAATCAAGATATTTTAGATAAATTTCAACCCTCTGTTGAAAACAACACTGGCACAAAATAAGCCACAAACACCAGGGCCTAAACTCCAATGAGAATCCAGAATCTGATTCTCATGAAGATTCTCGCAAAATCACTTCCAGCTAATACAATACTACTATTTTGTTTCGTGTGTGGATTCTCGCAAAAAATAATAAAATTTAAGCCATGAACTCCATGTATATGCAGCATGTAAACGGGACAGGACAAATGGCAAATCTTTTGAGCTGTTATAGCACAATGTAAATTTGAAACAACAGGTGCTGTGAAAACAATCAAATTTCAAGCCCTGAAGAAATATCTGAAACATAATGTCAATTTCAATTATCTAAACACAATACAGAAAGACTTTTACACTGACCTTCAACAACCCAACTGGGGACATTTAACACAAATATTTTCAGAGTTACGACAGTTTCAGTGAGAATTATGTCAGCTTTGATCTAGAATTGAGTATACCCTTTGCTCACTACAGTATTATCAGGGAAGCGTAAATTCTGTGTTGTAAGTTTCAATTCTTTCTGGGCTGAACTGGGGAATTAAACACTAACATATTTAAACTGAGACTCTTTCAATTTTCTCTTAAAACTCAATGTAGTATAAACCTTATGCACTTTCAACTCCTACAGACCCAACTGGGGACATATAACACAATTTGAGAAATTCAGCTTTATTTGTTGCAATTTTTTCTAACGTTAGAAAGAATCAAAACTAACATCACATTACGCTTCCCCGATGATCCTGTAGTGAGCAAAGGGTAGAGATTATTCTTGATCAAATCTGACATAATTCTCACTGAAACTGTCGTAACTCTGAAAATATTTGTGTTAAATGTCCCCAGTTGGGTCGGTGTAAGTCGGTGTATGAATTTTTTTGTACTGTGTTCAGATAATTGAAATTGACATTATGTTTCAGGTATTTCTTCAGGGCTTGAAATTTGATTGTTTTCACAGCACCTGTTGTTTCAATTTACATTGTGCTATAACAGCTCAAGTGATTTGCCATTTGTTCTGTCCTGTTTACATGCTGCATATGCATGGAGTTCAGGGCTTAAATTTTATAATATTTAGCGAGAATCCACACAAGAAACCAAATAGTAGTATTGTATTATCGGGAAGTGATTTTGCGAGAATCTTTATGAGAATAGGATTCTACATTCTCAATAAAATTTAAGCCCTGGTGTTTGTGGCTTATTGTGCTTGTGTTGTTTTCATCAAAGGATTGAAATTTATCTAAAATATCTCAATTATTTTTTAATTAAGGCCAAAGAAATTTAACTTTTTCACGATACCACCATAACATAACTGCTACTACTGTTTTTTTCTCTATCAAGTATTAATGTGGGAAACGTAGCCAAAATTTTGATTTCCTCCCTTGATAAACAAGGGAAGGAGAAACAATCAAAATTGAGCAAAAACTGGTCCGAAATGACCCCGTTCTAGTCTCAAGGGAGCACCTGAACCGGTGTCCAACTCTCATTCAAGAAGTGACAACTGCCGGTGTTCATGCGCGAAGCCATGCTCTTCATTTCCACGTTTCCCAAGTTGGCGGATGAAACGTTCGTCTCTTCAAGTCAAAAAATTAATTTTTTTGAGGAAATGTAGCTTCTGAAGCTACAGCAGGCTGTGGATTAGCTTACAATTTATGGGCACCTACAAGTGCAATCTAGAAATTGAATGTCTGGGGTGTTCAGTTTATTTTTTTCATTTAATCATTTTTAGCTCAACTTGACTTCAGTCAAGCTGAGGTATTGTCATGGTCTGTCTGTCTGTCTGTCCATCAACACGGCACGGGCTAGGGGCCATATTTCTTTATGTAGCTTCATGAAACTTTACAGATAAGTTCCTTATAACTGAAGTATGAGAACGTCCCCTTTTGGAGCCGATCCAAAATTCAAGATGGCCGCCAGCGGCCATTTTGTTAAAAAAATGAAGTCTTCCGCTGTTTTACCCAGAACTTCTAGAGTTTTTGTCATAATGAAATATTTTTTAGCATACAGGTGTAGCAGCATCAGATACATAACATATAATACGTGTTTATTTCTCTTGCATATACGATGCAGGTTATTGGCGTTTAATGTAATGTTTGTGGTCAGAACTGTTATATTTGTTTTCAAGTCATACAACACGGGCTACAGGCCGCATTTCTTTACATAGCTTCACGAAACTTCATAAATATGTTTCTTATAACAGTCAGACGAGAACGTCCCCTTTTGGAGCCGATCCGAAATTTAAGATGGCCGCCAGCGGCCATTTTGTTAAAAATGAATTTTTTAGGTATTTTTACCCAGAACATCTACAGTTTTTGTCACAATGAAATAATTTTTAGCATACAGCAAAAGCATCATCAGTTACATAACATATAATACGTTTTTTTTTTATTATGTATATATTATGGGAGTTATTGGTGTTTAATGTCATTTTAGTGGTCAGAATGGTTTTATTTGTTTTTATGTAATACAACACAGGCTACAAGCCGCATTTCTTTATGTAGCTTCACGAAACTTCACAAATATGTTTCTTATGCCCATCTGACAAGAACGTCCCTTTTTTGAGCAGATGCGAAATTCAAGATGGCCGCCAAAGGTCATTTTGTTTAAAAAAAAAAAATGGAGTTTTTCAGTATTTTACCCAGTACTTCTACAATACGTTTTTTTCTCTCATGCATATACAATGGATGTTATTAGTGTTTAATGTCACTTTAATTTTTACATGTCTATTCCATTTGCTCAAAGGAAATGACTCCATATTGTTGTAGTTTCAAATGTAACATCACCCTTCATTTTCACTGTATCATTATTTTTTCAATTTTATTGTCCAAGTTGAGCTACAGTGTCATTGACACTTTCATTCTTGTTAACTTTTTTCTTTTTGACAGATTTTGATTCTGCTAGCTCTGAGATTGCTGATTACACTGATGATGACAGCGACTATGATCCCGGATTTGATAATTCAACTTCAGATTATTCAGATAGTGACGATAGTATCAGTTCTGTAGAACATGCCAGTTTTTCAAACAATTCAGTTGCCTGCACAATTTCGAAACATGGTAGCCGTGAGAACCAAGTCCATGAAATTAGTAGTTCTGCAAATGTGCATAATGTTGAACTTGATTCAGAAGAAAATGGAACCGAAGTTGAGGAACCAAGAAAAGATATAACTGTCTGCATCACATCAAATCCTGAACGTCGAAAATATGCTAAAAAAAATTTTTGCATGTTCAGTAACGTTGGGTAAGCTAAGCTACCAAGACATTTAAGGTGTCAACATAAATCTGAGGAAATAGTTCCAAAGTATGAAACAGAAACTGATATGACAAAGAAAAAAGTTCTGTTGTTGAAAATTAGGAATCTTGGGATGCATTTACATAATTCTAAAGTTCTGCGAAATGGAACTGGGACATTACAAGTTTCATACAGACAGAAAAAAATACTTCACCAAGTAAATACGTGCCATGTGAGCATTGTTTGGGGGTATTACAGTAAACGGGAACTTTGGATCCATTGTCGTAGATGCCCATGTGCTCCAACTAGCAATACAAAAAAGCGGAAGCCTGTTGCAAGTGGTAAACTTCTTTTTCCATGTCCAGTTCAAACATCCAATATGCTCAAAAGTGTTTTGTCAACAATGAAAAATGATAATATTGGTCTCATTGTGAAAAAGGATCCTTTGATTATACAGTTTGGAGAGAAAGTGTTAATGAGAAAAAGAAACAATAAAGAACACCATCAGTATTTGAGAAATTCACTGAGAGAAATTGGTCGATTGGTGAATGCAGTCAGAGAATGTTGTAAAAATGAACAAATATCTGCAACTGATCTCATCAGTCCAAAAATGTTTAAGACTGTAACACAAGCAGCCAAACAATTATCGGAGTATGACATAATACTCGTATCTTCCGAGTTCACCATCCATTGTTTTAAAATTGGGACACTCAATGCACAAGTGCGCGAAAATCCTTAAAGGGAATGCATTACTAAATAGTGATAAGATTCAAAATCAGAAAGCCACTGATTTCATTCAACTATATGAAATGAACTGGTTCGATGAAGTTTCTGCTCAAGCTCTAGAAACATTAAACACTAGAAAACGTAATAAGCAAATATTTCTTCCCTTAGTGAAAGGTGTGCAGCTACTTATGGATCATGTGAAAGCTGTTGCAGAAGATGCCACCACATGCTTGAAACAAGAAAGCAAAGACAAGAAACTCTGGACAATCCTTGCAGAAACAAGTTTGACATACATTCTAGTATTCAACAGACGAAGGCAAGGAGAAGTGTCAAAATTAAAAGTTAGTGAGTGGAATAACAGACATCTTAACCCTTTACCCAACATAACGGCCGAAACCGGCCAGCACTTTTATCAAAAATCGCCAATTAATTTTCAAAATATTTTCATTTTTTGTCTCAAAAACATAGGTTATGACCCTTCGTTGGAACGAGCTCTTCGAGCTCGTTCCAACGAGGGGTCATAACCTATGTTTTTGAGACAAAAAATGAAAAAAAATAGTTATTCAAGAATTTTTTTTGCAAGTGTCGTCTGCTTTTCATGTTAGGTAAAGGGTTAATGTAGAAGAAGATATGATGGAAGGATTTTCAGTATTTGAAATAAAACTATGTTCAACATTATAAGGGTTGAATTGAGGGGAAAAAGAGGAAGAAATGTTCCACTGCTTCTAACTCCAAATTTAGTAAACTGGGTTTATTGAAATAAGAAACACATTTGGGATTTCTGATTCAAATGAATATGTGTTTGCACGAGGTTATGCATCTGAGAACCATATCAGAGGTGGTGATTGCATAAAAACATTTAGTTTACGGTCTACAAAACTTCGAAAACATATTGGAACCATTTCACAAATTATAAGTTTAAGAGAACGAATAGGACATTCTTGCTGACTTCATGGGTCAAAATGTCCAAGTGCATCGGGAATACTATCGTTTACCACAACAAACTATGCAAATAGCCAAAGTGTCAAAACTTCTACTAGCTTTGGAAAATGGACAGCTGACAAGGTTAAAAGGGAAAAACCTAGATGAAGTTATAGTTGAAAGTGAAGGTGAATGAAAATATCACATTCCAACTCTCAGGTTTGATTTGCAGTAAATGACAAAATCACACTGGGATGCATAACATAGAAACAGTTGGCAACTTGCCCAGGAGCGATTAGCCCATACAACGTTTCCTTTACTATATGTGCATAAAATGTATGATCATTTGAATCTGAAGCCTTGTCAAACATTGAAAATTTGAAATGTGAATTTACCAAGGTGTCTCATATTCAATCCCAGTGGGTTATTTCCCCTCATAATTTGGGTGGGAGGACTATTGTAATAAGCTCTGTCTGTCCACCTATCGCTGTCCAAAATTAAAGCTTTAGTTTGCCTCATACAATCGTAACATAATTTAGTAGTTCAGTATTTCACTAGGGTAGCACAAGGGGCTGAAATACGTCCCCATTCCCAATAAAAAAATGACACATTTTTTCCCAATTTCCAAACACAAATTTCCGAACACTGACCAACAATATTTCTAAAAAATGATACTGAAAATGATTCCAATAAATGTTAAGCCAAATGAATATCTGCTGCATTCCCATGCCAACAACCTTTCTATTATACAATACCATACTAAAGTGGCATCACAAGAGGATAAAGGGGTCAGAAAAGACAACAAATCAACTGTATGTTTGATAATATTACAATTATAAAACAAAAAGTGTTCACTACAAAGTATTTGTGCATTTTTTGAAAATTCCCAATTTTGATTTTATGACAAGTATTTTCCTAATCTGTAGGGACTCGGCCACATTCCCAAAATAGCTAGTTAAAACCCTGACGTTAGCTGCGGTGAAAACACATGTCAAATTAAATGTGTTTTGATCTGATATTTTTACAGATTTTCCGAAGTAGAATTTTCACAATTTTATTTTGTCTGTTTGAAAACCTCAGTTTGCCTCAATTAATTAGTCCCCCACGGTGAAACTGTGATGGACTTATGCGTTGCACTCCATCTGCCTGTCTGTCTGTCCATCCCTCTGTCCACCTGTTACCACCTATATCTCGGAAGTGCCTTGATGCATTTGATTCAAATTTTCAGATATGAAGGGGACTGGTGAACGCTTGATGCACATAAATTTTTTTTCGAAAAAAATGAAAAATGGCTGTCTGGGGGCCATTTTTGTCAGAATAATTGGTTATATGCTCAGAACTTTTGACCAATGCATCCGATTGTGATTATTTTTGGTATCACCATAAGATGAATAACATATAATACAGGTTTTTGTCTTGTGCATAAATTATGCAAATTAGCCGTGCTCAACTTCTTTTTAGGTGCAATATTTTTGTTTTGTCGAATGTTGTGCCCTGTTACCGCCTGTATCTCAAAAACGCCATGATGCATTTGATTCAAATTTTCAGATATGATGGGGACTGGTGATATCTTGATGCACGTACATTTTTTTTCGTAAAAAAATAAAAAATGGCTGCCTGGCGGCCATTTTTGTTAAAACTTGTGAATAATTGGTTATATGCTCAGAACTTTTGACCAATGCATCCGATTGTGATTATTTTTGGTATCAGCATAAGATGAATAACATATAATACGGGTTTTTGTCTTGTGCATAAATTATGCAAATTAGGCATGCTCAACTTCTTTTTAGGTGCAAAATTTTTGTTTTGTCGAATGTTGTGCCCTGTTCAAATTTTCTGATATGATGGGGACTGGTGAACTCTTGAGCACGTAAATTTTTTTTCCTAAAAAATTGAAAAATGGCCTTCTGGCGGACATTTTTGTCGGAAATTGTGCATATTCGCCTGTTACCACTTGTATCTCAGAAGTGCCTTGATGCATTTGATTCAAAGTTTCCAATATGATGGGGACTTGTGAACTCTCGATGTACATAAATTTTGTTTTACGGAAAAAATTAACAAATGGCCCCCTGGCCATTTTTGTCAGAAATTGTGCATACCGTGGGGGACGATTATCTTATCATGGGCGATCAGAGTTTGCACTTGTTGGAATTGCGTTTGGTTCTTCTTGTCACTGAGAAAAGAGAACAGAAATTTTTATCTTTGTGGCTACAGTGTATATACAGTCGATTAGAGATCAGTATATCTACAATGTATATACAGTCGATTAGAGATCAGTATATCTACAGCGTATATACAGTTGATTAGAGATCAGTATATCTACAGCGTACATACAGTCGATTACAGATCAGTATATCTACAGCGTACATACAGTCGATTAGAGATCAGTATATCTACAATGTATATACAGTCGATTAGAGATCAGTATATCTACAGAATATATACAGTCGATTAGACATCAGTATATCTACAATGTATATACAGTCGATTAGAGATCAGTATATCTACAATGTATATACAGTCGATTAGAGATCAGTATATTTACAGCGTATATACAGTTGATTAGAGATCAGTATATCTACAGCGTACATACAGTCGATTAGAGATCAGTATATCTACAATGTATATACAGTCGATTAGAGATCAGTATATCTACAGCGTATATACAGTCGATTACAGATCAGTATATCTACAGCGTATATACAGTCGATTAGAGATCAGTATATCTACAATGTATATACAGTCGATTAGAGATCATTATATCTACAGCGTATATACAGTTGATTAGAGATCAGTATATCTACAGCGTATATACAGTCAATTAGAGATCAGTATATCTACAGCGTATATACAGTCGATTAGAGATCAGTATATCTACAGCGTATATACAGTCGATTAGAGATCAGTATATCTACAGAATATATACAGTCGATTAGACATCAGTATATCTACAATGTATATACAGTCGATTAGAGATCAGTATATCTACAGAATATATACAGTCGATTAGACATCAGTATATCTACAATGTATATACAGTCGATTAGAGATCAGTATATCTACAGAATATATACAGTCGATTAGAGATCAGTATATCTACAGAATATATACAGTCGATTAGACATCAGTATATCTACAGCGTATATACAGTCGATTAGAGATCAGTATATCTACAGAATATATACAGTCGATTAGACATCAGTATATCTACAATGTATATACAGTCGATTAGAGATCAGTATATCTACAGAATATATACAGTCGATTAGAGATCAGTATATCTACAGTGTATATACAGTCGATTAGAGATCAGTATATCTACAGCATATATACAGTCGATTAGACATCAGTATATCTACAGCATATATACAGTCGATTAGAGATCAGTATATCTACAGCGTATATACAGTCGATTAGAGATCAGTATATCTACAGAATATATACAGTCGATTAGACATCAGTATATCTACAATGTATATACAGTCGATTAGAGATCAGTATATCTACAGAATATATACAGTCGATTAGACATCAGTATATCTACAATGTATATACAGTCGATTAGACATCAGTATATCTACAATGTATATACAGTCGATTAGAGATCAGTATATCTACAGAATATATACAGTCGATTAGACATCAGTATATCTACAATGTATATACAGTCGATTAGAGATCAGTATATCTACAGTGTATATACAGTCGATTAGAGATCAGTATATCTACAGCGTACATACAGTCGATTAGAGATCAGTATATCTACAGCATATATACAGTCGATTAGAGATCAGTATATCTACAGCGTATATATAGTCAACTAGAGATCAGTATATCTACAGCATATATACAGTCGATTAGAGATCAGTATATCTACAGCGTATATACAGTCGATTAGAGATCAGTATATCTACAATGTATATACAGTCGATTAGACATCAGTATATCTACAATGTATATACAGTCGATTAGAGATCAGTATATCTACAGAATATATACAGTCGATTAGACATCAGTATATCTACAATGTATATACAGTCGATTAGAGATCAGTATATCTACAGCGTATATACAGTCGATTAGAGATCAGTATATCTACAGCGTATATACAGTCGAGTAGAGATCAGTATATCTACAGAATATATACAGTCGATTAGAGATCAGTATATCTACAGCGTACATACAGTCGAGTAGAGATCAGTATATCTACAGCGTATATACAGTCGAGTAGAGATCAGTATATCTACAATGTATATACAGTCGATTAGAGATCAGTATATCTACAGCGTATATACAGTCGATTAGAGATCAGTATATCTACAGCGTATATACAGTCGAGTAGAGATCAGTATATCTACAGCGTACATACAGTCGATTACAGATCAGTATATCTACAGCGTATATACAGTCGATTAGAGATCAGTATATCTACAGCGTATATATAGTCAACTACAGATCAGTATATCTACAGCGTACATACAGTCGATTACAGATCAGTGTATGTACAGCGTATATACAGTCGATTAGAGATCAGTATATCTACAGCGTATATACAGTCGATTAGAGATCAGTATATCTACAGCATATATACAGTCGATTAGAGATCAGTATATCTACAGCGTATATATAGTCAACTAGAGATCAGTATATCTACAGCATATATACAGTAGATTAGAGATCAGTATATCTACAGCGTATATACAGTCGATTAGAGATCAGTATATCTACAGCGTATATACAGTCGATTAGACATCAGTATATCTACAATGTATATACAGTCGATTAGAGATCAGTATATCTACAGCGTATATACAGTCGATTAGAGATCAGTATATCTACAGCGTACATACAGTCGATTACAGATCAGTATATCTACAGCGTATATACAGTCGATTAGAGATCAGTATATCTACAGCGTATATATAGTCAACTACAGATCAGTATATCTACAGCGTACATACAGTCGATTACAGATCAGTGTATGTACAGCGTATATACAGTCGATTAGAGATCAGTATATCTACAGCGTATATATAGTCAACTAGAGATCAGTATATCTACAGCGTATATACAGTCGATTAGAGATCAGTATATCTACAGCGTATATACAGTCGATTAGAGATCAGTATATCTACAGAATATATACAGTCGATTAGACATCAGTATATCTACAATGTATATACAGTCGATTAGAGATCAGTATATCTACAGCGTATATACAGTCGATTAGAGATCAGTATATTTACAATGTATATACAGTCGATTAGAGATCAGTATATCTACAGCGTATATACAGTCGATTAGAGATCAGTATATCTACAGCGTATATATAGTCAACTAGAGATCAGTATATCTACAGCATATATACAGTAGATTAGAGATCAGTATATCTACAGCGTATATACAGTCGATTAGAGATCAGTATATCTACAGCGTATATATAGTCAACTAGAGATCAGTATATCTACAGCATATATACAGTAGATTAGAGATCAGTATATCTACAGCGTATATACAGTCGATTAGAGATCAGTATATCTACAGCGTATATATAGTCAACTAGAGATCAGTATATCTACAGCATATATACAGTCGATTAGAGACCAGTATATCTACAGCGTATATACAGTCGATTACAGATCAGTATATCTACAGCGTATATACAGTCGATTAGAGATCAGTATATCTACAGCGTATATACAGTCGATTAGAGATCAGTATATCTACAATGTATATACAGTCGATTAGAGATCAGTATATCTACAGCGTATATACAGTCGATTACAGATCAGTATATCTACAGCGTACATACAGTCGTTTACAGATCAGTATATCTACAGCGTACATACAGTCGATTAGAGATCAGTATATCTACAATGTATATACAGTCGATTAGAGATCAGTATATCTACAGAATATATACAGTCGATTAGACATCAGTATATCTACAATGTATATACAGTCGATTAGAGATCAGTATATCTACAATGTATATACAGTCGATTAGAGATCAGTATATTTACAGCGTATATACAGTTGATTAGAGATCAGTATATCTACAGCGTACATACAGTCGATTAGAGATCAGTATATCTACAATGTATATACAGTCGATTAGAGATCAGTATATCTACAGCGTATATACAGTCGATTAGAGATCAGTATATCTACAGCGTATATACAGTCGATTAGAGATCAGTATATCTACAGCGTATATACAGTCGATTACAGATCAGTATATCTACAGTGTATATACAGTCGATTACAGATCAGTATATCTACAGCGTATATACAGTCGATTAGAGATCAGTATATCTACAATGTATATACAGTCGATTAGAGATCATTATATCTACAGCGTATATACAGTTGATTAGAGATCAGTATATCTACAGCGTATATACAGTCAATTAGAGATCAGTATATCTACAGCGTATATACAGTCGATTAGAGATCAGTATATCTACAGCGTATATACAGTCGATTAGAGATCAGTATATCTACAGAATATATACAGTCGATTAGACATCAGTATATCTACAATGTATATACAGTCGATTAGAGATCAGTATATCTACAGAATATATACAGTCGATTAGACATCAGTATATCTACAATGTATATACAGTCGATTAGAGATCAGTATATCTACAGAATATATACAGTCGATTAGAGATCAGTATATCTACAGAATATATACAGTCGATTAGACATCAGTATATCTACAGCGTATATACAGTCGATTAGAGATCAGTATATCTACAGAATATATACAGTCGATTAGACATCAGTATATCTACAATGTATATACAGTCGATTAGAGATCAGTATATCTACAATGTATATACAGTCGATTAGACATCAGTATATCTACAATGTATATACAGTCGATTAGAGATCAGTATATCTACAGAATATATACAGTCGATTAGACATCAGTATATCTACAGCATATATACAGTCGATTAGAGATCAGTATATCTACAGCGTATATACAGTCGATTAGAGATCAGTATATCTACAGAATATATACAGTCGATTAGACATCAGTATATCTACAATGTATATACAGTCGATTAGAGATCAGTATATCTACAGAATATATACAGTCGATTAGACATCAGTATATCTACAATGTATATACAGTCGATTAGACATCAGTATATCTACAATGTATATACAGTCGATTAGAGATCAGTATATCTACAGAATATATACAGTCGATTAGACATCAGTATATCTACAATGTATATACAGTCGATTAGAGATCAGTATATCTACAATGTATATACAGTCGATTAGACATCAGTATATCTACAATGTATATACAGTCGATTAGAGATCAGTATATCTACAGAATATATACAGTCGATTAGACATCAGTATATCTACAATGTATATACAGTCGATTAGAGATCAGTATATCTACAATGTATATACAGTCGATTAGACATCAGTATATCTACAATGTATATACAGTCGATTAGAGATCAGTATATCTACAGAATATATACAGTCGATTAGACATCAGTATATCTACAATGTATATACAGTCGATTAGACATCAGTATATCTACAATGTATATACAGTCGATTAGAGATCAGTATATCTACAGAATATATACAGTCGATTAGACATCAGTATATCTACAATGTATATACAGTCGATTAGACATCAGTATATCTACAATGTATATACAGTCGATTAGACATCAGTATATCTACAATGTATATACAGTCGATTAGAGATCAGTATATCTACAGAATATATACAGTCGATTAGACATCAGTATATCTACAATGTATATACAGTTGATTAGAGATCAGTATATCTGCAGCGTATATACAGTCGATTAGAGATCAGTATATCTACAGCATATATACAGTCGATTAGAGATCAGTATATCTACAGCGTATATACAGTCGATTACAGATCAGTGTATGTACAGCATATATACAGTCGATTAGAGATCAGTATATCTACAGCGTATATATAGTCAACTAGAGATCAGTATATCTACAGCATATATACAGTAGATTAGAGATCAGTATATCTACAGTGTACATACAGTCAATTAGACATCAGTATATCTACAATGTATATACAGTCGATTAGAGATCAGTATATCTACAGAATATATACAGTCGATTAGACATCAGTATATCTACAATGTATATACAGTCGATTAGAGATCAGTATATCTACAGTGTATATACAGTCGATTAGAGATCAGTATATCTACAGCATATATACAGTAGATTAGAGATCAGTATATCTACAGCGTATATACAGTCGATTAGAGATCAGTATATCTACAGCGTATATACAGTCGATTACAGATCAGTGTATGTACAGCATATATACAGTCGATTAGAGATCAGTATATCTACAGCATATATACAGTCGATTAGAGATCAGTATATCTACAGCGTATATACAGTCGATTAGAGATCAGTATATCTACAGCGTATATACAGTCGATTACAGATCAGTGTATGTACAGCATATATACAGTCGATTAGAGATCAGTATATCTACAGCGTATATATAGTCAACTAGAGATCAGTATATCTACAGCATATATACAGTAGATTAGAGATCAGTATATCTACAGTGTACATACAGTCAATTAGACATCAGTATATCTACAATGTATATACAGTCGATTAGAGATCAGTATATCTACAGAATATATACAGTCGATTAGACATCAGTATATCTACAATGTATATACAGTCGATTAGAGATCAGTATATCTACAGTGTATATACAGTCGATTAGAGATCAGTATATCTACAGCATATATACAGTAGATTAGAGATCAGTATATCTACAGCGTATATACAGTCGATTAGAGATCAGTATATCTACAGCGTATATACAGTCGATTACAGATCAGTGTATGTACAGCATATATACAGTCGATTAGAGATCAGTATATCTACAGCATATATACAGTCGATTAGAGATCAGTATATCTACAGCGTATATACAGTCGATTAGAGATCAGTATATCTACAGCGTATATACAGTCGATTACAGATCAGTGTATGTACAGCATATATACAGTCGATTAGAGATCAGTATATCTACAGCGTATATATAGTCAACTAGAGATCAGTATATCTACAGCATATATACAGTAGATTAGAGATCAGTATATCTACAGTGTACATACAGTCAATTAGACATCAGTATATCTACAATGTATATACAGTCGATTAGAGATCAGTATATCTACAATGTATATACAGTCGATTAGAGATCAGTATATCTACAATGTATATACAGTCGATTAGACATCAGTATATCTACAATGTATATACAGTCGATTAGAGATCAGTATATCTACAGAATATATACAGTCGATTAGACATCAGTATATCTACAATGTATATACAGTCGATTAGAGATCAGTATATCTACAGTGTATATACAGTCGATTAGAGATCAGTATATCTACAGCATATATACAGTAGATTAGAGATCAGTATATCTACAGCGTATATACAGTCGATTAGAGATCAGTATATCTACAGCGTATATACAGTCGATTACAGATCAGTGTATGTACAGCATATATACAGTCGATTAGAGATCAGTATATCTACAGCATATATACAGTCGATTAGAGATCAGTATATCTACAGCGTATATACAGTCGATTAGAGATCAGTATATCTACAGCGTATATACAGTCGATTACAGATCAGTGTATGTACAGCATATATACAGTCGATTAGAGATCAGTATATCTACAGCGTATATATAGTCAACTAGAGATCAGTATATCTACAGCATATATACAGTAGATTAGAGATCAGTATATCTACAGTGTACATACAGTCAATTAGACATCAGTATATCTACAATGTATATACAGTCGATTAGAGATCAGTATATCTACAGCGTATATACAGTCGATTAGAGATCAGTATATCTACAGCGTATATACAGTCGATTAGACATCAGTATATCTACAATGTATATACAGTCGATTAGAGATCAGTATATCTACAGCGTATATACAGTCGATTAGAGATCAGTATATCTACAGCGTACATACAGTCGATTACAGATCAGTATATCTACAGCGTATATACAGTCGATTAGAGATCAGTATATCTACAGCGTATATATAGTCAACTACAGATCAGTATATCTACAGCGTACATACAGTCGATTACAGATCAGTGTATGTACAGCGTATATACAGTCGATTAGAGATCAGTATATCTACAGCGTATATATAGTCAACTAGAGATCAGTATATCTACAGCGTATATACAGTCGATTAGAGATCAGTATATCTACAGCGTATATACAGTCGATTAGAGATCAGTATATCTACAGAATATATACAGTCGATTAGACATCAGTATATCTACAATGTATATACAGTCGATTAGAGATCAGTATATCTACAGCGTATATACAGTCGATTAGAGATCAGTATATTTACAATGTATATACAGTCGATTAGAGATCAGTATATCTACAGCGTATATACAGTCGATTAGAGATCAGTATATCTACAGCGTATATATAGTCAACTAGAGATCAGTATATCTACAGCATATATACAGTAGATTAGAGATCAGTATATCTACAGCGTATATACAGTCGATTAGAGATCAGTATATCTACAGCGTATATATAGTCAACTAGAGATCAGTATATCTACAGCATATATACAGTCGATTAGAGATCAGTATATCTACAGCGTATATACAGTCGATTAGAGATCAGTATATCTACAGCATATATACAGTCGATTAGAGATCAGTATATCTACAGCGTATATATAGTCAACTAGAGATCAGTATATCTACAGCATATATACAGTAGATTAGAGATCAGTATATCTACAGCGTATATACAGTCGATTAGAGATCAGTATATCTACAGCGTATATACAGTCGATTAGAGATCAGTATATCTACAGCGTATATACAGTCGATTAGAGATCAGTATATCTACAGCGTATATACAGTCGATTACAGATCAGTATATCTACAGCGTATATACAGTCGATTAGAGATCAGTATATCTACAGCGTATATAGGGTCGAGTAGAGATCAGTATATCTACAGCGTATATACAGTCGATTACAGATCAGTATATCTACAGCGTATATACAGTCGATTAGAGATCAGTATATCTACAGCGTATATAGGGTCGAGTAGAGATCAGTATATCTACAGCGTATATACAGTCGATTACAGATCAGTATATCTACAGCGTATATACAGTCGATTAGAGATCAGTATATCTACAGCGTATATAGGGTCGAGTAGAGATCAGTATATCTACAGCGTATATACAGTCGATTACAGATCAGTATATCTACAGCGTATATACAGTCGATTAGAGATCAGTATATCTACAGCGTACATACAGTCGATTAGAGATCAGTATATCTACAATGTATATAGGGTCGAGTAGAGATCAGTATATCTACAGCGTATATACAGTCGATTACAGATCAGTATATCTACAGCGTATATACAGTCGATTAGAGATCAGTATATCTACAGCGTACATACAGTCGATTACAGATCAGTATATTTACAATGTATATACAGTTGATTAGAGATCAGTATATCTACAGCGTATATACAGTCGATTAGAGATCAGTATATCTACAGCGTATATAGGGTCGAGTAGAGATCAGTATATCTACAGCGTATATACAGTCGATTACAGATCAGTATATCTACAGCGTATATACAGTCGATTAGAGATCAGTATATCTACAGCGTACATACAGTCGATTAGAGATCAGTATATCTACAATGTATATAGGGTCGAGTAGAGATCAGTATATCTACAGCGTATATACAGTCGATTACAGATCAGTATATCTACAGCGTATATACAGTCGATTACAGATCAGTATATCTACAGCGTATATACAGTCGATTAGAGATCAGTATATCTACAGTGTACATACAGTTGATTAGAGATCAGTATATCTACAGCGTACATACAGTCGATTAGAGATCAGTATATCTACAATGTATATAGGGTCGAGTAGAGATCAGTATATCTACAGCGTATATACAGTCGATTACAGATCAGTATATCTACAGCGTATATACAGTCGATTAGAGATCAGTATATCTACAGCGTACATACAGTCGATTAGAGATCAGTATATCTACAATGTATATAGGGTCGAGTAGAGATCAGTATATCTACAGCGTATATACAGTCGATTACAGATCAGTATATCTACAGCGTATATACAGTCGATTAGAGATCAGTATATCTACAGCGTACATACAGACGATTACAGATCAGTATATTTACAATGTATATACAGTTGATTAGAGATCAGTATATCTACAGCGTATATACAGTCGATTAGAGATCAGTATATCTACAGCGTATATAGGGTCGAGTAGAGATCAGTATATCTACAGCGTATATACAGTCGATTACAGATCAGTATATCTACAGCGTATATACAGTCGATTAGAGATCAGTATATCTACAGCGTACATACAGTCGATTAGAGATCAGTATATCTACAATGTATATAGGGTCGAGTAGAGATCAGTATATCTACAGCGTATATACAGTCGATTAGAGATCAGTATATCTACAATGTATATACAGTCGATTACAGATCAGTATATCTACAGCGTATATACAGTCGATTAGAGATCAGTATATCTACAGCGTACATACAGTCGATTAGAGATCAGTATATCTACAATGTATATACAGTCGAGTAGAGATCAGTATATCTACAGCGTATATACAGTCGATTACAGATCAGTATATCTACAGCGTATATACAGTCGATTAGAGATCAGTATATCTACAGCGTATATACAGTCGATTAGAGATCAGTATATCTACAATGTATATACAGTCGATTAGAGATCAGTATATCTACAGCGTATATACAGTCGATTAGAGATCAGTATATCTACAGCGTATATACAGTCGATTAGAGATCAGTATATCTACAGTGTACATACAGTTGATTAGAGATCAGTATATCTACAGCGTACATACAGTCGATTACAGATCAGTGTATGTACAGCGTATATACAGTCGATTAGAGATCAGTATATCTACAGCGTATATACAGTCGATTAGAGATCAGTATATCTACAGCGTATATACAGTCGAGTAGAGATCAGTATATCTACAGCGTATATACAGTCCATTACAGATCAGTATATCTACAGCGTATATACAGTCGATTAGAGATCAGTATATCTACAATGTATATAGGGTCGAGTAGAGATCAGTATATCTACAGCGTATATACAGTCGATTAGAGATCAGTATATCTACAATGTATATAGGGTCGAGTAGAGATCAGTATATCTACAGCGTATATACAGTCGATTAGAGATCAGTATATCTACAATGTATATACAGTCGATTAGAGATCAGTATATCTACAGCGTATATACAGTCGATTAGAGATCAGTATATCTACAGCGTATATACAGTCGATTAGAGATCAGTATATCTACAGTGTACATACAGTTGATTAGAGATCAGTATATCTACAGTGTACATACAGTTGATTAGAGATCAGTATATCTACAGCGTACATACAGTCGATTACAGATCAGTATATCTACAGTGTACATACAGTTGATTAGAGATCAGTATATCTACAGCGTACATACAGTCGATTAGAGATCAGTATATCTACAACGTATATACAGTCGATTAGAGATCAGTATATCTACAGCGTATATACAGTCGATTAGAGATCAGTATATCTACAGCGTATATACAGTCCATTACAGATCAGTATATCTACAGCGTATATACAGTCGATTAGAGATCAGTATATCTACAGCGTATATACAGTCGAGTAGAGATCAGTATATCTACAGCGTATATACAGTCGATTACAGATCAGTATATCTACAGCGTATATACAGTCGATTAGAGATCAGTATATCTACAGCGTATATAGGGTCGAGTAGAGATCAGTATATCTACAGCGTATATACAGTCGATTACAGATCAGTATATCTACAGCGTATATACAGTCGATTAGAGATCAGTATATCTACAGCGTATATACAGTCCATTACAGATCAGTATATCTACAGCGTATATACAGTCGATTAGAGATCAGTATATCTACAGCGTATATACAGTCGAGTAGAGATCAGTATATCTACAGCGTATATACAGTCGATTACAGATCAGTATATCTACAGCATATATACAGTCGATTAGAGATCAGTATATCTACAGCATATATACAGTCGATTAGAGATCAGTATATCTACAGCGTATATATAGTCAACTAGAGATCAGTATATCTACAGCATATATACAGTAGATTAGAGATCAGTATATCTACAGCGTATATACAGTCGATTAGAGATCAGTATATCTACAGCGTATATACAGTCGATTAGAGATCAGTATATCTACAGCGTATATACAGTCGATTAGAGATCAGTATATCTACAGCGTATATACAGTCGATTAGAGATCAGTATATCTACAGCGTATATATAGTCAACTAGAGATCAGTATATCTACAGCATATATACAGTAGATTAGAGATCAGTATATCTACAGCGTATATACAGTCGATTAGAGATCAGTATATCTACAGCATATATACAGTAGATTAGAGATCAGTATATCTACAGTGTACATACAGTCGATTAGAGATCAGTATATCTACAGCGTATATACAGTCGATTACAGATCAGTGTATGTACAGCGTATATACAGTCGATTAGAGATCAGTATATCTACAGCGTATATACAGTCGATTAGAGATCAGTATATCTACAGCATATATACAGTCGATTAGAGATCAGTATATCTACAGCGTATATTCAGTCGATTAGAGATCAGTATATCTACAGCGTATATACAGTCGATTAGAGATCAGTATATCTACAGCGTATATATAGTCAACTAGAGATCAGTATATCTACAGCATATATACAGTAGATTAGAGATCAGTATATCTACAATGTATATACAGTCGATTAGAGATCAGTATATCTACAGCGTATATACAGTCGATTAGAGATCAGTATATCTACAGCGTATATACAGTCGATTACAGATCAGTATATCTACAGCGTATATACAGTCGATTAGAGATCAGTATATCTACAGCGTATATAGGGTCGAGTAGAGATCAGTATATCTACAGCGTATATACAGTCGATTACAGATCAGTATATCTACAGCGTATATACAGTCGATTAGAGATCAGTATATCTACAGCGTATATACAGTCGATTACAGATCAGTATATCTACAGCGTATATACAGTCGATTAGAGATCAGTATATCTACAGCGTATATAGGGTCGAGTAGAGATCAGTATATCTACAGCGTATATACAGTCGATTACAGATCAGTATATCTACAGCGTATATACAGTCGATTACAGATCAGTATATCTACAGCGTATATACAGTCGATTAGAGATCAGTATATCTACAGCGTATATACAGTCGATTACAGATCAGTATATCTACAGCGTATATACAGTCGATTAGAGATCAGTATATCTACAGCGTATATAGGGTCGAGTAGAGATCAGTATATCTACAGCGTATATACAGTCGATTACAGATCAGTATATCTACAGCGTATATACAGTCGATTAGAGATCAGTATATCTACAGCGTACATACAGTCGATTAGAGATCAGTATATCTACAATGTATATAGGGTCGAGTAGAGATCAGTATATCTACAGCGTATATACAGTCGATTACAGATCAGTATATCTACAGCGTATATACAGTCGATTAGAGATCAGTATATCTACAGCGTACATACAGTCGATTACAGATCAGTATATTTACAATGTATATACAGTTGATTAGAGATCAGTATATCTACAGCGTATATACAGTCGATTAGAGATCAGTATATCTACAGCGTATATAGGGTCGAGTAGAGATCAGTATATCTACAGCGTA
This sequence comes from Pictodentalium vernedei, assembly GCA_031216915.1. Taxonomy (NCBI): domain Eukaryota; kingdom Metazoa; phylum Mollusca; class Scaphopoda; order Dentaliida; family Dentaliidae; genus Pictodentalium; species Pictodentalium vernedei. The sequence continues at coordinate 8,622,846 of CM062288.1, read as the reverse complement.
TATACAGTCGATTACAGATCAGTATATCTACAGCGTATATACAGTCGATTAGAGATCAGTATATCTACAGCGTACATACAGTCGATTAGAGATCAGTATATCTACAATGTATATAGGGTCGAGTAGAGATCAGTATATCTACAGCGTATATACAGTCGATTACAGATCAGTATATCTACAGCGTATATACAGTCGATTACAGATCAGTATATCTACAGCGTATATACAGTCGATTAGAGATCAGTATATCTACAGTGTACATACAGTTGATTAGAGATCAGTATATCTACAGCGTACATACAGTCGATTAGAGATCAGTATATCTACAATGTATATAGGGTCGAGTAGAGATCAGTATATCTACAGCGTATATACAGTCGATTACAGATCAGTATATCTACAGCGTATATACAGTCGATTAGAGATCAGTATATCTACAGCGTACATACAGTCGATTAGAGATCAGTATATCTACAATGTATATAGGGTCGAGTAGAGATCAGTATATCTACAGCGTATATACAGTCGATTACAGATCAGTATATCTACAGCGTATATACAGTCGATTACAGATCAGTATATCTACAGCGTATATACAGTCGATTAGAGATCAGTATATCTACAATGTATATAGGGTCGAGTAGAGATCAGTATATCTACAGCGTATATACAGTCGATTAGAGATCAGTATATCTACAATGTATATACAGTCGATTAGAGATCAGTATATCTACAGCGTATATACAGTCGATTAGAGATCAGTATATCTACAGCGTATATACAGTCGATTAGAGATCAGTATATCTACAGTGTACATACAGTTGATTAGAGATCAGTATATCTACAATGTATATACAGTCGATTAGAGATCAGTATATCTACAGCGTATATACAGTCGATTAGAGATCAGTATATCTACAGTGTACATACAGTCGATTAGAGATCAGTATATCTACAGCGTACATACAGTCGATTACAGATCAGTGTATGTACAGCGTATATACAGTCGATTAGAGATCAGTATATCTACAATGTATATACAGTCGATTAGAGATCAGTATATCTACAATGTATATACAGTCGATTAGAGATCAGTATATCTACAATGTATATACAGTCGATTAGAGATCAGTATATCCACAGCGTATATACAGTCGATTACAGATCAGTATATCTACAGCGTATATACAGTCGATTACAGATCAGTATATCTACAGCGTATATACAGTCGATTAGAGATCAGTATATCTACAGCGTATATACAGTCGATTAGAGATCAGTATATCTACAGTGTACATACAGTCGATTAGAGATCAGTATATCTACAGCGTACATACAGTCGATTACAGATCAGTGTATGTACAGCGTATATACAGTCGATTAGAGATCAGTATATCTACAATGTATATACAGTCGATTAGAGATCAGTATATCTACAATGTATATACAGTCGATTAGAGATCAGTATATCCACAGCGTATATACAGTCGATTAGAGATCAGTATATCTACAGCGTATATACAGTCGATTACAGATCAGTATATCTACAGCGTATATACAGTCGATTAGAGATCAGTATATCTACAGCGTATATACAGTCGATTACAGATCAGTATATCTACAGCATATATACAGTCAACTAGAGATCAGTATATCTACAGCATATATACAGTCGATTAGAGATCAGTATATCTACAGCGTATATACAGTCGATTACAGATCAGTATATCTACAGCGTATATACAGTCGATTAGAGATCAGTATATCTACAATGTATATACAGTCGATTACAGATCAGTATATCTACAGCGTATATACAGTCGATTAGAGATCAGTATATCTACAGCGTACATACAGTCGATTAGAGATCAGTATATCTACAACGTATATACAGTCGATTAGAGATCAGTATATCTACAGCGTATATACAGTCGATTACAGATCAGTATATCTACAGCGTATATACAGTCGATTACAGATCAGTATATCTACAGCGTATATACAGTCGATTAGAGATCAGTATATCTACAATGTATATAGGGTCGAGTAGAGATCAGTATATCTACAGCGTATATACAGTCGATTAGAGATCAGTATATCTACAATGTATATACAGTCGATTAGAGATCAGTATATCTACAGCGTATATACAGTCGATTAGAGATCAGTATATCTACAATGTATATACAGTCGATTAGAGATCAGTATATCTACAGTGTATATACAGTCGATTAGAGATCAGTATATCTACAGCGTATATACAGTCGATTACAGATCAGTATATCTACAGCGTATATACAGTCGATTAGAGATCAGTATATCTACAATGTATATACAGTCGATTAGAGATCAGTATATCTACAGCGTATATACAGTCGATTACAGATCAGTGTATGTACAGCATATATACAGTCGATTACAGATCAGTATATCTACAGCGTATATACAGTCGATTACAGATCAGTATATCTACAGCGTATATACAGTCGATTACAGATCAGTATATCTACAGTGTACATACAGTTGATTAGAGATCAGTATATCTAGCGTATATACAGTCGATTAGAGATCAGTATATCTACAGCGTATATACAGTCGATTAGAGATCAATATATCTACAGCGTATATACAGTCGATTACAGATCAGTATATCTACAGCATATATACAGTCGATTAGAGATCAATATATCTACAGCGTATATACAGTCGATTAGAGATCAGTATATCTACAGTGTACATACAGTTGATTAGAGATCAGTATATCTAGCGTATATACAGTCGATTAGAGATCAGTATATCTACAGCGTATATACAGTCGATTAGACATCAGTATATCTACAACGTATATACAGTCGATTAGAGATCAGTATATCTACAGCGTATATACAGTCGATTAGAGATCAGTATATCTACAGCGTATATACAGTCAATTAGAGACCAGTATATCTACAGCGTATATACAGTCGATTAGAGATCAGTATATCTACAGCGTATATACAGTCGATTAGAGATCAGTATATCTACAGCGTATATACAGTCGATTAGAGATCAGTATATCTACAGCGTATATACAGTCGATTAGACATCAGTATATCTACAACGTATATACAGTCGATTAGAGATCAGTATATCTACAGCGCACATACAGTCGATTACAGATCAGTGTATGTACAGCGTATATACAGTCGATTAGAGATCAGTATATCTACAGCGTATATACAGTCGATTAGAGATCAGTATATCTACAGCGTATATACAGTCGATTAGAGATCAGTATATCTACAGCGTATATACAGTCGATTAGAGATCAGTATATCTACAGCGTATATACAGTCGATTAGAGATCAGTATATCTACAGCGTATATACAGTCGATTACAGATCAGTGTATGTACAGCATATATACAGTCGATTAGAGATCAGTATATCTACAGCGTATATACAGTCGATTAGAGATCAGTATATCTACAGCGTATATACAGTCGATTAGAGATCAGTATATCTACAGCGTATATACAGTCGATTAGAGATCAGTATATCTACAGCGTATATACAGTCGATTAGAGATCAGTATATCTACAGTGTATATACAGTCGATTAGAGATCAGTATATCTACAGCGTATATACAGTCGATTAGAGATCAGTATATCTACAATGTATATACAGTCGATTAGAGATCAGTATATCTACAGCATATATACAGTCGATTAGAGATCAGTATATCTACAGCGTACATACAGTCGATTAGAGATCAGTATATCTACAGCGTATATACAGTCGATTAGAGATCAGTATATCTACAGCGTATATACAGTCGATTAGAGATCAGTATATCTACAGCGTATATACAGTCGATTACAGATCAGTATATCTACAGCGTATATACAGTCGATTAGAGATCAGTATATCTACAGCGTATATACAGTCGATTAGAGATCAGTATATCTACAGCGTATATACAGTCGATTAGAGATCAGTATATCTACAGCGTATATACAGTCGATTAGAGATCAGTGTATGTACAGCGTATATACAGTCGATTAGAGATCAGTATATCTACAATGTATATACAGTCGATTAGAGATCAGTATATCTACAGCGTATATACAGTCGATTACAGATCAGTATATCTACAGCGTATATACAGTCGATTAGAGATCAGTATATCTACAGCGTATATACAGTCGATTACAGATCAGTATATCTACAGCGTATATACAGTCGATTAGAGATCAGTATATCTACAGCGTATATAGGGTCGAGTAGAGATCAGTATATCTACAGCGTATATACAGTCGATTACAGATCAGTATATCTACAGCGTATATACAGTCGATTAGAGATCAGTGTATGTACAGCATATATACAGTCGATTAGAGATCAGTATATCTACAGCGTATATACAGTCGATTAGAGATCAGTATATCTACAGCGTATATACAGTCGATTACAGATCAGTATATCTACAGCGTATATACAGTCGATTAGAGATCAGTATATCTACAATGTATATACAGTCGATTAGAGATCAGTATATCTACAGCGTATATACAGTCGATTACAGATCAGTGTATGTACAGCATATATACAGTCGATTAGAGATCAGTATATCTACAGCGTATATACAGTCGATTAGAGATCAGTATATCTACAATGTATATACAGTCGATTAGAGATCAGTATATCTACAGCGTATATACAGTCGATTAGAGATCAGTATATCTACAGCGTATATACAGTCGATTAGAGATCAGTGTATGTACAGCATATATACAGTCGATTAGAGATCAGTATATCTACAGCGTATATACAGTCGATTAGAGATCAGTATATCTACAGCGTATATACAGTCGATTAGAGATCAGTATATCTACAGTGTACATACAGTTGATTAGAGATCAGTATATCTACAGCGTACATACAGTCGATTACAGATAAGTGTATGTACAGCGTATATACAGTCGTTTAGAGATCAGTATATCTACAGCGTATATACAGTCGATTACAGATCAGTATATCTACAGCGTATATACAGTCGATTAGAGATCAGTATATCTGCAGCGTATATACAGTCGATTACAGATCAGTGTATGTACAGCATATATACAGTCGATTAGAGATCAGTATATCTACAGCGTATATACAGTCGATTAGAGATCAGTATATCTACAGCGTATATACAGTCGATTAGAGATCAGTATATCTACAGCGTATATACAGTCGATTACAGATCAGTATATCTACAGCGTATATACAGTCGATTAGAGATCAGTATATCTGCAGCGTATATACAGTCGATTACAGATCAGTGTATGTACAGCATATATACAGTCGATTAGAGATCAGTATATCTACAGCGTATATACAGTCGATTAGAGATCAGTATATCTACAGCGTATATACAGTCGATTACAGATCAGTATATCTACAGTGTACATACAGTCGATTACAGATCAGTATATCTACAGCGTATATACAGTCGATTACAGATCAGTATATCTACAGCGTATATACAGTCGATTACAGATCAGTATATCTACAGCGTATATACAGTCGATTAGAGATCAGTATATCTACAATGTATATACAGTCGATTAGAGATCAGTATATCTACAGCGTATATACAGTCGATTACAGATCAGTGTATGTACAGCATATATACAGTCGATTAGAGATCAGTATATCTACAGTGTATATACAGTCGATTAGAGATCAGTATATCTACAATGTATATACAGTCGATTAGAGATCAGTATATCTACAGCGTATATACAGTCGATTAGAGATCAGTATATCTACAGCGTATATACAGTCGATTAGAGATCAGTATATCTACAGTGTACATACAGTTGATTAGAGATCAGTATATCTACAGCGTACATACAGTCGATTACAGATCAGTGTATGTACAGCGTATATACAGTCGTTTAGAGATCAGTATATCTACAGCGTATATACAGTCGATTACAGATCAGTATATCTACAGCATATATACAGTCGATTAGAGATCAGTATATCTGCAGCGTATATACAGTCGATTAGAGATCAGTATATCTACAGTGTACATACAGTCGATTAGAGATCAGTATATCTACAGTGTATATACAGTCGATTAGAGATCAGTATATCTACAGCGTACATACAGTCGATTACAGATCAGTGTATGTACAGCGTATATACAGTCGATTAGAGATCAGTATATCTACAGCGTATATACAGTCGATTAGAGATCAGTATATCTACAGCGTATATACAGTCGATTAGAGATCAGTATATCTACAGTGTATATACAGTCGATTACAGATCAGTGTATGTACAGCATATATACAGTCGATTAGAGATCAGTATATCTACAGCGTATATACAGTCGATTACAGATCAGTATATCTACAGCGTATATACAGTCGATTAGAGATCAGTATATCTACAGCGTATATACAGTCGATTAGAGATCAGTATATCTACAGCGTATATACAGTCGATTAGAGATCAGTATATCTACAGTGTATATACAGTCGATTACAGATCAGTATATCTACAGTGTATATACAGTCGATTAGAGATCAGTATATCTACAGCGTATATACAGTCGATTAGAGATCAGTATATCTACAATGTATATACAGTCGATTAGAGATCAGTATATCTACAGTGTATATACAGTCGATTAGAGATCAGTATATCTACAGTGTACATACAGTCGATTAGAGATCAGTATATCTACAGTGTACATACAGTTGATTAGAGATCAGTATATCTACAGTGTATATACAGTCGATTACAGATCAGTGTATGTACAGTGTACATACAGTCGATTAGAGATCAGTATATCTACAATGTATATACAGTCGATTAGAGATCAGTATATCTACAGCGTATATACAGTCGATTAGAGATCAGTATATCTACAGCGTATATACAGTCGATTACAGATCAGTATATCTACAGCGTATATACAGTCGATTACAGATCAGTATATCTACAGCGTATATACAGTCGATTAGAGATCAGTATATCTACAGCGTATATACAGTCGATTAGAGATCAGTATATCTACAGCGTATATACAGTCGATTAGAGATCAGTATATCTACAGCGTACATACAGTCGATTACAGATCAGTGTATGTACAGCATATATACAGTCGATTAGAGATCAGTATATCTACAGCGTATATACAGTCGATTAGAGATCAGTATATCTACAATGTATATACAGTCGATTAGAGATCAGTATATCTACAGCGTATATATAGTCGATTAGAGATCAGTATATCTACAGCGTATATACAGTCGATTACAGATCAGTATATCTACAGCGTATATACAGTCGATTACAGATCAGTATATCTACAGCGTATATACAGTCGATTACAGATCAGTATATCTACAGCGTATATACAGTCGATTAGAGATCAATATATCTACAGCGTATATACAGTCGATTACAGATCAGTATATCTACAGCATATATACAGTCGATTAGAGATCAATATATCTACAGCGTATATACAGTCGATTAGAGATCAGTATATCTACAGTGTACATACAGTTGATTAGAGATCAGTATATCTAGCGTATATACAGTCGATTAGAGATCAGTATATCTACAGCGTATATACAGTCGATTAGACATCAGTATATCTACAACGTATATACAGTCGATTAGAGATCAGTATATCTACAGCGTATATACAGTCGATTAGAGATCAGTATATCTACAGCGTATATACAGTCAATTAGAGACCAGTATATCTACAGCGTATATACAGTCGATTAGAGATCAGTATATCTACAGCGTATATACAGTCGATTAGAGATCAGTATATCTACAATGTATATACAGTCGATTAGAGATCAGTATATCTACAGCGTATATACAGTCGATTACAGATCAGTGTATGTACAGCATATATACAGTCGATTAGAGATCAGTATATCTACAGTGTATATACAGTCGATTAGAGATCAGTATATCTACAATGTATATACAGTCGATTAGAGATCAGTATATCTACAGCGTATATACAGTCGATTAGAGATCAGTATATCTACAGCGTATATACAGTCGATTAGAGATCAGTATATCTACAGTGTACATACAGTTGATTAGAGATCAGTATATCTACAGCGTACATACAGTCGATTACAGATCAGTGTATGTACAGCGTATATACAGTCGTTTAGAGATCAGTATATCTACAGCGTATATACAGTCGATTACAGATCAGTATATCTACAGCGTATATACAGTCGATTAGAGATCAGTATATCTGCAGCGTATATACAGTCGATTAGAGATCAGTATATCTACAGTGTACATACAGTCGATTAGAGATCAGTATATCTACAGTGTATATACAGTCGATTAGAGATCAGTATATCTACAGCGTACATACAGTCGATTACAGATCAGTGTATGTACAGCGTATATACAGTCGATTAGAGATCAGTATATCTACAGCGTATATACAGTCGATTAGAGATCAGTATATCTACAGCGTATATACAGTCGATTAGAGATCAGTATATCTACAGTGTATATACAGTCGATTACAGATCAGTGTATGTACAGCATATATACAGTCGATTAGAGATCAGTATATCTACAGCGTATATACAGTCGATTACAGATCAGTATATCTACAGCGTATATACAGTCGATTAGAGATCAGTATATCTACAGCGTATATACAGTCGATTAGAGATCAGTATATCTACAGCGTATATACAGTCGATTAGAGATCAGTATATCTACAGTGTATATACAGTCGATTACAGATCAGTATATCTACAGTGTATATACAGTCGATTAGAGATCAGTATATCTACAGCGTATATACAGTCGATTAGAGATCAGTATATCTACAATGTATATACAGTCGATTAGAGATCAGTATATCTACAGTGTATATACAGTCGATTAGAGATCAGTATATCTACAGTGTACATACAGTCGATTAGAGATCAGTATATCTACAGTGTACATACAGTTGATTAGAGATCAGTATATCTACAGTGTATATACAGTCGATTACAGATCAGTGTATGTACAGTGTACATACAGTCGATTAGAGATCAGTATATCTACAATGTATATACAGTCGATTAGAGATCAGTATATCTACAGCGTATATACAGTCGATTAGAGATCAGTATATCTACAGCGTATATACAGTCGATTACAGATCAGTATATCTACAGCGTATATACAGTCGATTACAGATCAGTATATCTACAGCGTATATACAGTCGATTAGAGATCAGTATATCTACAGCGTATATACAGTCGATTAGAGATCAGTATATCTACAGCGTATATACAGTCGATTAGAGATCAGTATATCTACAGCGTACATACAGTCAATTACAGATCAGTGTATGTACAGCATATATACAGTCGATTAGAGATCAGTATATCTACAGCGTATATACAGTCGATTAGAGATCAGTATATCTACAATGTATATACAGTCGATTAGAGATCAGTATATCTACAGCGTATATATAGTCGATTAGAGATCAGTATATCTACAGCGTATATACAGTCGATTACAGATCAGTATATCTACAGCGTATATACAGTCGATTACAGATCAGTATATCTACAGCGTATATACAGTCGATTACAGATCAGTATATCTACAGCGTATATACAGTCGATTAGAGATCAATATATCTACAGCGTATATACAGTCGATTACAGATCAGTATATCTACAGCATATATACAGTCGATTAGAGATCAATATATCTACAGCGTATATACAGTCGATTAGAGATCAGTATATCTACAGTGTACATACAGTTGATTAGAGATCAGTATATCTAGCGTATATACAGTCGATTAGAGATCAGTATATCTACAGCGTATATACAGTCGATTAGACATCAGTATATCTACAACGTATATACAGTCGATTAGAGATCAGTATATCTACAGCGTATATACAGTCGATTAGAGATCAGTATATCTACAGCGTATATACAGTCAATTAGAGACCAGTATATCTACAGCGTATATACAGTCGATTAGAGATCAGTATATCTACAGCGTATATACAGTCGATTAGAGATCAGTATATCTACAGCGTATATACAGTCGATTAGAGATCAGTATATCTACAGCGTATATACAGTCGATTAGACATCAGTATATCTACAACGTATATACAGTCGATTAGAGATCAGTATATCTACAGCGCACATACAGTCGATTACAGATCAGTGTATGTACAGCGTATATACAGTCGATTAGAGATCAGTATATCTACAGCGTATATACAGTCGATTAGAGATCAGTATATCTACAGCGTATATACAGTCGATTAGAGATCAGTATATCTACAGCGTATATACAGTCGATTAGAGATCAGTATATCTACAGCGTATATACAGTCGATTAGAGATCAGTATATCTACAGCGTATATACAGTCGATTACAGATCAGTGTATGTACAGCATATATACAGTCGATTAGAGATCAGTATATCTACAGCGTATATACAGTCGATTAGAGATCAGTATATCTACAGCGTATATACAGTCGATTAGAGATCAGTATATCTACAGCGTATATACAGTCGATTACAGATCAGTATATCTACAGCGTATATACAGTCGATTAGAGATCAGTATATCTACAGCGTATATACAGTCGATTAGAGATCAGTATATCTACAGCGTATATACAGTCGATTAGAGATCAGTATATCTACAGCGTATATACAGTCGATTAGAGATCAGTATATCTACAGCGTATATACAGTCGATTAGAGATCAGTATATCTACAGCGTATATACAGTCGATTAGAGATCAGTGTATGTACAGCGTATATACAGTCGATTAGAGATCAGTATATCTACAATGTATATACAGTCGATTAGAGATCAGTATATCTACAGCGTATATACAGTCGATTACAGATCAGTATATCTACAGCGTATATACAGTCGATTAGAGATCAGTATATCTACAGCGTATATACAGTCGATTACAGATCAGTATATCTACAGCGTATATACAGTCGATTAGAGATCAGTATATCTACAGCGTATATAGGGTCGAGTAGAGATCAGTATATCTACAGCGTATATACAGTCGATTACAGATCAGTATATCTACAGCGTATATACAGTCGATTAGAGATCAGTGTATGTACAGCATATATACAGTCGATTAGAGATCAGTATATCTACAGCGTATATACAGTCGATTAGAGATCAGTATATCTACAGCGTATATACAGTCGATTACAGATCAGTATATCTACAGCGTATATACAGTCGATTAGAGATCAGTATATCTACATTGTATATACAGTCGATTAGAGATCAGTATATCTACAGCGTATATACAGTCGATTACAGATCAGTGTATGTACAGCATATATACAGTCGATTAGAGATCAGTATATCTACAGCGTATATACAGTCGATTAGAGATCAGTATATCTACAATGTATATACAGTCGATTAGAGATCAGTATATCTACAGCGTATATACAGTCGATTAGAGATCAGTATATCTACAGCGTATATACAGTCGATTAGAGATCAGTATATCTACAGTGTACATACAGTTGATTAGAGATCAGTATATCTACAGCGTACATACAGTCGATTACAGATCAGTGTATGTACAGCGTATATACAGTCGATTAGAGATCAGTATATCTACAATGTATATACAGTCGATTAGAGATCAGTATATCTACAGCGTATATACAGTCGATTAGAGATCAGTATATCTACAGCGTATATACAGTCGATTAGAGATCAGTATATCTACAGCGTATATACAGTCGATTACAGATCAGTATATCTACAGCGTATATACAGTCGATTACAGATCAGTATATCTACAGCGTATATACAGTAGATTACAGATCAGTATATCTACAGCGTATATACAGTCGATTAGAGATCAGTATATCTACAATGTATATACAGTCGATTAGAGATCAGTATATCTACAGCGTATATACAGTCGATTACAGATCAGTGTATGTACAGCATATATACAGTCGATTAGAGATCAGTATATCTACAGTGTATATACAGTCGATTAGAGATCAGTATATCTACAATGTATATACAGTCGATTAGAGATCAGTATATCTACAATGTATATACAGTCGATTAGAGATCAGTATATCTACAGCGTATATACAGTCGAGTAGAGATCAGTATATCTACAGTGTATATACAGTCGTTTAGAGATCAGTATATCTACAGCGTATATACAGTCGATTACAGATCAGTATATCTACAGCGTATATACAGTCGATTAGAGATCAGTATATCTACAGTGTACATACAGTCGATTAGAGATCAGTATATCTACAGTGTATATACAGTCGATTAGAGATCAGTATATCTACAGCGTACATACAGTCGATTACAGATCAGTGTATGTACAGCGTATATACAGTCGATTAGAGATCAGTATATCTACAGCGTATATACAGTCGATTAGAGATCAGTATATCTACAGCATATATACAGTCGATTAGAGATCAGTATATCTACAGCATATATACAGTCGATTAGAGATCAGTATATCTACAGTGTATATACAGTCGATTAGAGATCAGTATATCTACAGCGTATATACAGTCGATTAGAGATCAGTGTATCTACAGCATATATACAGTCGATTACAGATCAGTGTATGTACAGCATATATACAGTCGATTAGAGATCAGTATATCTACAGTGTATATACAGTCGATTAGAGATCAGTATATCTACAGCATATATACAGTCGATTACAGATCAGTGTATGTACAGCATATATACAGTCGATTAGAGATCAGTATATCTACAGTGTATATACAGTCGATTAGAGATCAGTATATCTACAGCGTATATACAGTCGATTAGAGATCAGTATATCTACAATGTATATACAGTCGATTAGAGATCAGTATATCTACAGTGTATATACAGTCGATTAGAGATCAGTATATCTACAGTGTACATACAGTCGATTAGAGATCAGTATATCTACAGTGTACATACAGTTGATTAGAGATCAGTATATCTACAGTGTATATACAGTCGATTACAGATCAGTGTATGTACAGTGTACATACAGTCGATTAGAGATCAGTATATCTACAATGTATATACAGTCGATTAGAGATCAGTATATCTACAGCGTATATACAGTCGATTAGAGATCAGTATATCTACAGCGTATATACAGTCGATTACAGATCAGTATATCTACAGCGTATATACAGTCGATTACAGATCAGTATATCTACAGCGTATATACAGTCGATTAGAGATCAGTATATCTACAGCGTATATACAGTCGATTAGAGATCAGTATATCTACAGCGTATATACAGTCGATTAGAGATCAGTATATCTACAGCGTACATACAGTCGATTACAGATCAGTGTATGTACAGCATATATACAGTCGATTAGAGATCAGTATATCTACAGCGTATATACAGTCGATTAGAGATCAGTATATCTACAATGTATATACAGTCGATTAGAGATCAGTATATCTACAGCGTATATATAGTCGATTAGAGATCAGTATATCTACAGCGTATATACAGTCGATTAGAGATCAGTATATCTACAGCGTATATACAGTCGATTAGAGATCAGTATATCTACAGCGTATATACAGTCGATTAGAGATCAGTATATCTACAGCGTATATACAGTCGATTACAGATCAGTATATCTACAGCGTATATACAGTCGATTAGAGATCAGTATATCTACAATGTATATACAGTCGATTAGAGATCAGTATATCTACAGCGTACATACAGTCGATTAGAGATCAGTATATCTACAATGTACATACAGTCGATTAGAGATCAGTATATCTACAGTGTACATACAGTCGATTAGAGATCAGTATATCTACAGTGTACATACAGTCGATTACAGATCAGTATATCTACAGCGTATATACAGTCGATTACAGATCAGTGTATGTACAGCATATATACAGTCGATTAGAGATCAGTATATCTACAGCGTATATACAGTCGATTACAGATCAGTATATCTACAGTGTATATACAGTCGATTACAGATCAGTATATCTACAGCGTATATACAGTCGATTAGAGATCAGTATATCTACAATGTATATACAGTCGATTAGAGATCAGTATATCTACAGCGTATATACAGTCGATTACAGATCAGTGTATGTACAGCATATATACAGTCGATTACAGATCAGTATATCTACAGCGTATATACAGTCGATTACAGATCAGTATATCTACAGCATATATACAGTCGATTAGAGATCAATATATCTACAGCGTATATACAGTCGATTAGAGATCAGTATATCTACAGTGTACATACAGTTGATTAGAGATCAGTATATCTAGCGTATATACAGTCGATTAGAGATCAGTATATCTACAGCGTATATACAGTCGATTAGAGATCAGTATATCTACAGTGTACATACAGTCGATTACAGATCAGTATATCTACAATGTATATAGGGTCGAGTAGAGATCAGTATATCTACAGCGTATATACAGTCGATTACAGATCAGTATATCTACAGCGTATATACAGTCGATTAGAGATCAGTATATCTACAATGTATATACAGTCGATTACAGATCAGTATATCTACAGCGTATATACAGTCGATTAGAGATCAGTATATCTACAGCGTACATACAGTCGATTAGAGATCAGTATATCTACAATGTATATACAGTCGAGTAGAGATCAGTATATCTACAGCGTATATACAGTCGATTACAGATCAGTATATCTACAGCGTATATACAGTCGATTACAGATCAGTATATCTACAGCGTATATACAGTCGATTAGAGATCAGTATATCTACAATGTATATAGGGTCGAGTAGAGATCAGTATATCTACAGCGTATATACAGTCGATTAGAGATCAGTATATCTACAATGTATATACAGTCGATTAGAGATCAGTATATCTACAGCGTATATACAGTCGATTAGAGATCAGTATATCTACAGCGTATATACAGTCGATTAGAGATCAGTATATCTACAGTGTACATACAGTTGATTAGAGATCAGTATATCTACAGCGTACATACAGTCGATTACAGATCAGTGTATGTACAGCGTATATACAGTCGATTAGAGATCAGTATATCTACAATGTATATACAGTCGATTAGAGATCAGTATATCTACAATGTATATACAGTCGATTAGAGATCAGTATATCCACAGCATATATACAGTCGATTAGAGATCAGTATATCTACAGCGTATATACAGTCGATTAGAGATCAGTATATCTACAGCGTATATACAGTCCATTACAGATCAGTATATCTACAGCGTATATACAGTCGATTAGAGATCAGTATATCTACAGCGTATATACAGTCGAGTAGAGATCAGTATATCTACAGCGTATATACAGTCGATTACAGATCAGTATATCTACAGCGTATATACAGTCGATTAGAGATCAGTATATCTACAGCGTATATAGGGTCGAGTAGAGATCAGTATATCTACAGCGTATATACAGTCGATTACAGATCAGTATATCTACAGCGTATATACAGTCGATTAGAGATCAGTATATCTACAGCGTATATACAGTCCATTACAGATCAGTATATCTACAGCGTATATACAGTCGATTAGAGATCAGTATATCTACAGCGTATATACAGTCGAGTAGAGATCAGTATATCTACAGCGTATATACAGTCGATTACAGATCAGTATATCTACAGCATACATACAGTCGATTAGAGATCAGTATATCTACAGCGTATATAGGGTCGAGTAGAGATCAGTATATCTACAGCGTATATACAGTCGATTAGAGATCAGTATATCTACAGCGTATATATAGTCAACTAGAGATCAGTATATCTACAGCATATATACAGTAGATTAGAGATCAGTATATCTACAGCGTATATACAGTCGATTAGAGATCAGTATATCTACAGCGTATATACAGTCGATTAGAGATCAGTATATCTACAGCGTATATACAGTCGATTAGAGATCAGTATATCTACAGCGTATATACAGTCGATTAGAGATCAGTATATCTACAGCGTATATATAGTCAACTAGAGATCAGTATATCTACAGCATATATACAGTAGATTAGAGATCAGTATATCTACAGCGTATATACAGTCGATTAGAGATCAGTATATCTACAGCATATATACAGTCGATTAGAGATCAGTATATCTACAGCGTATATACAGTCGATTAGAGATCAGTATATCTACAGCGTATATACAGTCGATTAGAGATCAGTATATCTACAGCGTATATATAGTCAACTAGAGATCAGTATATCTACAGCATATATACAGTAGATTAGAGATCAGTATATCTACAATGTATATACAGTCGATTAGAGATCAGTATATCTACAGCGTATATACAGTCGATTAGAGATCAGTATATCTACAGCGTATATACAGTCGATTACAGATCAGTATATCTACAGCGTATATACAGTCGATTAGAGATCAGTATATCTACAATGTATATACAGTCGATTAGAGATCAGTATATCTACAGCGTATATACAGTCGATTAGAGATCAGTATATCTACAGCGTATATACAGTCGATTAGAGATCAGTATATCTACAGCGTATATATAGTCAACTAGAGATCAGTATATCTACAGCATATATACAGTAGATTAGAGATCAGTATATCTACAATGTATATACAGTCGATTAGAGATCAGTATATCTACAGCTTATATATAGTCAACTAGAGATCAGTATATCTACAGCATATATACAGTAGATTAGAGATCAGTATATCTACAATGTATATACAGTCGATTAGAGATCAGTATATCTACAGCGTATATACAGTCGATTAGAGATCAGTATATCTACAGCGTACATACAGTCGATTAGAGATCAGTATATCTACAATGTATATAGGGTCGAGTAGAGATCAGTATATCTACAGCATATATACAGTCGATTACAGATCAGTATATCTACAGCGTATATACAGTCGATTAGAGATCAGTATATCTACAGCGTATATACAGTCGATTAGAGATCAGTATATCTACAGCGTATATATAGTCAACTAGAGATCAGTATATCTACAGCATATATACAGTAGATTAGAGATCAGTATATCTACAATGTATATACAGTCGATTAGAGATCAGTATATCTACAGCGTATATACAGTCGATTAGAGATCAGTATATCTACAGCGTATATACAGTCGATTACAGATCAGTATATCTACAGCGTATATACAGTCGATTAGAGATCAGTATATCTACAGCGTATATAGGGTCGAGTAGAGATCAGTATATCTACAGCGTATATACAGTCGATTACAGATCAGTATATCTACAGCGTATATACAGTCGATTAGAGATCAGTATATCTACAGCGTATATACAGTCGATTACAGATCAGTATATCTACAGCGTATATACAGTCGATTAGAGATCAGTATATCTACAGCGTATATAGGGTCGAGTAGAGATCAGTATATCTACAGCGTATATACAGTCGATTACAGATCAGTATATCTACAGCGTATATATAGTCGATTAGAGATCAGTATATCTACAGCGTATATAGGGTCGAGTAGAGATCAGTATATCTACAGCGTATATACAGTCGATTACAGATCAGTATATCTACAGCGTATATACAGTCGATTAGAGATCAGTATATCTACAGCGTACATACAGTCGATTAGAGATCAGTATATCTACAATGTATATAGGGTCGAGTAGAGATCAGTATATCTACAGCGTATATACAGTCGATTACAGATCAGTATATCTACAGCGTATATACAGTCGATTAGAGATCAGTATATCTACAGCGTACATACAGTCGATTACAGATCAGTATATTTACAATGTATATACAGTTGATTAGAGATCAGTATATCTACAGCGTATATACAGTCGATTAGAGATCAGTATATCTACAGCGTATATAGGGTCGAGTAGAGATCAGTATATCTACAGCGTATATACAGTCGATTACAGATCAGTATATCTACAGCGTATATACAGTCGATTAGAGATCAGTATATCTACAGCGTACATACAGTCGATTAGAGATCAGTATATCTACAATGTATATAGGGTCGAGTAGAGATCAGTATATCTACAGCGTATATACAGTCGATTACAGATCAGTATATCTACAGCGTATATACAGTCGATTACAGATCAGTATATCTACAGCGTATATACAGTCGATTAGAGATCAGTATATCTACAGTGTACATACAGTTGATTAGAGATCAGTATATCTACAGCGTACATACAGTCGATTAGAGATCAGTATATCTACAATGTATATAGGGTCGAGTAGAGATCAGTATATCTACAGCGTATATACAGTCGATTACAGATCAGTATATCTACAGCGTATATACAGTCGATTAGAGATCAGTATATCTACAGCGTACATACAGTCGATTAGAGATCAGTATATCTACAATGTATATAGGGTCGAGTAGAGATCAGTATATCTACAGCGTATATACAGTCGATTAGAGATCAGTATATCTACAGCATATATACAGTCGATTAGAGATCAGTATATCTACAGCGTATATACAGTCGATTAGAGATCAGTATATCTACAGCGTATATACAGTCGATTAGAGATCAGTATATCTACAGCGTATATATAGTCAACTAGAGATCAGTATATCTACAGCATATATACAGTAGATTAGAGATCAGTATATCTACAATGTATATACAGTCGATTAGAGATCAGTATATCTACAGCATATATACAGTCGATTAGAGATCAGTATATCTACAGCGTATATACAGTCGATTACAGATCAGTATATCTACAGCGTATATACAGTCGATTAGAGATCAGTATATCTACAGCGTATATAGGGTCGAGTAGAGATCAGTATATCTACAGCGTATATACAGTCGATTACAGATCAGTATATCTACAGCGTATATACAGTCGATTAGAGATCAGTATATCTACAGCGTATATACAGTCGATTACAGATCAGTATATCTACAGCGTATATACAGTCGATTAGAGATCAGTATATCTACAGCGTATATAGGGTCGAGTAGAGATCAGTATATCTACAGCGTATATACAGTCGATTACAGATCAGTATATCTACAGCGTATATACAGTCGATTACAGATCAGTATATCTACAGCGTATATACAGTCGATTAGAGATCAGTATATCTACAGCGTATATACAGTCGATTACAGATCAGTATATCTACAGCGTATATACAGTCGATTAGAGATCAGTATATCTACAGCGTATATAGGGTCGAGTAGAGATCAGTATATCTACAGCGTATATACAGTCGATTACAGATCAGTATATCTACAGCGTATATACAGTCGATTAGAGATCAGTATATCTACAGCGTACATACAGTCGATTAGAGATCAGTATATCTACAATGTATATAGGGTCGAGTAGAGATCAGTATATCTACAGCGTATATACAGTCGATTACAGATCAGTATATCTACAGCGTATATACAGTCGATTAGAGATCAGTATATCTACAGCGTACATACAGTCGATTACAGATCAGTATATTTACAATGTATATACAGTTGATTAGAGATCAGTATATCTACAGCGTATATACAGTCGATTAGAGATCAGTATATCTACAGCGTATATAGGGTCGAGTAGAGATCAGTATATCTACAGCGTATATACAGTCGATTACAGATCAGTATATCTACAGCGTATATACAGTCGATTAGAGATCAGTATATCTACAGCGTACATACAGTCGATTAGAGATCAGTATATCTACAATGTATATAGGGTCGAGTAGAGATCAGTATATCTACAGCGTATATACAGTCGATTACAGATCAGTATATCTACAGCGTATATACAGTCGATTACAGATCAGTATATCTACAGCGTATATACAGTCGATTAGAGATCAGTATATCTACAGTGTACATACAGTTGATTAGAGATCAGTATATCTACAGCGTACATACAGTCGATTAGAGATCAGTATATCTACAATGTATATAGGGTCGAGTAGAGATCAGTATATCTACAGCGTATATACAGTCGATTACAGATCAGTATATCTACAGCGTATATACAGTCGATTAGAGATCAGTATATCTACAGCGTACATACAGTCGATTAGAGATCAGTATATCTACAATGTATATAGGGTCGAGTAGAGATCAGTATATCTACAGCGTATATACAGTCGATTACAGATCAGTATATCTACAGCGTATATACAGTCGATTACAGATCAGTATATCTACAGCGTATATACAGTCGATTAGAGATCAGTATATCTACAATGTATATAGGGTCGAGTAGAGATCAGTATATCTACAGCGTATATACAGTCGATTAGAGATCAGTATATCTACAATGTATATACAGTCGATTAGAGATCAGTATATCTACAGCGTATATACAGTCGATTAGAGATCAGTATATCTACAGCGTATATACAGTCGATTAGAGATCAGTATATCTACAGTGTACATACAGTTGATTAGAGATCAGTATATCTACAGCGTATATACAGTTGATTAGAGATCAGTATATCTACAATGTATATACAGTCGATTAGAGATCAGTATATCTACAGCGTATATACAGTCGATTAGAGATCAGTATATCTACAGTGTACATACAGTCGATTAGAGATCAGTATATCTACAGCGTACATACAGTCGATTACAGATCAGTGTATGTACAGCGTATATACAGTCGATTAGAGATCAGTATATCTACAATGTATATACAGTCGATTAGAGATCAGTATATCTACAATGTATATACAGTCGATTAGAGATCAGTATATCCACAGCATATATACAGTCGATTAGAGATCAGTATATCTACAGCGTATATACAGTCGATTAGAGATCAGTATATCTACAGCGTATATACAGTCGATTACAGATCAGTATATCTACAGCGTATATACAGTCGATTAGAGATCAGTATATCTACAGCGTATATACAGTCGAGTAGAGATCAGTATATCTACAGCGTATATACAGTCGATTACAGATCAGTATATCTACAGCGTATATACAGTCGATTAGAGATCAGTATATCTACAGCGTATATAGGGTCGAGTAGAGATCAGTATATCTACAGCGTATATACAGTCGATTACAGATCAGTATATCTACAGCGTATATACAGTCGATTAGAGATCAGTATATCTACAGCGTATATAGGGTCGAGTAGAGATCAGTATATCTACAGCGTATATACAGTCGATTACAGATCAGTATATCTACAGCGTATATACAGTCGATTAGAGATCAGTATATCTACAGCGTACATACAGTCGATTAGAGATCAGTATATCTACAATGTATATACAGTCGATTAGAGATCAGTATATCTACAGTGTACATACAGTCGATTAGAGATCAGTATATCTACAGCGTACATACAGTCGATTAGAGATCAGTATATCTACAGCGTATATACAGTCGATTAGAGATCAGTATATCTACAATGTATATACAGTTGATTAGAGATCAGTATATCTACAATGTATATACAGTCGATTAGAGATCAGTATATCTACAGCGTATATACAGTCGATTAGAGATCAGTATATCTACAGCGTATATACAGTTGATTAGAGATCAGTATATCTACAGCGTATATACAGTTGATTAGAGATCAGTATATCTACAATGTATATACAGTCGATTAGAGATCAGTATATCTACAGTGTATATACAGTCGATTAGAGATCAGTATATCTACAGTGTATATACAGTCGATTAGAGATCAGTATATCTACAGCGTATATACAGTCAATTAGAGATCAGTATATCTACAGCGTATATACAGTTGATTAGAGATCAGTATATCTACAGTGTATATACAGTCGATTAGAGATCAGTATATCTACAGCATATATACAGTCGATTAGAGATCAGTATATCTACAGCGTATATACAGTCAACTAGAGATCAGTATATCTACAGCGTATATACAGTCGATTAGAGATCAGTATATCTACAGTGTATATACAGTCGATTAGAGATCAGTATATCTACAGCGTATATACAGTCGATTAGAGATCAGTATATCTACAGCGTATATACAGTCGATTAGAGATCAGTATATCTACAGCGTATATACAGTCGATTAGAGATCAGTATATCTACAGCGTATATACAGTCGATTAGAGATCAGTATATCTACAATGTATATACAGTCGATTAGAGATCAGTATATCTACAGCATATATACAGTCGATTAGAGATCAGTATATCTACAGCGTATATACAGTCAACTAGAGATCAGTATATCTACAGCGTATATACAGTCGATTAGAGATCAGTATATCTACAGCGTATATACAGTCGATTAGAGATCAGTATATCTACAGCGCACATACAGACGATTACAGATCAGTGTATGTACAGCATATATACAGTCGATTAGAGATCAGTATATCTACAGTGCACATACAGTCGATTACAGATCAGTATATCTAGCGTATATACAGTCGATTAGAGATCAGTATATCTACAGCGTATATACAGTCGATTACAGATCAGTATATCTACAGCGTATATACAGTCGATTAGAGATCAGTATATCTACAGCGTATATACAGTCGATTAGAGATCAGTATATCTACAATGTATATACAGTCGATTAGAGATCAGTATATCTACAGCGTATATACAGTCGATTAGAGATCAGTGTATGTACAGCGTATATACAGTCGATTACAGATCAGTATATCTACAGTGTATATACAGTCGATTACAGATCAGTATATCTACAGCGTATATACAGTCGATTAGAGATCAGTATATCTACAGCGTATATACAGTCGATTAGAGATCAGTATATCTACAATGTATATACAGTCGATTAGAGATCAGTATATCTACAGCGTATATACAGTCGATTACAGATCAGTGTATGTACAGCATATATACAGTCGATTAGAGATCAGTATATCTACAGTGCACATACAGTCGATTACAGATCAGTATATCTAGCGTATATACAGTCGATTAGAGATCAGTATATCTACAGCGTATATACAGTCGATTAGACATCAGTATATCTACAACGTATATACAGTCGATTAGAGATCAGTATATCTACAGCGCACATACAGTCGATTACAGATCAGTGTATGTACAGCGTATATACAGTCGATTAGAGATCAGTATATCTACAGCGTATATACAGTCGATTAGAGATCAGTATATCTACAGCGTATATACAGTCGATTAGAGATCAGTATATCTACAGCGTATATACAGTCGATTAGAGATCAGTGTATGTACAGCGTATATACAGTCGATTAGAGATCAGTATATCTACAGCGTATATACAGTCGATTAGAGATCAGTATATCTACAATGTATATACAGTCGATTAGAGATCAGTATATCTACAGCGTATATACAGTCGATTAGAGATCAGTATATCTACAGCGTATATACAGTCGATTAGAGATCAGTGTATGTACAGCGTATATACAGTCGATTAGAGATCAGTATATCTACAATGTATATACAGTCGATTAGAGATCAGTATATCTACAGCGTATATACAGTCGATTACAGATCAGTATATCTACAGCGTATATACAGTCGATTAGAGATCAGTATATCTACAGCGTATATACAGTCGATTAGAGATCAGTATATCTACAGCGTATATACAGTCGATTACAGATCAGTATATCTACAGCGTATATACAGTCGATTAGAGATCAGTATATCTACAGCGTATATACAGTCGATTACAGATCAGTATATCTACAGCGTATATACAGTCGATTAGAGATCAGTATATCTACAGCGTATATAGGGTCGAGTAGAGATCAGTATATCTACAGCGTATATACAGTCGATTACAGATCAGTATATCTACAGCGTATATACAGTCGATTAGAGATCAGTATATCTACAATGTATATACAGTCGATTAGAGATCAGTATATCTACAGCGTATATACAGTCGATTACAGATCAGTATATCTACAGTGTACATACAGTCGATTACAGATCAGTGTATGTACAGCGTATATACAGTCGTTTAGAGATCAGTATATCTACAGCGTATATACAGTCGATTACAGATCAGTATATCTACAGCGTATATACAGTCGATTAGAGATCAGTATATCTACAGCGTATATACAGTCGATTACAGATCAGTATATCTACAGCGTATATACAGTCGATTACAGATCAGTGTATGTACAGCATATATACAGTCGATTAGAGATCAGTATATCTACAGCGTATATACAGTCGATTAGAGATCAGTATATCTACAGTGTACATACAGTTGATTAGAGATCAGTATATCTACAGCGTACATACAGTCGATTACAGATCAGTGTATGTACAGCGTATATACAGTCGTTTAGAGATCAGTATATCTACAGCGTATATACAGTCGATTACAGATCAGTATATCTACAGCGTATATACAGTCGATTAGAGATCAGTATATCTACAATGTATATACAGTCGATTAGAGATCAGTATATCTACAGCGTATATACAGTCGATTAGAGATCAGTATATCTACAGCGTATATACAGTCGATTAGAGATCAGTATATCTACAGTGTACATACAGTTGATTAGAGATCAGTATATCTACAGCGTACATACAGTCGATTACAGATCAGTGTATGTACAGCGTATATACAGTCGTTTAGAGATCAGTATATCTACAGCGTATATACAGTCGATTACAGATCAATATATCTACAGCGTATATACAGTCGATTAGAGATCAGTATATCTGCAGCGTATATACAGTCGATTACAGATCAGTGTATGTACAGCATATATACAGTCGATTAGAGATCAGTATATCTACAGTGTATATACAGTCGATTAGAGATCAGTATATCTACAGCGTATATACAGTCGATTAGAGATCAGTATATCTACAGCGTATATACAGTCGATTAGAGATCAGTATATCTACAGCGTATATACAGTCGATTAGAGATCAGTATATCTACAGTGTACATACAGTTGATTAGAGATCAGTATATCTACAGCGTACATACAGTCGATTACAGATCAGTGTATGTACAGCGTATATACAGTCGTTTAGAGATCAGTATATCTACAGCGTATATACAGTCGATTACAGATCAGTATATCTACAGCGTATATACAGTCGATTAGAGATCAGTATATCTACAGTGTATATACAGTCGATTAGAGATCAGTATATCTACAGTGTACATACAGTCGATTAGAGATCAGTATATCTACAGCGTATATACAGTCGATTAGAGATCAGTATATCTGCAGCGTATATACAGTCGATTAGAGATCAGTATATCTACAGTGTACATACAGTCGATTAGAGATCAGTATATCTACAGTGTATATACAGTCGATTAGAGATCAGTATATCTACAGCGTACATACAGTCGATTACAGATCAGTGTATGTACAGCGTATATACAGTCGATTAGAGATCAGTATATCTACAGCATATATACAGTCGATTAGAGATCAGTATATCTACAGCGTATATACAGTAGATTAGAGATCAGTATATCTACAGCGTATATACAGTCGATTAGAGATCAGTATATCTGCAGCGTATATACAGTCGATTAGAGATCAGTATATCTACAGTGTACATACAGTCGATTAGAGATCAGTATATCTACAGTGTATATACAGTCGATTAGAGATCAGTATATCTACAGCGTACATACAGTCGATTACAGATCAGTGTATGTACAGCGTATATACAGTCGATTAGAGATCAGTATATCTACAGCGTATATACAGTCGATTAGAGATCAGTATATCTACAGCGTATATACAGTCGATTAGAGATCAGTATATCTACAGCGTACATACAGTCGATTACAGATCAGTGTATGTACAGCGTATATACAGTCGTTTAGAGATCAGTATATCTACAGCGTATATACAGTCGATTACAGATCAGTATATCTACAGCGTATATACAGTCGATTAGAGATCAGTATATCTACAGTGTATATACAGTCGATTAGAGATCAGTATATCTACAGTGTACATACAGTCGATTAGAGATCAGTATATCTACAGCGTATATACAGTCGATTAGAGATCAGTATATCTGCAGCGTATATACAGTCGATTAGAGATCAGTATATCTACAGTGTACATACAGTCGATTAGAGATCAGTATATCTACAGTGTATATACAGTCGATTAGAGATCAGTATATCTACAGCGTACATACAGTCGATTACAGATCAGTGTATGTACAGCGTATATACAGTCGATTAGAGATCAGTATATCTACAGCGTATATACAGTCGATTAGAGATCAGTATATCTACAGTGTATATACAGTCGATTAGAGATCAGTATATCTACAGTGTACATACAGTCGATTAGAGATCAGTATATCTACAGTGTACATACAGTTGATTAGAGATCAGTATATCTACAGTGTATATACAGTCGATTACAGATCAGTGTATGTACAGTGTACATACAGTCGATTAGAGATCAGTATATCTACAATGTATATACAGTCGATTAGAGATCAGTATATCTACAGCGTACATACAGTCGATTACAGATCAGTGTATGTACAGCATATATACAGTCGATTAGAGATCAGTATATCTACAGCGTATATACAGTCGATTAGAGATCAGTATATCTACAATGTATATACAGTCGATTAGAGATCAGTATATCTACAGCGTATATATAGTCGATTAGAGATCAGTATATCTACAGCGTATATACAGTCGATTAGAGATCAGTATATCTACAGCGTATATACAGTCGATTAGAGATCAGTATATCTACAGCGTATATACAGTCGATTAGAGATCAGTATATCTACAGCGTATATACAGTCGATTACAGATCAGTATATCTACAGCGTATATACAGTCGATTAGAGATCAGTATATCTACAGCATATATACAGTCGATTAGAGATCAGTATATCTACAGCGTATATATAGTCGATTAGAGATCAGTATATCTACAATGTATATACAGTCGATTAGAGATCAGTATATCTACAGCGTATATATAGTCGATTAGAGACCAGTATATCTACAGCGTATATACAGTCGATTAGAGATCAGTATATCTACAATGTATATACAGTCGATTAGAGATCAGTATATCTACAGCGTACATACAGTCGATTAGAGATCAGTATATCTACAATGTACATACAGTCGATTAGAGATCAGTATATCTACAGTGTACATACAGTCGATTAGAGATCAGTATATCTACAGTGTACATACAGTCGATTACAGATCAGTGTATGTACAGCATATATACAGTCGATTAGAGATCAGTATATCTACAGCGTATATACAGTCGATTAGAGATCAGTATATCTACAGCGTATATACAGTCGATTACAGATCAGTATATCTACAGTGTATATACAGTCGATTACAGATCAGTATATCTACAGCGTATATACAGTCGATTAGAGATCAGTATATCTACAGCGTATATACAGTCGATTAGACATCAGTATATCTACAGCGTATATACAGTCGATTAGAGATCAGTATATCTACAGCGTATATACAGTCGATTAGACATCAGTATATCTACAACGTATATACAGTCGATTAGAGATCAGTATATCTACAGCGCACATACAGTCGATTACAGATCAGTGTATGTACAGCGTATATACAGTCGATTAGAGATCAGTATATCTACAGCGTATATACAGTCGATTACAGATCAGTATATCTACAGCGTATATACAGTCGATTAGAGATCAGTATATCTACAGTGTATATACAGTCGATTACAGATCAGTATATCTACAGCGTATATACAGTCGATTAGAGATCAGTATATCTACAATGTATATACAGTCGATTAGAGATCAGTATATCTACAGCGTATATACAGTCGATTAGAGATCAGTATATCTACAGCGTATATACAGTCGATTAGAGATCAGTATATCTACAGCGTATATACAGTCGATTAGACATCAGTATATCTACAGCGTATATACAGTCGATTAGACATCAGTATATCTACAACGTATATACAGTCGATTAGAGATCAGTATATCTACAGCGCACATACAGTCGATTACAGATCAGTGTATGTACAGCGTATATACAGTCGATTAGAGATCAGTATATCTACAGCGTATATACAGTCGATTAGAGATCAGTATATCTACAGCGTATATACAGTCGATTAGAGATCAGTATATCTACAGTGTATATACAGTCGATTACAGATCAGTATATCTACAGCGTATATACAGTCGATTAGAGATCAGTATATCTACAATGTATATACAGTCGATTAGAGATCAGTATATCTACAGCGTATATACAGTCGATTACAGATCAGTGTATGTACAGCATATATACAGTCGATTAGAGATCAGTATATCTACAGCATATATACAGTCGAGTAGAGATCAGTATATCTACAGCGTATATACAGTCGATTACAGATCAGTATATCTACAGTGTATATACAGTCGATTACAGATCAGTATATCTACAGCGTATATACAGTCGATTAGAGATCAGTATATCTACAATGTATATACAGTCGATTAGAGATCAGTATATCTACAGCGTATATACAGTCGATTACAGATCAGTGTATGTACAGCATATATACAGTCGATTAGAGATCAGTATATCTACAGCGTATATACAGTCGATTACAGATCAGTATATCTACAGCATATATACAGTCGATTAGAGATCAATATATCTACAGCGTATATACAGTCGATTACAGATCAGTATATCTACAGCGTATATACAGTCGATTACAGATCAGTATATCTACAGCATATATACAGTCGATTAGAGATCAATATATCTACAGCGTATATACAGTCGATTAGAGATCAGTATATCTACAGTGTACATACAGTTGATTAGAGATCAGTATATCTACAGCGTATATACAGTCGATTAGAGATCAGTATATCTACAGCGTATATACAGTCGATTAGAGATCAGTATATCTACAGCGTATATACAGTCGATTAGACATCAGGATATCTACAGCGTATATACAGTCGATTAGAGATCAGTATATCTACAGCGTATATACAGTCGATTAGACATCAGTATATCTACAACGTATATACAGTCGATTAGAGATCAGTATATCTACAGCGCACATACAGTCGATTACAGATCAGTATATCTACAGCGTATATACAGTCGATTAGAGATCAGTATATCTACAGCGTATATACAGTCGATTAGAGATCAGTATATCTACAGCGTATATACAGTCGATTAGAGATCAGTATATCTACAGCGTATATACAGTCGATTACAGATCAGTATATCTACAGCGTATATACAGTCGATTAGAGATCAGTATATCTACAGCGTATATACAGTCGATTAGAGATCAGTATATCTACAGCGTATATACAGTCGATTAGAGATCAGTATATCTACAGCGTATATACAGTCGATTAGAGATCAGTATATCTACAGCGTATATACAGTCGATTAGACATCAGTATATCTACAACGTATATACAGTCGATTAGAGATCAGTATATCTACAGCGCACATACAGTCGATTACAGATCAGTGTATGTACAGCGTATATACAGTCGATTAGAGATCAGTATATCTACAGCGTATATACAGTCGATTAGAGATCAGTATATCTACAGCGTATATACAGTCGATTAGAGATCAGTATATCTACAGCGTATATACAGTCGATTACAGATCAGTATATCTACAGCGTATATACAGTCGATTAGAGATCAGTATATCTACAGCGTATATACAGTCGATTAGAGATCAGTGTATGTACAGCGTATATACAGTCGATTAGAGATCAGTATATCTACAATGTATATACAGTCGATTAGAGATCAGTATATCTACAGCGTATATACAGTCGATTACAGATCAGTATATCTACAGCGTATATACAGTCGAGTAGAGATCAGTATATCTACAGCGTATATACAGTCGATTACAGATCAGTGTATGTACAGCATATATACAGTCGATTAGAGATCAGCATATCTACAATGTATATACAGTCGATTAGAGATCAGCATATCTACAATGTATATACAGTCGATTACAGATCAGTATATCTACAGCGTATATACAGTCGATTAGAGATCAGCATATCTACAATGTATATACAGTCGATTAGAGATCAGTATATCTACAGCGTATATACAGTCGATTACAGATCAGTATATCTACAGCGTATATACAGTCGATTAGAGATCAGTATATCTACAGTGTACATACAGTTGATTAGAGATCAGTATATCTACAGTGTATATACAGTCGATTAGAGATCAGTATATCTACAGCGTATATACAGTCGATTAGCGATCAGTATATCTACAGTGTATATACAGTCGATTAGAGATCAGTATATCTACAGCGTATATACAGTCGATTAGAGATCAGTATATCCGCAGTGTATATACAGTCGATTACAGATCAGTATATCTACAGCGTACATACAGTCGATTACAGATCAGTGTATGTACAGCGTATATACAGTCGTTTAGAGATCAGTATATCTACAGCGTATATACAGTCGATTACAGATCAGTATATCTACAGCGTATATACAGTCGATTAGAGATCAGTATATCTACAGCGTATATACAGTCGATTAGAGATCAGTATATCTACAGTGTACATACAGTCGATTAGAGATCAGTATATCTACAGTGTATATACAGTCGATTAGAGATCAGTATATCTACAGCGTACATACAGTCGATTACAGATCAGTGTATGTACAGCGTATATACAGTCGATTAGAGATCAGTATATCTACAGCGTATATACAGTCGATTAGAGATCAGTATATCTACAGCGTATATACAGTCGATTAGAGATCAGTATATCTACAGCGTATATACAGTCGATTAGAGATCAGTATATCTACAGCGTATATACAGTCGATTACAGATCAGTATATCTACAGTGTATATACAGTCGATTAGAGATCAGTATATCTACAGTGTATATACAGTCGATTAGAGATCAGTATATCTACAGTGTATATACAGTCGATTAGAGATCAGTATATCTACAGTGTATATACAGTCGATTAGAGATCAGTATATCTACAGTGTACATACAGTTGATTAGAGATCAGTATATCTACAATGTATATACAGTCGATTAGAGATCAGTATATCTACAATGTATATACAGTCGATTAGAGATCAGTATATCTACAGTGTATATACAGTCGATTAGAGATCAGTATATCTACAGTGTATATACAGTCGATTAGAGATCAGTATATCTACAGTGTATATACAGTCGATTAGAGATCAGTATATCTACAGTGTACATACAGTCGATTAGAGATCAGTATATCTACAATGTATATACAGTCGATTAGAGATCAGTATATCTACAATGTATATACAGTCGATTAGAGATCAGTATATCTACAGCGTATATACAGTCGATTACAGATCAGTATATCTACAGCGTATATACAGGCGATTACAGATCAGTATATCTACAGCGTATATACAGTCGATTAGAGATCAGTATATCTACAGCGTATATACAGTCGATTACAGATCAGTATATCTACAGTGTACATACAGTCGATTAGAGATCAGTATATCTACAATGTATATACAGTCGATTAGAGATCAGTATATCTACAGTGTACATACAGTCGATTAGAGATCAGTATATCTACAATGTATATACAGTCGATTAGAGATCAGTATATCTACAGCGTACATACAGTCGATTACAGATCAGTGTATGTACAGCATATATACAGTCGATTAGAGATCAGTATATCTACAGCATATATACAGTCGATTAGAGATCAGTATATCTACAGTGTACATACAGTCGATTAGAGATCAGTATATCTACAATGTATATACAGTCGATTAGAGATCAGTATATCTACAGCGTATATACAGTCGATTAGAGATCAGTATATCTACAATGTATATACAGTCGATTAGAGATCAGTATATCTACAATGTATATACAGTCGATTAGAGATCAGTATATCTACAGCGTATATACAGTCGATTACAGATCAGTATATCTACAGCGTATATACAGGCGATTACAGATCAGTATATCTACAGCGTATATACAGTCGATTAGAGATCAGTATATCTACAGCGTATATACAGTCGATTACAGATCAGTATATCTACAGCGTATATACAGTCGATTAGAGATCAGTATATCTACAGCATATATACAGTCGATTAGAGATCAGTATATCTACAGCGTATATACAGTCAATTAGAGATCAGTATATCTACAGCGTATATACAGTAGATTAGAGATCAGTATATCTACAGCGTATATACAGTCGATTAGAGATCAGTATATCTACAGTGTACATACAGTCGATTAGAGATCAGTATATCTACAATGTATATACAGTCGATTAGAGATCAGTATATCTACAGCGTATATACAGTCGATTAGAGATCAGTATATCTACAATGTACATACAGTCGATTAGAGATCAGTATATCTACAATGTATATACAGTCGATTAGAGATCAGTATATCTACAGCGTATATACAGTCGATTAGAGATCAGTATATCTACAATGTATATACAGTCGATTAGAGATCAGTATATCTACAATGTATATACAGTCGATTAGAGATCAGTATATCTACAGCGTATATACAGTCGATTACAGATCAGTATATCTACAGCGTATATACAGGCGATTACAGATCAGTATATCTACAGCGTATATACAGTCGATTAGAGATCAGTATATCTACAGCGTATATACAGTCGATTACAGATCAGTATATCTACAGCGTATATACAGTCGATTAGAGATCAGTATATCTACAGCGTATATACAGTCGAGTAGAGATCAGTATATCTACAGCGTATATACAGTCGATTACAGATCAGTATATCTACAGCGTATATACAGTCGATTAGAGATCAGTATATCTACAGAATATATACAGTCGATTAGACATCAGTATATCTACAATGTATATACAGTCGATTAGAGATCAGTATATCTACAGCATATATACAGTCGATTAGAGATCAGTATATCTACAGCGTATATACAGTCAATTAGAGATCAGTATATCTACAGCGTATATACAGTAGATTAGAGATCAGTATATCTACAGCGTATATACAGTCGATTAGACATCAGTATATCTACAGCGTATATACAGTCGATTAGAGATCAGTATATCTACAGCGTATATACAGTCGATTAGAGATCAGTATATCTACAGCGTATATACAGTCGATTAGAGATCAGTATATCTACAGCGTATATACAGTCGATTAGAGATCAGTATATCTACAGCGTATATATAGTCAACTAGAGATCAGTATATCTACAGCGTATATACAGTCGATTAGAGATCAGTATATCTACAGAATATATACAGTCGATTAGACATCAGTATATCTACAATGTATATACAGTCGATTAGAGATCAGTATATCTACAATGTATATACAGTCGATTAGAGATCAGTATATCTACAATGTATATACAGTCGATTACAGATCAGTATATCTACAGCGTATATACAGTCGATTAGAGATCAGTATATCTACAGCGTATATACAGTCGATTAGAGATCAGTATATCTACAGCGTATATACAGTCGATTACAGATCAGTATATCTACAGCGTATATACAGTCGATTAGAGATCAGTATATCTACAGCGTATATACAGTCGATTAGAGATCAGTATATCTACAGCGTATATACAGTCGATTAGAGATCAGTATATCTACAGCGTATATATAGTCAACTAGAGATCAGTATATCTACAGCGTATATATAGTCAACTAGAGATCAGTATATCTACAGCATATATACAGTAGATTAGAGATCAGTATATCTACAGCGTATATACAGTCGATTAGAGATCAGTATATCTACAGCGTATATATAGTCAACTAGAGATCAGTATATCTACAGCATATATACAGTAGATTAGAGATCAGTATATCTACAGCGTATATACAGTCGATTAGAGATCAGTATATCTACAGCGTATATATAGTCAACTAGAGATCAGTATATCTACAGCATATATACAGTAGATTAGAGATCAGTATATCTACAGCGTATATACAGTCGATTAGAGATCAGTATATCTACAGCATATATACAGTCGATTAGAGATCAGTATATCTACAGCGTATATATAGTCAACTAGAGATCAGTATATCTACAGCATATATACAGTAGATTAGAGATCAGTATATCTACAGCGTATATATAGTCAACTAGAGATCAGTATATCTACAGCGTATATATAGTCAACTAGAGATCAGTATATCTACAGCATATATACAGTAGATTAGAGATCAGTATATCTACAGCGTATATACAGTCGATTAGAGATCAGTATATCTACAGCGTATATATAGTCAACTAGAGATCAGTATATCTACAGCATATATACAGTAGATTAGAGATCAGTATATCTACAGAATATATACAGTCGATTAGACATCAGTATATCTACAATGTATATACAGTCGATTAGAGATCAGTATATCTACAATGTATATACAGTCGATTAGAGATCAGTATATCTACAGCGTATATATAGTCAACTAGAGATCAGTATATCTACAGCATATATACAGTAGATTAGAGATCAGTATATCTACAGCGTATATACAGTCGATTAGAGATCAGTATATCTACAGTGTATATACAGTCGATTAGAGATCAGTATATCTACAGCGTATATACAGTCGATTAGAGATCAGTATATCTACAGCGTATATACAGTCGATTAGAGATCAGTATATCTACAGCGTATATATAGTCAACTAGAGATCAGTATATCTACAGCATATATACAGTAGATTAGAGATCAGTATATCTACAGCGTATATACAGTCGATTAGAGATCAGTATATCTACAGCATATATACAGTCGATTAGAGATCAGTATATCTACAGCGTATATACAGTCGATTAGAGATCAGTATATCTACAGCGTATATACAGTCGATTAGAGATCAGTATATCTACAGCGTATATATAGTCAACTAGAGATCAGTATATCTACAGCATATATACAGTAGATTAGAGATCAGTATATCTACAATGTATATACAGTCGATTAGAGATCAGTATATCTACAGCGTATATACAGTCGATTAGAGATCAGTATATCTACAGCGTATATACAGTCGATTACAGATCAGTATATCTACAGCGTATATACAGTCGATTAGAGATCAGTATATCTACAGTGTACATACAGTCGATTAGAGATCAGTATATCTACAATGTATATACAGTCGATTAGAGATCAGTATATCTACAGTGTACATACAGTCGATTAGAGATCAGTATATCTACAGCGTATATAGGGTCGAGTAGAGATCAGTATATCTACAGCGTATATACAGTCGATTAGAGATCAGTATATCTACAGCGTATATACAGTTGATTAGAGATCAGTATATCTACAGCGTATATACAGTCGATTACAGATCAGTATATCTACAGCGTATATACAGTCGATTACAGATCAGTATATCTACAGCGTATATACAGTCGATTAGAGATCAGTATATCTACAGCGTATATACAGTCGATTACAGATCAGTATATCTACAGCGTATATACAGTCGATTACAGATCAGTATATCTACAGCGTATATACAGTCGATTACAGATCAGTATATCTACAGCGTATATACAGTCGATTAGAGATCAGTATATCTACAGCGTATATACAGTCGATTACAGATCAGTATATCTACAGCGTATATACAGTCGATTAGAGATCAGTATATCTACAGCGTATATAGGGTCGAGTAGAGATCAGTATATCTACAGCGTATATACAGTCGATTACAGATCAGTATATCTACAGCGTATATACAGTCGATTAGAGATCAGTATATCTACAGCGTACATACAGTCGATTAGAGATCAGTATATCTACAATGTATATAGGGTCGAGTAGAGATCAGTATATCTACAGCGTATATACAGTCGATTACAGATCAGTATATCTACAGCGTATATACAGTCGATTAGAGATCAGTATATCTACAGCGTACATACAGTCGATTACAGATCAGTATATTTACAATGTATATACAGTTGATTAGAGATCAGTATATCTACAGCGTATATACAGTCGATTAGAGATCAGTATATCTACAGCGTATATAGGGTCGAGTAGAGATCAGTATATCTACAGCGTATATACAGTCGATTAGAGATCAGTATATCTACAGCGTATATACAGTCGATTAGAGATCAGTATATCTACAATGTATATAGGGTCGAGTAGAGATCAGTATATCTACAGCGTATATACAGTCGATTACAGATCAGTATATCTACAGCGTATATACAGTCGATTAGAGATCAGTATATCTACAATGTATATAGGGTCGAGTAGAGATCAGTATATCTACAGCGTATATACAGTCGATTACAGATCAGTATATCTACAGCGTATATACAGTCGATTACAGATCAGTATATCTACAGCGTATATACAGTCAATTAGAGATCAGTATATCTACAGTGTACATACAGTTGATTAGAGATCAGTATATCTACAGCGTACATACAGTCGATTAGAGATCAGTATATCTACAATGTATATAGGGTCGAGTAGAGATCAGTATATCTACAATGTATATAGGGTCGAGTAGAGATCAGTATATCTACAGCGTATATACAGTCGATTACAGATCAGTATATTTACAATGTATATACAGTTGATTAGAGATCAGTATATCTACAGCGTATATACAGTCGATTAGAGATCAGTATATCTACAGCGTACATACAGTCGATTACAGATCAGTATATTTACAATGTATATACAGTTGATTAGAGATCAGTATATCTACAGCGTATATACAGTCGATTAGAGATCAGTATATCTACAGCGTACATACAGTCGATTACAGATCAGTATATTTACAATGTATATACAGTTGATTAGAGATCAGTATATCTACAGCGTATATACAGTCGATTAGAGATCAGTATATCTACAGCGTACATACAGTCGATTACAGATCAGTATATTTACAATGTATATACAGTCGATTAGAGATCAGTATATCTACAGCGTATATACAGTCGATTAGAGATCAGTATATCTACAGCGTATATAGGGTCGAGTAGAGATCAGTATATCTACAGCATATATACAGTCGATTACAGATCAGTATATCTACAGCGTATATACAGTCGATTAGAGATCAGTATATCTACAGCGTACATACAGTCGATTAGAGATCAGTATATCTACAATGTATATAGGGTCGAGTAGAGATCAGTATATCTACAGCGTATATACAGTCGATTACAGATCAGTATATCTACAGCGTATATACAGTCGATTACAGATCAGTATATCTACAGCGTATATACAGTCGATTAGAGATCAGTATATCTACAGCGTATATACAGTCGATTACAGATCAGTATATCTACAGCGTATATACAGTCGATTAGAGATCAGTATATCTACAATGTATATAGGGTCGAGTAGAGATCAGTATATCTACAGCGTATATACAGTCGATTAGAGATCAGTATATCTACAATGTATATACAGTCGATTAGAGATCAGTATATCTACAGCATATATACAGTCGATTAGAGATCAGTATATCTACAGCGTATATACAGTCAACTAGAGATCAGTATATCTACAGCGTATATACAGTCGATTAGAGATCAGTATATCTACAGTGTACATACAGTTGATTAGAGATCAGTATATCTACAGCGTACATACAGTCGATTACAGATCAGTGTATGTACAGCGTATATACAGTCGATTAGAGATCAGTATATCTACAGCGTATATACAGTCGATTACAGATCAGTATATCTACAGCGTATATACAGTCGATTAGAGATCAGTATATCTACAATGTATATACAGTCGATTAGAGATCAGTATATCTACAATGTATATACAGTCGATTAGAGATCAGTATATCTACAGCGTATATACAGTCGATTACAGATCAGTATATCTACAGCGTACATACAGTTGATTAGAGATCAGTATATCTACAGCGTATATACAGTCGATTAGAGATCAGTATATCTACAATGTATATACAGTCGATTAGAGATCAGTATATCTACAGTGTACATACAGTTGATTAGAGATCAGTATATCTACAGTGTATATACAGTCGATTAGAGATCAGTATATCTACAGCGTATATACAGTCGATTAGCGATCAGTATATCTACAGTGTATATACAGTCGATTAGAGATCAGTATATCTACAGCGTATATACAGTCGATTAGAGATCAGTATATCCGCAGTGTATATACAGTCGATTACAGATCAGTATATCTACAGCGTACATACAGTCGATTACAGATCAGTGTATGTACAGCGTATATACAGTCGTTTAGAGATCAGTATATCTACAGCGTATATACAGTCGATTACAGATCAGTATATCTACAGCGTATATACAGTCGATTAGAGATCAGTATATCTACAGCGTATATACAGTCGATTAGAGATCAGTATATCTACAGTGTACATACAGTCGATTAGAGATCAGTATATCTACAGTGTATATACAGTCGATTAGAGATCAGTATATCTACAGCGTACATACAGTCGATTACAGATCAGTGTATGTACAGCGTATATACAGTCGATTAGAGATCAGTATATCTACAGCGTATATACAGTCGATTAGAGATCAGTATATCTACAGCGTATATACAGTCGATTAGAGATCAGTATATCTACAGCGTATATACAGTCGATTAGAGATCAGTATATCTACAGCGTATATACAGTCGATTACAGATCAGTATATCTACAGTGTATATACAGTCGATTAGAGATCAGTATATCTACAGTGTATATACAGTCGATTAGAGATCAGTATATCTACAGTGTATATACAGTCGATTAGAGATCAGTATATCTACAGTGTATATACAGTCGATTAGAGATCAGTATATCTACAGTGTACATACAGTTGATTAGAGATCAGTATATCTACAATGTATATACAGTCGATTAGAGATCAGTATATCTACAATGTATATACAGTCGATTAGAGATCAGTATATCTACAGTGTATATACAGTCGATTAGAGATCAGTATATCTACAGTGTATATACAGTCGATTAGAGATCAGTATATCTACAGTGTATATACAGTCGATTAGAGATCAGTATATCTACAGTGTACATACAGTCGATTAGAGATCAGTATATCTACAATGTATATACAGTCGATTAGAGATCAGTATATCTACAATGTATATACAGTCGATTAGAGATCAGTATATCTACAGCGTATATACAGTCGATTACAGATCAGTATATCTACAGCGTATATACAGGCGATTACAGATCAGTATATCTACAGCGTATATACAGTCGATTAGAGATCAGTATATCTACAGCGTATATACAGTCGATTACAGATCAGTATATCTACAGTGTACATACAGTCGATTAGAGATCAGTATATCTACAATGTATATACAGTCGATTAGAGATCAGTATATCTACAGTGTACATACAGTCGATTAGAGATCAGTATATCTACAATGTATATACAGTCGATTAGAGATCAGTATATCTACAGCGTACATACAGTCGATTACAGATCAGTGTATGTACAGCATATATACAGTCGATTAGAGATCAGTATATCTACAGCATATATACAGTCGATTAGAGATCAGTATATCTACAGTGTACATACAGTCGATTAGAGATCAGTATATCTACAATGTATATACAGTCGATTAGAGATCAGTATATCTACAGCGTATATACAGTCGATTAGAGATCAGTATATCTACAATGTATATACAGTCGATTAGAGATCAGTATATCTACAATGTATATACAGTCGATTAGAGATCAGTATATCTACAGCGTATATACAGTCGATTACAGATCAGTATATCTACAGCGTATATACAGGCGATTACAGATCAGTATATCTACAGCGTATATACAGTCGATTAGAGATCAGTATATCTACAGCGTATATACAGTCGATTACAGATCAGTATATCTACAGCGTATATACAGTCGATTAGAGATCAGTATATCTACAGCATATATACAGTCGATTAGAGATCAGTATATCTACAGCGTATATACAGTCAATTAGAGATCAGTATATCTA
Source organism: Pictodentalium vernedei (assembly GCA_031216915.1). NCBI lineage: Eukaryota > Metazoa > Mollusca > Scaphopoda > Dentaliida > Dentaliidae > Pictodentalium > Pictodentalium vernedei. The sequence goes on along the minus strand of CM062288.1, from coordinate 8,582,648 downwards.
CAGCGTATATACAGTAGATTAGAGATCAGTATATCTACAGCGTATATACAGTCGATTAGAGATCAGTATATCTACAGTGTACATACAGTCGATTAGAGATCAGTATATCTACAATGTATATACAGTCGATTAGAGATCAGTATATCTACAGCGTATATACAGTCGATTAGAGATCAGTATATCTACAATGTACATACAGTCGATTAGAGATCAGTATATCTACAATGTATATACAGTCGATTAGAGATCAGTATATCTACAGCGTATATACAGTCGATTAGAGATCAGTATATCTACAATGTATATACAGTCGATTAGAGATCAGTATATCTACAATGTATATACAGTCGATTAGAGATCAGTATATCTACAGCGTATATACAGTCGATTACAGATCAGTATATCTACAGCGTATATACAGGCGATTACAGATCAGTATATCTACAGCGTATATACAGTCGATTAGAGATCAGTATATCTACAGCGTATATACAGTCGATTACAGATCAGTATATCTACAGCGTATATACAGTCGATTAGAGATCAGTATATCTACAGCGTATATACAGTCGAGTAGAGATCAGTATATCTACAGCGTATATACAGTCGATTACAGATCAGTATATCTACAGCGTATATACAGTCGATTAGAGATCAGTATATCTACAGAATATATACAGTCGATTAGACATCAGTATATCTACAATGTATATACAGTCGATTAGAGATCAGTATATCTACAGCATATATACAGTCGATTAGAGATCAGTATATCTACAGCGTATATACAGTCAATTAGAGATCAGTATATCTACAGCGTATATACAGTAGATTAGAGATCAGTATATCTACAGCGTATATACAGTCGATTAGACATCAGTATATCTACAGCGTATATACAGTCGATTAGAGATCAGTATATCTACAGCGTATATACAGTCGATTAGAGATCAGTATATCTACAGCGTATATACAGTCGATTAGAGATCAGTATATCTACAGCGTATATACAGTCGATTAGAGATCAGTATATCTACAGCGTATATATAGTCAACTAGAGATCAGTAGATCTACAGCGTATATACAGTCGATTAGAGATCAGTATATCTACAGAATATATACAGTCGATTAGACATCAGTATATCTACAATGTATATACAGTCGATTAGAGATCAGTATATCTACAATGTATATACAGTCGATTAGAGATCAGTATATCTACAATGTATATACAGTCGATTACAGATCAGTATATCTACAGCGTATATACAGTCGATTAGAGATCAGTATATCTACAGCGTATATACAGTCGATTAGAGATCAGTATATCTACAGCGTATATACAGTCGATTACAGATCAGTATATCTACAGCGTATATACAGTCGATTAGAGATCAGTATATCTACAGCGTATATACAGTCGATTAGAGATCAGTATATCTACAGCGTATATACAGTCGATTAGAGATCAGTATATCTACAGCGTATATATAGTCAACTAGAGATCAGTATATCTACAGCGTATATATAGTCAACTAGAGATCAGTATATCTACAGCATATATACAGTAGATTAGAGATCAGTATATCTACAGCGTATATACAGTCGATTAGAGATCAGTATATCTACAGCGTATATATAGTCAACTAGAGATCAGTATATCTACAGCATATATACAGTAGATTAGAGATCAGTATATCTACAGCGTATATACAGTCGATTAGAGATCAGTATATCTACAGCGTATATATAGTCAACTAGAGATCAGTATATCTACAGCATATATACAGTAGATTAGAGATCAGTATATCTACAGCGTATATACAGTCGATTAGAGATCAGTATATCTACAGCATATATACAGTCGATTAGAGATCAGTATATCTACAGCGTATATATAGTCAACTAGAGATCAGTATATCTACAGCATATATACAGTAGATTAGAGATCAGTATATCTACAGCGTATATATAGTCAACTAGAGATCAGTATATCTACAGCATATATACAGTAGATTAGAGATCAGTATATCTACAGCGTATATACAGTAGATTAGAGATCAGTATATCTACAGCGTATATACAGTCGATTAGAGATCAGTATATCTACAGCGTATATATAGTCAACTAGAGATCAGTATATCTACAGCATATATACAGTAGATTAGAGATCAGTATATCTACAGAATATATACAGTCGATTAGACATCAGTATATCTACAATGTATATACAGTCGATTAGAGATCAGTATATCTACAATGTATATACAGTCGATTAGAGATCAGTATATCTACAGCGTATATATAGTCAACTAGAGATCAGTATATCTACAGCATATATACAGTAGATTAGAGATCAGTATATCTACAGCGTATATACAGTCGATTAGAGATCAGTATATCTACAGTGTATATACAGTCGATTAGAGATCAGTATATCTACAGCGTATATACAGTCGATTAGAGATCAGTATATCTACAGCGTATATACAGTCGATTAGAGATCAGTATATCTACAGCGTATATATAGTCAACTAGAGATCAGTATATCTACAGCATATATACAGTAGATTAGAGATCAGTATATCTACAGCGTATATACAGTCGATTAGAGATCAGTATATCTACAGCATATATACAGTCGATTAGAGATCAGTATATCTACAGCGTATATACAGTCGATTAGAGATCAGTATATCTACAGCGTATATACAGTCGATTAGAGATCAGTATATCTACAGCGTATATATAGTCAACTAGAGATCAGTATATCTACAGCATATATACAGTAGATTAGAGATCAGTATATCTACAATGTATATACAGTCGATTAGAGATCAGTATATCTACAGCGTATATACAGTCGATTAGAGATCAGTATATCTACAGCGTATATACAGTCGATTACAGATCAGTATATCTACAGCGTATATACAGTCGATTAGAGATCAGTATATCTACAGTGTACATACAGTCGATTAGAGATCAGTATATCTACAATGTATATACAGTCGATTAGAGATCAGTATATCTACAGTGTACATACAGTCGATTAGAGATCAGTATATCTACAGCGTATATAGGGTCGAGTAGAGATCAGTATATCTACAGCGTATATACAGTCGATTAGAGATCAGTATATCTACAGCGTATATACAGTTGATTAGAGATCAGTATATCTACAGCGTATATACAGTCGATTACAGATCAGTATATCTACAGCGTATATACAGTCGATTACAGATCAGTATATCTACAGCGTATATACAGTCGATTAGAGATCAGTATATCTACAGCGTATATACAGTCGATTACAGATCAGTATATCTACAGCGTATATACAGTCGATTACAGATCAGTATATCTACAGCGTATATACAGTCGATTACAGATCAGTATATCTACAGCGTATATACAGTCGATTAGAGATCAGTATATCTACAGCGTATATACAGTCGATTACAGATCAGTATATCTACAGCGTATATACAGTCGATTAGAGATCAGTATATCTACAGCGTATATAGGGTCGAGTAGAGATCAGTATATCTACAGCGTATATACAGTCGATTACAGATCAGTATATCTACAGCGTATATACAGTCGATTAGAGATCAGTATATCTACAGCGTACATACAGTCGATTAGAGATCAGTATATCTACAATGTATATAGGGTCGAGTAGAGATCAGTATATCTACAGCGTATATACAGTCGATTACAGATCAGTATATCTACAGCGTATATACAGTCGATTAGAGATCAGTATATCTACAGCGTACATACAGTCGATTACAGATCAGTATATTTACAATGTATATACAGTTGATTAGAGATCAGTATATCTACAGCGTATATACAGTCGATTAGAGATCAGTATATCTACAGCGTATATAGGGTCGAGTAGAGATCAGTATATCTACAGCGTATATACAGTCGATTACAGATCAGTATATCTACAGCGTATATACAGTCGATTAGAGATCAGTATATCTACAATGTATATAGGGTCGAGTAGAGATCAGTATATCTACAGCGTATATACAGTCGATTACAGATCAGTATATCTACAGCGTATATACAGTCGATTAGAGATCAGTATATCTACAATGTATATAGGGTCGAGTAGAGATCAGTATATCTACAGCGTACATACAGTCGATTAGAGATCAGTATATCTACAATGTATATAGGGTCGAGTAGAGATCAGTATATCTACAGCGTATATACAGTCGATTACAGATCAGTATATCTACAGCGTATATACAGTCGATTAGAGATCAGTATATCTACAATGTATATAGGGTCGAGTAGAGATCAGTATATCTACAGCGTATATACAGTCGATTACAGATCAGTATATCTACAGCGTATATACAGTCGATTACAGATCAGTATATCTACAGCGTATATACAGTCAATTAGAGATCAGTATATCTACAGTGTACATACAGTTGATTAGAGATCAGTATATCTACAGCGTACATACAGTCGATTAGAGATCAGTATATCTACAATGTATATAGGGTCGAGTAGAGATCAGTATATCTACAATGTATATAGGGTCGAGTAGAGATCAGTATATCTACAGCGTATATACAGTCGATTACAGATCAGTATATTTACAATGTATATACAGTTGATTAGAGATCAGTATATCTACAGCGTATATACAGTCGATTAGAGATCAGTATATCTACAGCGTACATACAGTCGATTACAGATCAGTATATTTACAATGTATATACAGTTGATTAGAGATCAGTATATCTACAGCGTATATACAGTCGATTAGAGATCAGTATATCTACAGCGTACATACAGTCGATTACAGATCAGTATATTTACAATGTATATACAGTTGATTAGAGATCAGTATATCTACAGCGTATATACAGTCGATTAGAGATCAGTATATCTACAGCGTACATACAGTCGATTACAGATCAGTATATTTACAATGTATATACAGTCGATTAGAGATCAGTATATCTACAGCGTATATACAGTCGATTAGAGATCAGTATATCTACAGCGTATATAGGGTCGAGTAGAGATCAGTATATCTACAGCGTATATACAGTCGATTACAGATCAGTATATCTACAGCGTATATACAGTCGATTAGAGATCAGTATATCTACAGCGTACATACAGTCGATTAGAGATCAGTATATCTACAATGTATATAGGGTCGAGTAGAGATCAGTATATCTACACCGTATATACAGTCGATTACAGATCAGTATATCTACAGCGTATATACAGTCGATTACAGATCAGTATATCTACAGCGTATATACAGTCGATTAGAGATCAGTATATCTACAGCGTATATACAGTCGATTACAGATCAGTATATCTACAGCGTATATACAGTCGATTAGAGATCAGTATATCTACAATGTATATAGGGTCGAGTAGAGATCAGTATATCTACAGCGTATATACAGTCGATTAGAGATCAGTATATCTACAATGTATATACAGTCGATTAGAGATCAGTATATCTACAGCATATATACAGTCGATTAGAGATCAGTATATCTACAGCGTATATACAGTCAACTAGAGATCAGTATATCTACAGCGTATATACAGTCGATTAGAGATCAGTATATCTACAGTGTACATACAGTTGATTAGAGATCAGTATATCTACAGCGTACATACAGTCGATTACAGATCAGTGTATGTACAGCGTATATACAGTCGATTAGAGATCAGTATATCTACAGCGTATATACAGTCGATTACAGATCAGTATATCTACAGCGTATATACAGTCGATTAGAGATCAGTATATCTACAATGTATATACAGTCGATTAGAGATCAGTATATCTACAATGTATATACAGTCGATTAGAGATCAGTATATCTACAGCGTATATACAGTCGATTACAGATCAGTATATCTACAGCGTACATACAGTTGATTAGAGATCAGTATATCTACAGCGTATATACAGTCGATTAGAGATCAGTATATCTACAATGTATATACAGTCGATTAGAGATCAGTATATCCACAGCATATATACAGTCGATTAGAGATCAGTATATCTACAGCGTATATACAGTCGATTAGAGATCAGTATATCTACAGCGTATATACAGTCGATTACAGATCAGTATATCTACAGCGTATATACAGTCGATTAGAGATCAGTATATCTACAGCGTATATACAGTCGAGTAGAGATCAGTATATCTACAGCGTATATACAGTCGATTACAGATCAGTATATCTACAGCGTATATACAGTCGATTAGAGATCAGTATATCTACAGCGTATATAGGGTCGAGTAGAGATCAGTATATCTACAGCGTATATACAGTCGATTACAGATCAGTATATCTACAGCGTATATACAGTCGATTAGAGATCAGTATATCTACAGCGTATATAGGGTCGAGTAGAGATCAGTATATCTACAGCGTATATACAGTCGATTACAGATCAGTATATCTACAGCGTATATACAGTCGATTAGAGATCAGTATATCTACAGCGTACATACAGTCGATTAGAGATCAGTATATCTACAATGTATATACAGTCGATTAGAGATCAGTATATCTACAGTGTACATACAGTCGATTAGAGATCAGTATATCTACAGCGTATATACAGTTGATTAGAGATCAGTATATCTACAGCGTATATACAGTTGATTAGAGATAAGTATATCTACAGCGTATATACAGTCAATTAGAGACCAGTATATCTACAGCGTATATACAGTCGATTAGAGATCAGTATATCTACAGCGTATATACAGTCGATTAGAGATCAGTATATCTACAGCGTATATACAGTCGATTACAGATCAGTGTATGTACAGCATATATACAGTCGATTAGAGATCAGTATATCTACAGCGTATATACAGTCAATTAGAGACCAGTATATCTACAGCGTATATACAGTCGATTAGAGATCAGTATATCTACAGCGTATATACAGTCGATTAGAGATCAGTATATCTACAGCGTATATACAGTCGATTAGAGATCAGTATATCTACAGCGTATATACAGTCGATTAGAGATCAGTATATCTACAGCATATATACAGTCGATTAGAGATCAGTATATCTACAGCGTATATAGGGTCGAGTAGAGATCAGTATATCTACAGCGTATATACAGTCGATTACAGATCAGTATATCTACAGCGTATATACAGTCGATTACAGATCAGTATATCTACAGCGTATATACAGTCGATTAGAGATCAGTATATCTACAGCGTATATAGGGTCGAGTAGAGATCAGTATATCTACAGCGTATATACAGTCGATTACAGATCAGTATATCTACAGCGTATATACAGTCGATTACAGATCAGTATATCTACAGCGTATATACAGTCGATTAGAGATCAGTATATCTACAGCGTATATAGGGTCGAGTAGAGATCAGTATATCTACAGCGTATATACAGTCGATTACAGATCAGTATATCTACAGCGTATATACAGTCGATTAGAGATCAGTATATCTACAGCGTATATAGGGTCGAGTAGAGATCAGTATATCTACAGCGTATATACAGTCGATTACAGATCAGTATATCTACAGCGTATATACAGTCGATTAGAGATCAGTATATCTACAGCGTACATACAGTCAATTACAGATCAGTATATCTACAGCGTATATACAGTCGATTAGAGATCAGTATATCTACAATGTATATACAGTCGATTAGAGATCAGTATATCTACAGCGTATATACAGTCAATTAGAGATCAGTATATCTACAGCGTATATACAGTCGATTACAGATCAGTATATCTACAGCGTATATACAGTCGATTAGAGATCAGTATATCTACAGCGTACATACAGTCGATTAGAGATCAGTATATCTACAATGTATATACAGTCGATTAGAGATCAGTATATCTACAGTGTACATACAGTCGATTAGAGATCAGTATATCTACAGCGTACATACAGTCGATTAGAGATCAGTATATCTACAGCGTATATACAGTCGATTAGAGATCAGTATATCTACAGTGTATATACAGTCGATTAGAGATCAGTATATCTACAGCGTATATACAGTCGATTAGAGATCAGTATATCTACAGCGTATATACAGTCGATTACAGATCAGTATATCTACAGCGTATATACAGTCGATTACAGATCAGTATATCTACAATGTATATACAGTTGATTAGAGATCAGTATATCTACAATGTATATACAGTTGATTAGAGATCAGTATATCTACAGTGTATATACAGTCGATTAGAGATCAGTATATCTACAGCGTATATACAGTCGATTAGAGATCAGTATATCTACAGTGTATATACAGTCGATTAGAGATCAGTATATCTACAGTGTACATACAGTCGATTAGAGATCAGTATATCTACAGCGTATATACAGTCGATTAGAGATCAGTATATCCGCAGTGTATATACAGTCGATTAGAGATCAGTATATCTACAGCGTACATACAGTCGATTACAGATCAGTGTATGTACAGCGTATATACAGTCGATTAGAGATCAGTATATCTACAGCGTATATACAGTCGATTAGAGATCAGTATATCTACAGCGTATATACAGTCGATTACAGATCAGTATATCTACAGTGTATATACAGTCGATTAGAGATCAGTATATCTACAGCGTATATACAGTCGATTAGAGATCAGTATATCTACAGTGTATATACAGTCGATTAGAGATCAGTATATCTACAGCGTATATACAGTCGATTAGAGATCAGTATATCTACAGCGTATATACAGTCGATTACAGATCAGTATATCTACAATGTATATACAGTCGATTAGAGATCAGTATATCCACAGCGTATATACAGTCGATTAGAGATCAGTATATCTACAGCGTATATACAGTCGATTACAGATCAGTATATCTACAGCGTATATACAGTCGATTAGAGATCAGTATATCTACAGCGTATATACAGTCGATTAGAGATCAGTATATCTACAGCGTATATACAGTCGATTACAGATCAGTATATCTACAATGTATATACAGTCGATTAGAGATCAGTATATCCACAGCGTATATACAGTCGATTAGAGATCAGTATATCTACAGCGTATATACAGTCGATTAGAGATCAGTATATCTACAGCGTATATACAGTCGATTACAGATCAGTATATCTACAGTGTATATACAGTCGATTAGAGATCAGTATATCTACAATGTATATACAGTCGATTAGAGATCAGTATATCTACAGTGTATATATAGTCAACTAGAGATCAGTATATCTACAGCATATATACAGTCGATTAGAGATCAGTATATCTACAGCGTATATACAGTCGATTACAGATCAGTATATCTACAATGTATATACAGTCGATTAGAGATCAGTATATCTACAATGTATATACAGTCGATTAGAGATCAGTATATCTACAATGTATATACAGTCGATTAGAGATCAGTATATCTACAACGTATATACAGTTGATTAGAGATCAGTATATCTACAATGTATATACAGTCGATTAGAGATCAGTATATCTACAGTGTATATACAGTCGATTAGAGATCAGTATATCTACAGCGTATATACAGTCGATTAGAGATCAGTATATCTACAGTGTACATACAGTTGATTAGAGATCAGTATATCTACAATGTATATACAGTCGATTAGAGATCAGTATATCTACAATGTATATACAGTCGATTAGAGATCAGTATATCTACAGCGTATATACAGTCGATTACAGATCAGTGTATGTACAGCATATATACAGTCGATTAGAGATCAGTATATCTACAGTGTATATACAGTCGATTAGAGATCAGTATATCTACAGCGTATATACAGTCGATTAGAGATCAGTATATCTACAGCGTACATACAGTCGATTAGAGATCAGTATATCTACAACGTATATACAGTCGATTAGAGATCAGTATATCTACAGCGTATATACAGTCGATTACAGATCAGTATATCTACAGCGTATATACAGTCGATTACAGATCAGTATATCTACAGCGTATATACAGTCGATTAGAGATCAGTATATCTACAATGTATATAGGGTCGAGTAGAGATCAGTATATCTACAGCGTATATACAGTCGATTAGAGATCAGTATATCTACAATGTATATACAGTCGATTAGAGATCAGTATATCTACAGCGTATATACAGTCGATTAGAGATCAGTATATCTACAATGTATATACAGTCGATTAGAGATCAGTATATCTACAGCATATATACAGTCGATTAGAGATCAGTATATCTACAATGTATATACAGTCGATTAGAGATCAGTATATCTACAGTGTATATACAGTCGATTAGAGATCAGTATATCTACAGCGTATATACAGTCGATTACAGATCAGTATATCTACAGCGTATATACAGTCGATTAGAGATCAGTATATCTACAATGTATATACAGTCGATTAGAGATCAGTATATCTACAGCGTATATACAGTCGATTAGAGATCAGTATATCTACAATGTATATACAGTCGATTAGAGATCAGTATATCTACAGCGTATATACAGTCGATTACAGATCAGTGTATGTACAGCATATATACAGTCGATTACAGATCAGTATATCTACAGCGTATATACAGTCGATTACAGATCAGTATATCTACAGCGTATATACAGTCGATTACAGATCAGTATATCTACAGTGTACATACAGTTGATTAGAGATCAGTATATCTAGCGTATATACAGTCGATTAGAGATCAGTATATCTACAGCGTATATACAGTCGATTAGAGATCAATATATCTACAGCGTATATACAGTCGATTACAGATCAGTATATCTACAGCATATATACAGTCGATTAGAGATCAATATATCTACAGCGTATATACAGTCGATTAGAGATCAGTATATCTACAGTGTACATACAGTTGATTAGAGATCAGTATATCTAGCGTATATACAGTCGATTAGAGATCAGTATATCTACAGCGTATATACAGTCGATTAGACATCAGTATATCTACAACGTATATACAGTCGATTAGAGATCAGTATATCTACAGCGTATATACAGTCGATTAGAGATCAGTATATCTACAGCGTATATACAGTCAATTAGAGACCAGTATATCTACAGCGTATATACAGTCGATTAGAGATCAGTATATCTACAGCGTATATACAGTCGATTAGAGATCAGTATATCTACAGCGTATATACAGTCGATTAGAGATCAGTATATCTACAGCGTATATACAGTCGATTAGACATCAGTATATCTACAACGTATATACAGTCGATTAGAGATCAGTATATCTACAGCGCACATACAGTCGATTACAGATCAGTGTATGTACAGCGTATATACAGTCGATTAGAGATCAGTATATCTACAGCGTATATACAGTCGATTAGAGATCAGTATATCTACAGCGTATATACAGTCGATTAGAGATCAGTATATCTACAGCGTATATACAGTCGATTAGAGATCAGTATATCTACAGCGTATATACAGTCGATTAGAGATCAGTATATCTACAGCGTATATACAGTCGATTACAGATCAGTGTATGTACAGCATATATACAGTCGATTAGAGATCAGTATATCTACAGCGTATATACAGTCGATTAGAGATCAGTATATCTACAGCGTATATACAGTCGATTAGAGATCAGTATATCTACAGCGTATATACAGTCGATTACAGATCAGTATATCTACAGCGTATATACAGTCGATTAGAGATCAGTATATCTACAGCGTATATACAGTCGATTAGAGATCAGTACATCTACAGCGTATATACAGTCGATTAGAGATCAGTATATCTACAGCGTATATACAGTCGATTAGAGATCAGTGTATGTACAGCGTATATACAGTCGATTAGAGATCAGTATATCTACAATGTATATACAGTCGATTAGAGATCAGTATATCTACAGCGTATATACAGTCGATTACAGATCAGTATATCTACAGCGTATATACAGTCGATTAGAGATCAGTATATCTACAGCGTATATACAGTCGATTACAGATCAGTATATCTACAGCGTATATACAGTCGATTAGAGATCAGTATATCTACAGCGTATATAGGGTCGAGTAGAGATCAGTATATCTACAGCGTATATACAGTCGATTACAGATCAGTATATCTACAGCGTATATACAGTCGATTAGAGATCAGTGTATGTACAGCATATATACAGTCGATTAGAGATCAGTATATCTACAGCGTATATACAGTCGATTAGAGATCAGTATATCTACAGCGTATATACAGTCGATTACAGATCAGTATATCTACAGCGTATATACAGTCGATTAGAGATCAGTATATCTACAATGTATATACAGTCGATTAGAGATCAGTATATCTACAGCGTATATACAGTCGATTACAGATCAGTGTATGTACAGCATATATACAGTCGATTAGAGATCAGTATATCTACAGCGTATATACAGTCGATTAGAGATCAGTATATCTACAATGTATATACAGTCGATTAGAGATCAGTATATCTACAGCGTATATACAGTCGATTAGAGATCAGTATATCTACAGCGTACATACAGTCGATTAGAGATCAGTATATCTACAGCGTACATACAGTCGATTACAGATCAGTGTATGTACAGCGTATATACAGTCGTTTAGAGATCAGTATATCTACAGCGTATATACAGTCGATTACAGATCAGTATATCTACAGCGTATATACAGTCGATTAGAGATCAGTATATCTGCAGCGTATATACAGTCGATTACAGATCAGTGTATGTACAGCATATATACAGTCGATTAGAGATCAGTATATCTACAGCGTATATACAGTCGATTAGAGATCAGTATATCTACAGCGTATATACAGTCGATTAGAGATCAGTATATCTACAGCGTATATACAGTCGATTACAGATCAGTATATCTACAGCGTATATACAGTCGATTAGAGATCAGTATATCTGCAGCGTATATACAGTCGATTACAGATCAGTGTATGTACAGCATATATACAGTCGATTAGAGATCAGTATATCTACAGCGTATATACAGTCGATTAGAGATCAGTATATCTACAGCGTATATACAGTCGATTACAGATCAGTATATCTACAGTGTACATACAGTCGATTACAGATCAGTATATCTACAGCGTATATACAGTCGATTACAGATCAGTATATCTACAGCGTATATACAGTCGATTACAGATCAGTATATCTACAGCGTATATACAGTCGATTAGAGATCAGTATATCTACAGTGTATATACAGTCGATTAGAGATCAGTATATCTACAATGTATATACAGTCGATTAGAGATCAGTATATCTACAGCGTATATACAGTCGATTAGAGATCAGTATATCTACAGCGTATATACAGTCGATTAGAGATCAGTATATCTACAGTGTACATACAGTTGATTAGAGATCAGTATATCTACAATGTATATACAGTCGATTAGAGATCAGTATATCTACAGCGTATATACAGTCGATTACAGATCAGTATATCTACAGCGTATATACAGTCGATTACAGATCAGTATATCTACAGCGTATATACAGTCGATTAGAGATCAGTATATCTACAGTGTATATACAGTCGATTAGAGATCAGTATATCTACAATGTATATACAGTCGATTAGAGATCAGTATATCTACAGCGTATATACAGTCGATTAGAGATCAGTATATCTACAGCGTATATACAGTCGATTAGAGATCAGTATATCTACAGTGTACATACAGTTGATTAGAGATCAGTATATCTACAGCGTACATACAGTCGATTACAGATCAGTGTATGTACAGCGTATATACAGTCGTTTAGAGATCAGTATATCTACAGCGTATATACAGTCGATTACAGATCAGTATATCTACAGCGTATATACAGTCGATTAGAGATCAGTATATCTGCAGCGTATATACAGTCGATTAGAGATCAGTATATCTACAGTGTACATACAGTCGATTAGAGATCAGTATATCTACAGTGTATATACAGTCGATTAGAGATCAGTATATCTACAGCGTACATACAGTCGATTACAGATCAGTGTATGTACAGCGTATATACAGTCGATTAGAGATCAGTATATCTACAGCGTATATACAGTCGATTAGAGATCAGTATATCTACAGCGTATATACAGTCGATTAGAGATCAGTATATCTACAGTGTATATACAGTCGATTACAGATCAGTGTATGTACAGCATATATACAGTCGATTAGAGATCAGTATATCTACAGCGTATATACAGTCGATTACAGATCAGTATATCTACAGCGTATATACAGTCGATTAGAGATCAGTATATCTACAGCGTATATACAGTCGATTAGAGATCAGTATATCTACAGCGTATATACAGTCGATTAGAGATCAGTATATCTACAGTGTATATACAGTCGATTACAGATCAGTATATCTACAGTGTATATACAGTCGATTAGAGATCAGTATATCTACAGCGTATATACAGTCGATTAGAGATCAGTATATCTACAATGTATATACAGTCGATTAGAGATCAGTATATCTACAGTGTATATACAGTCGATTAGAGATCAGTATATCTACAGTGTACATACAGTCGATTAGAGATCAGTATATCTACAGTGTACATACAGTTGATTAGAGATCAGTATATCTACAGTGTATATACAGTCGATTACAGATCAGTGTATGTACAGTGTACATACAGTCGATTAGAGATCAGTATATCTACAATGTATATACAGTCGATTAGAGATCAGTATATCTACAGCGTATATACAGTCGATTAGAGATCAGTATATCTACAGCGTATATACAGTCGATTACAGATCAGTATATCTACAGCGTATATACAGTCGATTACAGATCAGTATATCTACAGCGTATATACAGTCGATTAGAGATCAGTATATCTACAGCGTATATACAGTCGATTAGAGATCAGTATATCTACAGCGTATATACAGTCGATTAGAGATCAGTATATCTACAGCGTACATACAGTCGATTACAGATCAGTGTATGTACAGCATATATACAGTCGATTAGAGATCAGTATATCTACAGCGTATATACAGTCGATTAGAGATCAGTATATCTACAATGTATATACAGTCGATTAGAGATCAGTATATCTACAGCGTATATATAGTCGATTAGAGATCAGTATATCTACAGCGTATATACAGTCGATTACAGATCAGTATATCTACAGCGTATATACAGTCGATTACAGATCAGTATATCTACAGCGTATATACAGTCGATTACAGATCAGTATATCTACAGCGTATATACAGTCGATTAGAGATCAATATATCTACAGCGTATATACAGTCGATTACAGATCAGTATATCTACAGCATATATACAGTCGATTAGAGATCAATATATCTACAGCGTATATACAGTCGATTAGAGATCAGTATATCTACAGTGTACATACAGTTGATTAGAGATCAGTATATCTAGCGTATATACAGTCGATTAGAGATCAGTATATCTACAGCGTATATACAGTCGATTAGACATCAGTATATCTACAACGTATATACAGTCGATTAGAGATCAGTATATCTACAGCGTATATACAGTCGATTAGAGATCAGTATATCTACAGCGTATATACATTCAATTAGAGACCAGTATATCTACAGCGTATATACAGTCGATTAGAGATCAGTATATCTACAGCGTATATACAGTCGATTAGAGATCAGTATATCTACAGCGTATATACAGTCGATTAGAGATCAGTATATCTACAGCGTATATACAGTCGATTAGACATCAGTATATCTACAACGTATATACAGTCGATTAGAGATCAGTATATCTACAGCGCACATACAGTCGATTACAGATCAGTGTATGTACAGCGTATATACAGTCGATTAGAGATCAGTATATCTACAGCGTATATACAGTCGATTAGAGATCAGTATATCTACAGCGTATATACAGTCGATTAGAGATCAGTATATCTACAGCGTATATACAGTCGATTAGAGATCAGTATACCTACAGCGTATATACAGTCGATTAGAGATCAGTATATCTACAGCGTATATACAGTCGATTACAGATCAGTGTATGTACAGCATATATACAGTCGATTAGAGATCAGTATATCTACAGCGTATATACAGTCGATTAGAGATCAGTATATCTACAGCGTATATACAGTCGATTAGAGATCAGTATATCTACAGCGTATATACAGTCGATTACAGATCAGTATATCTACAGCGTATATACAGTCGATTAGAGATCAGTATATCTACAGCGTATATACAGTCGATTAGAGATCAGTATATCTACAGCGTATATACAGTCGATTAGAGATCAGTATATCTACAGCGTATATACAGTCGATTAGAGATCAGTATATCTACAGCGTATATACAGTCGATTAGAGATCAGTATATCTACAGCGTATATACAGTCGATTAGAGATCAGTGTATGTACAGCGTATATACAGTCGATTAGAGATCAGTATATCTACAATGTATATACAGTCGATTAGAGATCAGTATATCTACAGCGTATATACAGTCGATTACAGATCAGTATATCTACAGCGTATATACAGTCGATTAGAGATCAGTATATCTACAGCGTATATACAGTCGATTACAGATCAGTATATCTACAGCGTATATACAGTCGATTAGAGATCAGTATATCTACAGCGTATATAGGGTCGAGTAGAGATCAGTATATCTACAGCGTATATACAGTCGATTACAGATCAGTATATCTACAGCGTATATACAGTCGATTAGAGATCAGTGTATGTACAGCATATATACAGTCGATTAGAGATCAGTATATCTAAAGCGTATATACAGTCGATTAGAGATCAGTATATCTACAGCGTATATACAGTCGATTACAGATCAGTATATCTACAGCGTATATACAGTCGATTAGAGATCAGTATATCTACAATGTATATACAGTCGATTAGAGATCAGTATATCTACAGCGTATATACAGTCGATTACAGATCAGTGTATGTACAGCATATATACAGTCGATTAGAGATCAGTATATCTACAGCGTATATACAGTCGATTAGAGATCAGTATATCTACAATGTATATACAGTCGATTAGAGATCAGTATATCTACAGCGTATATACAGTCGATTAGAGATCAGTATATCTACAGCGTATATACAGTCGATTAGAGATCAGTATATCTACAGTGTACATACAGTTGATTAGAGATCAGTATATCTACAGCGTACATACAGTCGATTACAGATCAGTGTATGTACAGCGTATATACAGTCGATTAGAGATCAGTATATCTACAATGTATATACAGTCGATTAGAGATCAGTATATCTACAGCGTATATACAGTCGATTAGAGATCAGTATATCTACAGCGTATATACAGTCGATTAGAGATCAGTATATCTACAGCGTATATACAGTCGATTACAGATCAGTATATCTACAGCGTATATACAGTCGATTAGAGATCAGTATATCTGCAGCGTATATACAGTCGATTACAGATCAGTGTATGTACAGCATATATACAGTCGATTAGAGATCAGTATATCTACAGCGTATATACAGTCGATTAGAGATCAGTATATCTACAGCGTATATACAGTCGATTACAGATCAGTATATCTACAGTGTACATACAGTCGATTACAGATCAGTATATCTACAGCGTATATACAGTCGATTACAGATCAGTATATCTACAGCGTATATACAGTAGATTACAGATCAGTATATCTACAGCGTATATACAGTCGATTAGAGATCAGTATATCTACAATGTATATACAGTCGATTAGAGATCAGTATATCTACAGCGTATATATAGTCAACTAGAGATCAGTATATCTACAGCATATATACAGTCGATTAGAGATCAGTATATCTACAGCGTATATACAGTCGATTACAGATCAGTGTATGTACAGCATATATACAGTCGATTAGAGATCAGTATATCTACAGTGTACATACAGTCGATTAGAGA
Source organism: Pictodentalium vernedei (assembly GCA_031216915.1). Classification (NCBI taxonomy): domain Eukaryota; kingdom Metazoa; phylum Mollusca; class Scaphopoda; order Dentaliida; family Dentaliidae; genus Pictodentalium; species Pictodentalium vernedei. Next base: position 8,564,610 of record CM062288.1, on the reverse strand, counting down.
TCAGTATATCTACAGCGTATATACAGTCGATTAGAGATCAGTATATCTACAGCGTATATACAGTCGAGTAGAGATCAGTATATCTACAATGTATATACAGTCGATTAGAGATCAGTATATCTACAGCGTATATACAGTCGATTACAGATCAGTGTATGTACAGCATATATACAGTCGATTAGAGATCAGTATATCTACAGTGTACATACAGTCGATTAGAGATCAGTATATCTACAGCGTATATACAGTCGATTAGAGATCAGTATATCTACAGCGTATATACAGTCGAGTAGAGATCAGTATATCTACAATGTATATACAGTCGATTAGAGATCAGTATATCTACAGCGTATATACAGTCGAGTAGAGATCAGTATATCTACAATGTATATACAGTCGATTAGAGATCAGTATATCTACAATGTATATACAGTCGATTAGAGATCAGTATATCTACAGCGTATATACAGTCGAGTAGAGATCAGTATATCTACAGTGTATATACAGTCGTTTAGAGATCAGTATATCTACAGCGTATATACAGTCGATTACAGATCAGTATATCTACAGCGTATATACAGTCGATTAGAGATCAGTATATCTACAGTGTACATACAGTCGATTAGAGATCAGTATATCTACAGTGTATATACAGTCAATTAGAGATCAGTATATCTACAGCGTACATACAGTCGATTACAGATCAGTGTATGTACAGCGTATATACAGTCGATTAGAGATCAGTATATCTACAGTGTATATACAGTCAATTAGAGATCAGTATATCTACAGCGTATATACAGTCGATTAGAGATCAGTATATCTACAGCATATATACAGTCGATTAGAGATCAGTATATCTACAGCGTATATACAGTCGATTAGAGATCAGTATATCTACAGCGTATATACAGTCGATTACAGATCAGTATATCTACAGCGTATATACAGTCGATTAGAGATCAGTATATCTACAGCATATATACAGTCGATTAGAGATCAGTATATCTACAGCATATATACAGTCGATTAGAGATCAGTATATCTACAGTGTATATACAGTCGATTAGAGATCAGTATATCTACAGCGTATATACAGTCGATTAGAGATCAGTGTATCTACAGCATATATACAGTCGATTACAGATCAGTGTATGTACAGCATATATACAGTCGATTAGAGATCAGTATATCTACAGTGTATATACAGTCGATTAGAGATCAGTATATCTACAGCATATATACAGTCGATTACAGATCAGTGTATGTACAGCATATATACAGTCGATTAGAGATCAGTATATCTACAGTGTATATACAGTCGATTAGAGATCAGTATATCTACAGCGTATATACAGTCGATTAGAGATCAGTATATCTACAATGTATATACAGTCGATTAGAGATCAGTATATCTACAGTGTATATACAGTCGATTAGAGATCAGTATATCTACAGTGTACATACAGTCGATTAGAGATCAGTATATCTACAGTGTACATACAGTTGATTAGAGATCAGTATATCTACAGTGTATATACAGTCGATTACAGATCAGTGTATGTACAGTGTACATACAGTCGATTAGAGATCAGTATATCTACAATGTATATACAGTCGATTAGAGATCAGTATATCTACAGCGTATATACAGTCGATTAGAGATCAGTATATCTACAGCGTATATACAGTCGATTACAGATCAGTATATCTACAGCGTATATACAGTCGATTACAGATCAGTATATCTACAGCGTATATACAGTCGATTAGAGATCAGTATATCTACAGCGTATATACAGTCGATTAGAGATCAGTATATCTACAGCGTATATACAGTCGATTAGAGATCAGTATATCTACAGCGTACATACAGTCGATTACAGATCAGTGTATGTACAGCATATATACAGTCGATTAGAGATCAGTATATCTACAGCGTATATACAGTCGATTAGAGATCAGTATATCTACAATGTATATACAGTCGATTAGAGATCAGTATATCTACAGCGTATATATAGTCGATTAGAGATCAGTATATCTACAGCGTATATACAGTCGATTAGAGATCAGTATATCTACAGCGTATATACAGTCGATTAGAGATCAGTATATCTACAGCGTATATACAGTCGATTAGAGATCAGTATATCTACAGCGTATATACAGTCGATTACAGATCAGTATATCTACAGCGTATATACAGTCGATTAGAGATCAGTATATCTACAATGTATATACAGTCGATTAGAGATCAGTATATCTACAGCGTACATACAGTCGATTAGAGATCAGTATATCTACAATGTACATACAGTCGATTAGAGATCAGTATATCTACAGTGTACATACAGTCGATTAGAGATCAGTATATCTACAGTGTACATACAGTCGATTACAGATCAGTATATCTACAGCGTATATACAGTCGATTACAGATCAGTGTATGTACAGCATATATACAGTCGATTAGAGATCAGTATATCTACAGCGTATATACAGTCGATTACAGATCAGTATATCTACAGTGTATATACAGTCGATTACAGATCAGTATATCTACAGCGTATATACAGTCGATTAGAGATCAGTATATCTACAATGTATATACAGTCGATTAGAGATCAGTATATCTACAGCGTATATACAGTCGATTACAGATCAGTGTATGTACAGCATATATACAGTCGATTACAGATCAGTATATCTACAGCGTATATACAGTCGATTACAGATCAGTATATCTACAGCATATATACAGTCGATTAGAGATCAATATATCTACAGCGTATATACAGTCGATTAGAGATCAGTATATCTACAGTGTACATACAGTTGATTAGAGATCAGTATATCTAGCGTATATACAGTCGATTAGAGATCAGTATATCTACAGCGTATATACAGTCGATTAGAGATCAGTATATCTACAGTGTACATACAGTCGATTACAGATCAGTATATCTACAATGTATATAGGGTCGAGTAGAGATCAGTATATCTACAGCGTATATACAGTCGATTACAGATCAGTATATCTACAGCGTATATACAGTCGATTAGAGATCAGTATATCTACAATGTATATACAGTCGATTACAGATCAGTATATCTACAGCGTATATACAGTCGATTAGAGATCAGTATATCTACAGCGTACATACAGTCGATTAGAGATCAGTATATCTACAATGTATATACAGTCGAGTAGAGATCAGTATATCTACAGCGTATATACAGTCGATTACAGATCAGTATATCTACAGCGTATATACAGTCGATTACAGATCAGTATATCTACAGCGTATATACAGTCGATTAGAGATCAGTATATCTACAATGTATATAGGGTCGAGTAGAGATCAGTATATCTACAGCGTATATACAGTCGATTAGAGATCAGTATATCTACAATGTATATACAGTCGATTAGAGATCAGTATATCTACAGCGTATATACAGTCGATTAGAGATCAGTATATCTACAGCGTATATACAGTCGATTAGAGATCAGTATATCTACAGTGTACATACAGTTGATTAGAGATCAGTATATCTACAGCGTACATACAGTCGATTACAGATCAGTGTATGTACAGCGTATATACAGTCGATTAGAGATCAGTATATCTACAATGTATATACAGTCGATTAGAGATCAGTATATCTACAATGTATATACAGTCGATTAGAGATCAGTATATCCACAGCATATATACAGTCGATTAGAGATCAGTATATCTACAGCGTATATACAGTCGATTAGAGATCAGTATATCTACAGCGTATATACAGTCCATTACAGATCAGTATATCTACAGCGTATATACAGTCGATTAGAGATCAGTATATCTACAGCGTATATACAGTCGAGTAGAGATCAGTATATCTACAGCGTATATACAGTCGATTACAGATCAGTATATCTACAGCGTATATACAGTCGATTAGAGATCAGTATATCTACAGCGTATATAGGGTCGAGTAGAGATCAGTATATCTACAGCGTATATACAGTCGATTACAGATCAGTATATCTACAGCGTATATACAGTCGATTAGAGATCAGTATATCTACAGCGTATATACAGTCCATTACAGATCAGTATATCTACAGCGTATATACAGTCGATTAGAGATCAGTATATCTACAGCGTATATACAGTCGAGTAGAGATCAGTATATCTACAGCGTATATACAGTCGATTACAGATCAGTATATCTACAGCATACATACAGTCGATTAGAGATCAGTATATCTACAGCGTATATAGGGTCGAGTAGAGATCAGTATATCTACAGCGTATATACAGTCGATTAGAGATCAGTATATCTACAGCGTATATATAGTCAACTAGAGATCAGTATATCTACAGCATATATACAGTAGATTAGAGATCAGTATATCTACAGCGTATATACAGTCGATTAGAGATCAGTATATCTACAGCGTATATACAGTCGATTAGAGATCAGTATATCTACAGCGTATATACAGTCGATTAGAGATCAGTATATCTACAGCGTATATACAGTCGATTAGAGATCAGTATATCTACAGCGTATATATAGTCAACTAGAGATCAGTATATCTACAGCATATATACAGTAGATTAGAGATCAGTATATCTACAGCGTATATACAGTCGATTAGAGATCAGTATATCTACAGCATATATACAGTCGATTAGAGATCAGTATATCTACAGCGTATATACAGTCGATTAGAGATCAGTATATCTACAGCGTATATACAGTCGATTAGAGATCAGTATATCTACAGCTTATATACAGTCGATTACAGATCAGTATATCTACAGCGTATATACAGTCGATTAGAGATCAGTATATCTACAGCGTATATACAGTCGATTACAGATCAGTATATCTACAGCGTATATACAGTCGATTAGAGATCAGTATATCTACAATGTATATACAGTCGATTAGAGATCAGTATATCTACAGCGTATATACAGTCGATTAGAGATCAGTATATCTACAGCGTATATACAGTCGATTAGAGATCAGTATATCTACAGCGTATATATAGTCAACTAGAGATCAGTATATCTACAGCATATATACAGTAGATTAGAGATCAGTATATCTACAATGCATATACAGTCGATTAGAGATCAGTATATCTACAGCTTATATATAGTCAACTAGAGATCAGTATATCTACAGCATATATACAGTAGATTAGAGATCAGTATATCTACAATGTATATACAGTCGATTAGAGATCAGTATATCTACAGCATATATACAGTCGATTAGAGATCAGTATATCTACAGTGTACATACAGTCGATTAGAGATCAGTATATCTACAGCGTATATACAGTCGATTAGAGATCAGTATATCTACAGCGTATATATAGTCAACTAGAGATCAGTATATCTACAGCATATATACAGTAGATTAGAGATCAGTATATCTACAATGTATATACAGTCGATTAGAGATCAGTATATCTACAGCGTATATACAGTCGATTAGAGATCAGTATATCTACAGCGTATATACAGTCGATTACAGATCAGTATATCTACAGCGTATATACAGTCGATTAGAGATCAGTATATCTACAGCGTATATAGGGTCGAGTAGAGATCAGTATATCTACAGCGTATATACAGTCGATTACAGATCAGTATATCTACAGCGTATATACAGTCGATTAGAGATCAGTATATCTACAGCGTATATACAGTCGATTACAGATCAGTATATCTACAGCGTATATACAGTCGATTAGAGATCAGTATATCTACAGCGTATATAGGGTCGAGTAGAGATCAGTATATCTACAGCGTATATACAGTCGATTACAGATCAGTATATCTACAGCGTATATACAGTCGATTACAGATCAGTATATCTACAGCGTATATACAGTCGATTAGAGATCAGTATATCTACAGCGTATATACAGTCGATTACAGATCAGTATATCTACAGCGTATATACAGTCGATTAGAGATCAGTATATCTACAGCGTATATAGGGTCGAGTAGAGATCAGTATATCTACAGCGTATATACAGTCGATTACAGATCAGTATATCTACAGCGTATATACAGTCGATTAGAGATCAGTATATCTACAGCGTACATACAGTCGATTAGAGATCAGTATATCTACAATGTATATAGGGTCGAGTAGAGATCAGTATATCTACAGCGTATATACAGTCGATTACAGATCAGTATATCTACAGCGTATATACAGTCGATTAGAGATCAGTATATCTACAGCGTACATACAGTCGATTACAGATCAGTATATTTACAATGTATATACAGTTGATTAGAGATCAGTATATCTACAGCGTATATACAGTCGATTAGAGATCAGTATATCTACAGCGTATATAGGGTCGAGTAGAGATCAGTATATCTACAGCGTATATACAGTCGATTACAGATCAGTATATCTACAGCGTATATACAGTCGATTAGAGATCAGTATATCTACAGCGTACATACAGTCGATTAGAGATCAGTATATCTACAATGTATATAGGGTCGAGTAGAGATCAGTATATCTACAGCGTATATACAGTCGATTACAGATCAGTATATCTACAGCGTATATACAGTCGATTACAGATCAGTATATCTACAGCGTATATACAGTCGATTAGAGATCAGTATATCTACAGTGTACATACAGTTGATTAGAGATCAGTATATCTACAGCGTACATACAGTCGATTAGAGATCAGTATATCTACAATGTATATAGGGTCGAGTAGAGATCAGTATATCTACAGCGTATATACAGTCGATTACAGATCAGTATATCTACAGCGTATATACAGTCGATTAGAGATCAGTATATCTACAGCGTACATACAGTCGATTAGAGATCAGTATATCTACAATGTATATAGGGTCGAGTAGAGATCAGTATATCTACAGCGTATATACAGTCGATTACAGATCAGTATATCTACAGCGTATATACAGTCGATTACAGATCAGTATATCTACAGCGTATATACAGTCGATTAGAGATCAGTATATCTACAATGTATATAGGGTCGAGTAGAGATCAGTATATCTACAGCGTATATACAGTCGATTAGAGATCAGTATATCTACAATGTATATACAGTCGATTAGAGATCAGTATATCTACAGCGTATATACAGTCGATTAGAGATCAGTATATCTACAGCGTATATACAGTCGATTAGAGATCAGTATATCTACAGTGTACATACAGTTGATTAGAGATCAGTATATCTACAGCGTATATACAGTTGATTAGAGATCAGTATATCTACAATGTATATACAGTCGATTAGAGATCAGTATATCTACAGCGTATATACAGTCGATTAGAGATCAGTATATCTACAGTGTACATACAGTCGATTAGAGATCAGTATATCTACAGCGTACATACAGTCGATTACAGATCAGTGTATGTACAGCGTATATACAGTCGATTAGAGATCAGTATATCTACAATGTATATACAGTCGATTAGAGATCAGTATATCTACAATGTATATACAGTCGATTAGAGATCAGTATATCCACAGCATATATACAGTCGATTAGAGATCAGTATATCTACAGCGTATATACAGTCGATTAGAGATCAGTATATCTACAGCGTATATACAGTCGATTACAGATCAGTATATCTACAGCGTATATACAGTCGATTAGAGATCAGTATATCTACAGCGTATATACAGTCGAGTAGAGATCAGTATATCTACAGCGTATATACAGTCGATTACAGATCAGTATATCTACAGCGTATATACAGTCGATTAGAGATCAGTATATCTACAGCGTATATAGGGTCGAGTAGAGATCAGTATATCTACAGCGTATATACAGTCGATTACAGATCAGTATATCTACAGCGTATATACAGTCGATTAGAGATCAGTATATCTACAGCGTATATAGGGTCGAGTAGAGATCAGTATATCTACAGCGTATATACAGTCGATTACAGATCAGTATATCTACAGCGTATATACAGTCGATTAGAGATCAGTATATCTACAGCGTACATACAGTCGATTAGAGATCAGTATATCTACAATGTATATACAGTCGATTAGAGATCAGTATATCTACAGTGTACATACAGTCGATTAGAGATCAGTATATCTACAGCGTACATACAGTCGATTAGAGATCAGTATATCTACAGCGTATATACAGTCGATTAGAGATCAGTATATCTACAATGTATATACAGTTGATTAGAGATCAGTATATCTACAATGTATATACAGTCGATTAGAGATCAGTATATCTACAGCGTATATACAGTCGATTAGAGATCAGTATATCTACAGCGTATATACAGTTGATTAGAGATCAGTATATCTACAGCGTATATACAGTTGATTAGAGATCAGTATATCTACAATGTATATACAGTCGATTAGAGATCAGTATATCTACAGTGTATATACAGTCGATTAGAGATCAGTATATCTACAGTGTATATACAGTCGATTAGAGATCAGTATATCTACAGCGTATATACAGTCAATTAGAGATCAGTATATCTACAGCGTATATACAGTTGATTAGAGATCAGTATATCTACAGTGTATATACAGTCGATTAGAGATCAGTATATCTACAGCATATATACAGTCGATTAGAGATCAGTATATCTACAGCGTATATACAGTCAACTAGAGATCAGTATATCTACAGCGTATATACAGTCGATTAGAGATCAGTATATCTACAGTGTATATACAGTCGATTAGAGATCAGTATATCTACAGCGTATATACAGTCGATTAGAGATCAGTATATCTACAGCGTATATACAGTCGATTAGAGATCAGTATATCTACAGCGTATATACAGTCCATTAGAGATCAGTATATCTACAGCGTATATACAGTCGATTAGAGATCAGTATATCTACAATGTATATACAGTCGATTAGAGATCAGTATATCTACAGCATATATACAGTCGATTAGAGATCAGTATATCTACAGCGTATATACAGTCAACTAGAGATCAGTATATCTACAGCGTATATACAGTCGATTAGAGATCAGTATATCTACAGCGTATATACAGTCGATTAGAGATCAGTATATCTACAGCGTATATACAGTCGATTAGAGATCAGTATATCTACAGCGCACATACAGACGATTACAGATCAGTGTATGTACAGCATATATACAGTCGATTAGAGATCAGTATATCTACAGTGCACATACAGTCGATTACAGATCAGTATATCTAGCGTATATACAGTCGATTAGAGATCAGTATATCTACAGCGTATATACAGTCGATTACAGATCAGTATATCTACAGCGTATATACAGTCGATTAGAGATCAGTATATCTACAGCGTATATACAGTCGATTAGAGATCAGTATATCTACAATGTATATACAGTCGATTAGAGATCAGTATATCTACAGCGTATATACAGTCGATTAGAGATCAGTGTATGTACAGCGTATATACAGTCGATTACAGATCAGTATATCTACAGTGTATATACAGTCGATTACAGATCAGTATATCTACAGCGTATATACAGTCGATTAGAGATCAGTATATCTACAGCGTATATACAGTCGATTAGAGATCAGTATATCTACAATGTATATACAGTCGATTAGAGATCAGTATATCTACAGCGTACATACAGTCGATTACAGATCAGTATATCTAGCGTATATACAGTCGATTAGAGATCAGTATATCTACAGCGTATATACAGTCGATTACAGATCAGTGTATGTACAGCATATATACAGTCGATTAGAGATCAGTATATCTACAGTGCACATACAGTCGATTACAGATCAGTATATCTAGCGTATATACAGTCGATTAGAGATCAGTATATCTACAGCGTATATACAGTCGATTAGACATCAGTATATCTACAACGTATATACAGTCGATTAGAGATCAGTATATCTACAGCGCACATACAGTCGATTACAGATCAGTGTATGTACAGCGTATATACAGTCGATTAGAGATCAGTATATCTACAGCGTATATACAGTCGATTAGAGATCAGTATATCTACAGCGTATATACAGTCGATTAGAGATCAGTATATCTACAGCGTATATACAGTCGATTAGAGATCAGTGTATGTACAGCGTATATACAGTCGATTAGAGATCAGTATATCTACAGCGTATATACAGTCGATTAGAGATCAGTATATCTACAATGTATATACAGTCGATTAGAGATCAGTATATCTACAGCGTATATACAGTCGATTAGAGATCAGTATATCTACAGCGTATATACAGTCGATTAGAGATCAGTGTATGTACAGCGTATATACAGTCGATTAGAGATCAGTATATCTACAATGTATATACAGTCGATTAGAGATCAGTATATCTACAGCGTATATACAGTCGATTACAGATCAGTATATCTACAGCGTATATACAGTCGATTAGAGATCAGTATATCTACAGCGTATATACAGTCGATTAGAGATCAGTATATCTACAGCGTATATACAGTCGATTAGAGATCAGTATATCTACAGCGTATATACAGTCGATTAGAGATCAGTATATCTACAGCGTATATACAGTCGATTAGAGATCAGTATATCTACAGTGTACATACAGTCGATTAGAGATCAGTATATCTACAATGTATATACAGTCGATTACAGATCAGTATATCTACAGCGTATATACAGTTGATTACAGATCAGTATATCTACAGCGTATATACAGTCGATTAGAGATCAGTATATCTACAGCGTATATACAGTCGATTACAGATCAGTATATCTACAGCGTATATACAGTCGATTAGAGATCAGTATATCTACAGCGTATATAGGGTCGAGTAGAGATCAGTATATCTACAGCGTATATACAGTCGATTACAGATCAGTATATCTACAGCGTATATACAGTCGATTAGAGATCAGTATATCTACAATGTATATACAGTCGATTAGAGATCAGTATATCTACAGCGTATATACAGTCGATTACAGATCAGTATATCTACAGTGTACATACAGTCGATTACAGATCAGTGTATGTACAGCGTATATACAGTCGTTTAGAGATCAGTATATCTACAGCGTATATACAGTCGATTACAGATCAGTATATCTACAGCGTATATACAGTCGATTAGAGATCAGTATATCTACAGCGTATATACAGTCGATTACAGATCAGTATATCTACAGCGTATATACAGTCGATTACAGATCAGTGTATGTACAGCGTATATACAGTCGATTACAGATCAGTATATCTACAGCGTATATACAGTCGATTAGAGATCAGTATATCTACAATGTATATACAGTCGATTAGAGATCAGTATATCTACAGCGTATATACAGTCGATTACAGATCAGTGTATGTACAGCATATATACAGTCGATTAGAGATCAGTATATCTACAGTGTATATACAGTCGATTAGAGATCAGTATATCTACAATGTATATACAGTCGATTAGAGATCAGTATATCTACAGCGTATATACAGTCGATTAGAGATCAGTATATCTACAGCGTATATACAGTCGATTAGAGATCAGTATATCTACAGTGTACATACAGTTGATTAGAGATCAGTATATCTACAGCGTACATACAGTCGATTACAGATCAGTGTATGTACAGCGTATATACAGTCGTTTAGAGATCAGTATATCTACAGCGTATATACAGTCGATTACAGATCAGTATATCTACAGCGTATATACAGTCGATTAGAGATCAGTATATCTACAGTGTATATACAGTCGATTAGAGATCAGTATATCTACAGTGTACATACAGTCGATTAGAGATCAGTATATCTACAGCGTATATACAGTCGATTAGAGATCAGTATATCTGCAGCGTATATACAGTCGATTAGAGATCAGTATATCTACAGTGTACATACAGTCGATTAGAGATCAGTATATCTACAGTGTATATACAGTCGATTAGAGATCAGTATATCTACAGCGTACATACAGTCGATTACAGATCAGTGTATGTACAGCGTATATACAGTCGATTAGAGATCAGTATATCTACAGCGTATATACAGTCGATTAGAGATCAGTATATCTACAGCGTATATACAGTAGATTAGAGATCAGTATATCTACAGCGTATATACAGTCGATTAGAGATCAGTATATCTGCAGCGTATATACAGTCGATTAGAGATCAGTATATCTACAGTGTACATACAGTCGATTAGAGATCAGTATATCTACAGTGTATATACAGTCGATTAGAGATCAGTATATCTACAGCGTACATACAGTCGATTACAGATCAGTGTATGTACAGCGTATATACAGTCGATTAGAGATCAGTATATCTACAGCGTATATACAGTCGATTAGAGATCAGTATATCTACAGCGTATATACAGTCGATTAGAGATCAGTATATCTACAGCGTACATACAGTCGATTACAGATCAGTGTATGTACAGCGTATATACAGTCGTTTAGAGATCAGTATATCTACAGCGTATATACAGTCGATTACAGATCAGTATATCTACAGCGTATATACAGTCGATTAGAGATCAGTATATCTACAGTGTATATACAGTCGATTAGAGATCAGTATATCTACAGTGTACATACAGTCGATTAGAGATCAGTATATCTACAGCGTATATACAGTCGATTAGAGATCAGTATATCTGCAGCGTATATACAGTCGATTAGAGATCAGTATATCTACAGTGTACATACAGTCGATTAGAGATCAGTATATCTACAGTGTATATACAGTCGATTAGAGATCAGTATATCTACAGCGTACATACAGTCGATTACAGATCAGTGTATGTACAGCGTATATACAGTCGATTAGAGATCAGTATATCTACAGCGTATATACAGTCGATTAGAGATCAGTATATCTACAGTGTATATACAGTCGATTAGAGATCAGTATATCTACAGTGTACATACAGTCGATTAGAGATCAGTATATCTACAGTGTACATACAGTTGATTAGAGATCAGTATATCTACAGTGTATATACAGTCGATTACAGATCAGTGTATGTACAGTGTACATACAGTCGATTAGAGATCAGTATATCTACAATGTATATACAGTCGATTAGAGATCAGTATATCTACAGCGTACATACAGTCGATTACAGATCAGTGTATGTACAGCATATATACAGTCGATTAGAGATCAGTATATCTACAGCGTATATACAGTCGATTAGAGATCAGTATATCTACAATGTATATACAGTCGATTAGAGATCAGTATATCTACAGCGTATATATAGTCGATTAGAGATCAGTATATCTACAGCGTATATACAGTCGATTAGAGATCAGTATATCTACAGCGTATATACAGTCGATTAGAGATCAGTATATCTACAGCGTATATACAGTCGATTAGAGATCAGTATATCTACAGCGTATATACAGTCGATTACAGATCAGTATATCTACAGCGTATATACAGTCGATTAGAGATCAGTATATCTACAGCATATATACAGTCGATTAGAGATCAGTATATCTACAGCGTATATATAGTCGATTAGAGATCAGTATATCTACAATGTATATACAGTCGATTAGAGATCAGTATATCTACAGCGTATATATAGTCGATTAGAGACCAGTATATCTACAGCGTATATACAGTCGATTAGAGATCAGTATATCTACAATGTATATACAGTCGATTAGAGATCAGTATATCTACAGCGTACATACAGTCGATTAGAGATCAGTATATCTACAATGTACATACAGTCGATTAGAGATCAGTATATCTACAGTGTACATACAGTCGATTAGAGATCAGTATATCTACAGTGTACATACAGTCGATTACAGATCAGTGTATGTACAGCATATATACAGTCGATTAGAGATCAGTATATCTACAGCGTATATACAGTCGATTAGAGATCAGTATATCTACAGCGTATATACAGTCGATTACAGATCAGTATATCTACAGTGTATATACAGTCGATTACAGATCAGTATATCTACAGCGTATATACAGTCGATTAGAGATCAGTATATCTACAGCGTATATACAGTCGATTAGACATCAGTATATCTACAGCGTATATACAGTCGATTAGAGATCAGTATATCTACAGCGTATATACAGTCGATTAGACATCAGTATATCTACAACGTATATACAGTCGATTAGAGATCAGTATATCTACAGCGCACATACAGTCGATTACAGATCAGTGTATGTACAGCGTATATACAGTCGATTAGAGATCAGTATATCTACAGCGTATATACAGTCGATTAGAGATCAGTATATCTACAGCGTATATACAGTCGATTAGAGATCAGTATATCTACAGCGTATATACAGTCGATTAGACATCAGTATATCTACAACGTATATACAGTCGATTAGAGATCAGTATATCTACAGCGCACATACAGTCGATTACAGATCAGTGTATGTACAGCGTATATACAGTCGATTAGAGATCAGTATATCTACAGCGTATATACAGTCGATTAGAGATCAGTATATCTACAGCGTATATACAGTCGATTAGAGATCAGTATATCTACAGTGTATATACAGTCGATTACAGATCAGTATATCTACAGCGTATATACAGTCGATTAGAGATCAGTATATCTACAATGTATATACAGTCGATTAGAGATCAGTATATCTACAGCGTATATACAGTCGATTACAGATCAGTGTATGTACAGCATATATACAGTCGATTAGAGATCAGTATATCTACAATGTATATACAGTCGATTAGAGATCAGTATATCTACAATGTATATACAGTCGATTAGAGATCAGTATATCTACAGCGTATATACAGTCGATTACAGATCAGTGTATGTACAGCGTATATACAGTCGATTAGAGATCAGTATATCTACAGTGTATATACAGTCGATTACAGATCAGTATATCTACAGCGTATATACAGTCGATTAGAGATCAGTATATCTACAATGTATATACAGTTGATTAGAGATCAGTATATCTACAGTGTATATACAGTCGATTACAGATCAGTGTATGTACAGCATATATACAGTCGATTAGAGATCAGTATATCTACAGCATATATACAGTCGAGTAGAGATCAGTATATCTACAGCGTATATACAGTCGATTACAGATCAGTATATCTACAGTGTATATACAGTCGATTACAGATCAGTATATCTACAGCGTATATACAGTCGATTAGAGATCAGTATATCTACAATGTATATACAGTCGATTAGAGATCAGTATATCTACAGCGTATATACAGTCGATTACAGATCAGTGTATGTACAGCATATATACAGTCGATTAGAGATCAGTATATCTACAGCGTATATACAGTCGATTACAGATCAGTATATCTACAGCATATATACAGTCGATTAGAGATCAATATATCTACAGCGTATATACAGTCGATTACAGATCAGTATATCTACAGCGTATATACAGTCGATTACAGATCAGTATATCTACAGCATATATACAGTCGATTAGAGATCAATATATCTACAGCGTATATACAGTCGATTAGAGATCAGTATATCTACAGTGTACATACAGTTGATTAGAGATCAGTATATCTACAGCGTATATACAGTCGATTAGAGATCAGTATATCTACAGCGTATATACAGTCGATTAGAGATCAGTATATCTACAGCGTATATACAGTCGATTAGACATCAGTATATCTACAGCGTATATACAGTCGATTAGAGATCAGTATATCTACAGCGTATATACAGTCGATTAGACATCAGTATATCTACAACGTATATACAGTCGATTAGAGATCAGTATATCTACAGCGCACATACAGTCGATTACAGATCAGTATATCTACAGCGTATATACAGTCGATTAGAGATCAGTATATCTACAGCGTATATACAGTCGATTAGAGATCAGTATATCTACAGCGTATATACAGTCGATTAGAGATCAGTATATCTACAGCGTATATACAGTCGATTACAGATCAGTATATCTACAGCGTATATACAGTCGATTAGAGATCAGTATATCTATAGCGTATATACAGTCGATTAGAGATCAGTATATCTACAGCGTATATACAGTCGATTATAGATCAGTATATCTACAGCGTATATACAGTCGATTAGAGATCAGTATATCTACAGCGTATATACAGTCGATTAGACATCAGTATATCTACAACGTATATACAGTCGATTAGAGATCAGTATATCTACAGCGCACATACAGTCGATTACAGATCAGTGTATGTACAGCGTATATACAGTCGATTAGAGATCAGTATATCTACAGCGTATATACAGTCGATTAGAGATCAGTATATCTACAGCGTATATACAGTCGATTAGAGATCAGTATATCTACAGCGTATATACAGTCGATTACAGATCAGTATATCTACAGCGTATATACAGTCGATTAGAGATCAGTATATCTACAGCGTATATACAGTCGATTAGAGATCAGTGTATGTACAGCATATATACAGTCGATTAGAGATCAGTATATCTACAATGTATATACAGTTGATTAGAGATCAGTATATCTACAGCGTATATACAGTCGATTACAGATCAGTATATCTACAGCGTATATACAGTCGAGTAGAGATCAGTATATCTACAGCGTATATACAGTCGATTACAGATCAGTGTATGTACAGCATATATACAGTCGATTAGAGATCAGCATATCTACAATGTATATACAGTCGATTAGAGATCAGCATATCTACAATGTATATACAGTCGATTACAGATCAGTATATCTACAGCGTATATACAGTCGATTAGAGATCAGCATATCTACAATGTATATCAGTCGATTAGAGATCAGTATATCTACAGCGTATATACAGTCGATTACAGATCAGTATATCTACAGCGTATATACAGTCGATTAGAGATCAGTATATCTACAGTGTACATACAGTTGATTAGAGATCAGTATATCTACAGTGTATATACAGTCGATTAGAGATCAGTATATCTACAGCGTATATACAGTCGATTAGCGATCAGTATATCTACAGTGTATATACAGTCGATTAGAGATCAGTATATCTACAGCGTATATACAGTCGATTAGAGATCAGTATATCCGCAGTGTATATACAGTCGATTACAGATCAGTATATCTACAGCGTACATACAGTCGATTACAGATCAGTGTATGTACAGCGTATATACAGTCGTTTAGAGATCAGTATATCTACAGCGTATATACAGTCGATTACAGATCAGTATATCTACAGCGTATATACAGTCGATTAGAGATCAGTATATCTACAGCGTATATACAGTCGATTAGAGATCAGTATATCTACAGTGTACATACAGTCGATTAGAGATCAGTATATCTACAGTGTATATACAGTCGATTAGAGATCAGTATATCTACAGCGTACATACAGTCGATTACAGATCAGTGTATGTACAGCGTATATACAGTCGATTAGAGATCAGTATATCTACAGCGTATATACAGTCGATTAGAGATCAGTATATCTACAGCGTATATACAGTCGATTAGAGATCAGTATATCTACAGCGTATATACAGTCGATTAGAGATCAGTATATCTACAATGTATATACAGTCGATTAGAGATCAGTATATCTACAGTGTATATACAGTCGATTACAGATCAGTGTATGTACAGCATATATACAGTCGATTAGAGATCAGTATATCTACAGCGTATATACAGTCGATTAGAGATCAGTATATCTACAGCGTATATACAGTCGATTAGAGATCAGTATATCTACAGTGTATATACAGTCGATTAGAGATCAGTATATCTACAGCGTATATACAGTCGATTAGAGATCAGTATATCTACAGCGTATATACAGTCGATTAGAGATCAGTATATCTACAGCGTATATACAGTCGATTAGAGATCAGTATATCTACAGCGTATATACAGTCGATTACAGATCAGTATATCTACAGTGTATATACAGTCGATTAGAGATCAGTATATCTACAGTGTATATACAGTCGATTAGAGATCAGTATATCTACAGTGTATATACAGTCGATTAGAGATCAGTATATCTACAGTGTATATACAGTCGATTAGAGATCAGTATATCTACAGTGTACATACAGTTGATTAGAGATCAGTATATCTACAATGTATATACAGTCGATTAGAGATCAGTATATCTACAATGTATATACAGTCGATTAGAGATCAGTATATCTACAGTGTATATACAGTCGATTAGAGATCAGTATATCTACAGTGTATATACAGTCGATTAGAGATCAGTATATCTACAGTGTATATACAGTCGATTAGAGATCAGTATATCTACAGTGTACATACAGTCGATTAGAGATCAGTATATCTACAATGTATATACAGTCGATTAGAGATCAGTATATCTACAATGTATATACAGTCGATTAGAGATCAGTATATCTACAGCGTATATACAGTCGATTACAGATCAGTATATCTACAGCGTATATACAGGCGATTACAGATCAGTATATCTACAGCGTATACACAGTCGATTAGAGATCAGTATATCTACAGCGTATATACAGTCGATTACAGATCAGTATATCTACAGTGTACATACAGTCGATTAGAGATCAGTATATCTACAATGTATATACAGTCGATTAGAGATCAGTATATCTACAGTGTACATACAGTCGATTAGAGATCAGTATATCTACAATGTATATACAGTCGATTAGAGATCAGTATATCTACAGCGTACATACAGTCGATTACAGATCAGTGTATGTACAGCATATATACAGTCGATTAGAGATCAGTATATCTACAGCATATATACAGTCGATTAGAGATCAGTATATCTACAGTGTACATACAGTCGATTAGAGATCAGTATATCTACAATGTATATACAGTCGATTAGAGATCAGTATATCTACAGCGTATATACAGTCGATTAGAGATCAGTATATCTACAATGTATATACAGTCGATTAGAGATCAGTATATCTACAATGTATATACAGTCGATTAGAGATCAGTATATCTACAGCGTATATACAGTCGATTACAGATCAGTATATCTACAGCGTATATACAGGCGATTACAGATCAGTATATCTACAGCGTATATACAGTCGATTAGAGATCAGTATATCTACAGCGTATATACAGTCGATTACAGATCAGTATATCTACAGCGTATATACAGTCGATTAGAGATCAGTATATATACAGCATATATACAGTCGATTAGAGATCAGTATATCTACAGCGTATATACAGTCAATTAGAGATCAGTATATCTACAGCGTATATACAGTAGATTAGAGATCAGTATATCTACAGCGTATATACAGTCGATTAGAGATCAGTATATCTACAGTGTACATACAGTCGATTAGAGATCAGTATATCTACAATGTATATACAGTCGATTAGAGATCAGTATATCTACAGCGTACATACAGTCGATTACAGATCAGTGTATGTACAGCATATATACAGTCGATTAGAGATCAGTATATCTACAGCATATATACAGTCGATTAGAGATCAGTATATCTACAGTGTACATACAGTCGATTAGAGATCAGTATATCTACAATGTATATACAGTCGATTAGAGATCAGTATATCTACAGCGTATATACAGTCGATTAGAGATCAGTATATCTACAATGTATATACAGTCGATTAGAGATCAGTATATCTACAATGTATATACAGTCGATTAGAGATCAGTATATCTACAGCGTATATACAGTCGATTACAGATCAGTATATCTACAGCGTATATACAGGCGATTACAGATCAGTATATCTACAGCGTATATACAGTCGATTAGAGATCAGTATATCTACAGCGTATATACAGTCGATTACAGATCAGTATATCTACAGCGTATATACAGTCGATTAGAGATCAGTATATCTACAGCGTATATACAGTCGAGTAGAGATCAGTATATCTACAGCGTATATACAGTCGATTACAGATCAGTATATCTACAGCGTATATACAGTCGATTAGAGATCAGTATATCTACAGAATATATACAGTCGATTAGACATCAGTATATCTACAATGTATATACAGTCGATTAGAGATCAGTATATCTACAGCATATATACAGTCGATTAGAGATCAGTATATCTACAGCGTATATACAGTCAATTAGAGATCAGTATATCTACAGCGTATATACAGTAGATTAGAGATCAGTATATCTACAGCGTATATACAGTCGATTAGACATCAGTATATCTACAGCGTATATACAGTCGATTAGAGATCAGTATATCTACAGCGTATATACAGTCGATTAGAGATCAGTATATCTACAGCGTATATACAGTCGATTAGAGATCAGTATATCTACAGCGTATATACAGTCGATTAGAGATCAGTATATCTACAGCGTATATATAGTCAACTAGAGATCAGTATATCTACAGCGTATATACAGTCGATTAGAGATCAGTATATCTACAGAATATATACAGTCGATTAGACATCAGTATATCTACAATGTATATACAGTCGATTAGAGATCAGTATATCTACAATGTATATACAGTCGATTAGAGATCAGTATATCTACAATGTATATACAGTCGATTACAGATCAGTATATCTACAGCGTATATACAGTCGATTAGAGATCAGTATATCTACAGCGTATATACAGTCGATTAGAGATCAGTATATCTACAGCGTATATACAGTCGATTACAGATCAGTATATCTACAGCGTATATACAGTCGATTAGAGATCAGTATATCTACAGCGTATATACAGTCGATTAGAGATCAGTATATCTACAGCGTATATACAGTCGATTAGAGATCAGTATATCTACAGCGTATATATAGTCAACTAGAGATCAGTATATCTACAGCGTATATATAGTCAACTAGAGATCAGTATATCTACAGCATATATACAGTAGATTAGAGATCAGTATATCTACAGCGTATATACAGTCGATTAGAGATCAGTATATCTACAGCGTATATATAGTCAACTAGAGATCAGTATATCTACAGCATATATACAGTAGATTAGAGATCAGTATATCTACAGCGTATATACAGTCGATTAGAGATCAGTATATCTACAGCGTATATATAGTCAACTAGAGATCAGTATATCTACAGCATATATACAGTAGATTAGAGATCAGTATATCTACAGCGTATATACAGTCGATTAGAGATCAGTATATCTACAGCATATATACAGTCGATTAGAGATCAGTATATCTACAGCGTATATATAGTCAACTAGAGATCAGTATATCTACAGCATATATACAGTAGATTAGAGATCAGTATATCTACAGCGTATATATAGTCAACTAGAGATCAGTATATCTACAGCGTATATATAGTCAACTAGAGATCAGTATATCTACAGCATATATACAGTAGATTAGAGATCAGTATATCTACAGCGTATATACAGTCGATTAGAGATCAGTATATCTACAGCGTATATATAGTCAACTAGAGATCAGTATATCTACAGCATATATACAGTAGATTAGAGATCAGTATATCTACAGAATATATACAGTCGATTAGACATCAGTATATCTACAATGTATATACAGTCGATTAGAGATCAGTATATCTACAATGTATATACAGTCGATTAGAGATCAGTATATCTACAGCGTATATATAGTCAACTAGAGATCAGTATATCTACAGCATATATACAGTAGATTAGAGATCAGTATATCTACAGCGTATATACAGTCGATTAGAGATCAGTATATCTACAGTGTATATACAGTCGATTAGAGATCAGTATATCTACAGCGTATATACAGTCGATTAGAGATCAGTATATCTACAGCGTATATACAGTCGATTAGAGATCAGTATATCTACAGCGTATATATAGTCAACTAGAGATCAGTATATCTACAGCATATATACAGTAGATTAGAGATCAGTATATCTACAGCGTATATACAGTCGATTAGAGATCAGTATATCTACAGCATATATACAGTCGATTAGAGATCAGTATATCTACAGCGTATATACAGTCGATTAGAGATCAGTATATCTACAGCGTATATACAGTCGATTAGAGATCAGTATATCTACAGCGTATATATAGTCAACTAGAGATCAGTATATCTACAGCATATATACAGTCGATTAGAGATCAGTATATCTACAGCGTATATACAGTCGATTAGAGATCAGTATATCTACAGCGTATATACAGTCGATTACAGATCAGTATATCTACAGCGTATATACAGTCGATTAGAGATCAGTATATCTACAGTGTACATACAGTCGATTAGAGATCAGTATATCTACAATGTATATACAGTCGATTAGAGATCAGTATATCTACAGTGTACATACAGTCGATTAGAGATCAGTATATCTACAGCGTATATAGGGTCGAGTAGAGATCAGTATATCTACAGCGTATATACAGTCGATTAGAGATCAGTATATCTACAGCGTATATACAGTTGATTAGAGATCAGTATATCTACAGCGTATATACAGTCGATTACAGATCAGTATATCTACAGCGTATATACAGTCGATTACAGATCAGTATATCTACAGCGTATATACAGTCGATTAGAGATCAGTATATCTACAGCGTATATACAGTCGATTACAGATCAGTATATCTACAGCGTATATACAGTCGATTAGAGATCAGTATATCTACAGCGTATATAGGGTCGAGTAGAGATCAGTATATCTACAGCGTATATACAGTCGATTACAGATCAGTATATCTACAGCGTATATACAGTCGATTACAGATCAGTATATCTACAGCGTATATACAGTCGATTAGAGATCAGTATATCTACAGCGTATATACAGTCGATTACAGATCAGTATATCTACAGCGTATATACAGTCGATTAGAGATCAGTATATCTACAGCGTATATAGGGTCGAGTAGAGATCAGTATATCTACAGCGTATATACAGTCGATTACAGATCAGTATATCTACAGCGTATATACAGTCGATTAGAGATCAGTATATCTACAGCGTACATACAGTCGATTAGAGATCAGTATATCTACAATGTATATAGGGTCGAGTAGAGATCAGTATATCTACAGCGTATATACAGTCGATTACAGATCAGTATATCTACAGCGTATATACAGTCGATTAGAGATCAGTATATCTACAGCGTACATACAGTCGATTACAGATCAGTATATTTACAATGTATATACAGTTGATTAGAGATCAGTATATCTACAGCGTATATACAGTCGATTAGAGATCAGTATATCTACAGCGTATATAGGGTCGAGTAGAGATCAGTATATCTACAGCGTATATACAGTCGATTACAGATCAGTATATCTACAGCGTATATACAGTCGATTAGAGATCAGTATATCTACAATGTATATAGGGTCGAGTAGAGATCAGTATATCTACAGCGTATATACAGTCGATTACAGATCAGTATATCTACAGCGTATATACAGTCGATTAGAGATCAGTATATCTACAATGTATATAGGGTCGAGTAGAGATCAGTATATCTACAGCGTACATACAGTCGATTAGAGATCAGTATATCTACAATGTATATAGGGTCGAGTAGAGATCAGTATATCTACAGCGTATATACAGTCGATTACAGATCAGTATATCTACAGCGTATATACAGTCGATTAGAGATCAGTATATCTACAATGTATATAGGGTCGAGTAGAGATCAGTATATCTACAGCGTATATACAGTCGATTACAGATCAGTATATCTACAGCGTATATACAGTCGATTACAGATCAGTATATCTACAGCGTATATACAGTCAATTAGAGATCAGTATATCTACAGTGTACATACAGTTGATTAGAGATCAGTATATCTACAGCGTACATACAGTCGATTAGAGATCAGTATATCTACAATGTATATAGGGTCGAGTAGAGATCAGTATATCTACAATGTATATAGGGTCGAGTAGAGATCAGTATATCTACAGCGTATATACAGTCGATTACAGATCAGTATATTTACAATGTATATACAGTTGATTAGAGATCAGTATATCTACAGCGTATATACAGTCGATTAGAGATCAGTATATCTACAGCGTACATACAGTCGATTACAGATCAGTATATTTACAATGTATATACAGTTGATTAGAGATCAGTATATCTACAGCGTATATACAGTCGATTAGAGATCAGTATATCTACAGCGTACATACAGTCGATTACAGATCAGTATATTTACAATGTATATACAGTTGATTAGAGATCAGTATATCTACAGCGTATATACAGTCGATTAGAGATCAGTATATCTACAGCGTACATACAGTCGATTACAGATCAGTATATTTACAATGTATATACAGTCGATTAGAGATCAGTATATCTACAGCGTATATACAGTCGATTAGAGATCAGTATATCTACAGCGTATATAGGGTCGAGTAGAGATCAGTATATCTACAGCGTATATACAGTCGATTACAGATCAGTATATCTACAGCGTATATACAGTCGATTAGAGATCAGTATATCTACAGCGTACATACAGTCGATTAGAGATCAGTATATCTACAATGTATATAGGGTCGAGTAGAGATCAGTATATCTACAGCGTATATACAGTCGATTACAGATCAGTATATCTACAGCGTATATACAGTCGATTACAGATCAGTATATCTACAGCGTATATACAGTCGATTAGAGATCAGTATATCTACAGCGTATATACAGTCGATTACAGATCAGTATATCTACAGCGTATATACAGTCGATTAGAGATCAGTATATCTACAATGTATATAGGGTCGAGTAGAGATCAGTATATCTACAGCGTATATACAGTCGATTAGAGATCAGTATATCTACAATGTATATACAGTCGATTAGAGATCAGTATATCTACAGCATATATACAGTCGATTAGAGATCAGTATATCTACAGCGTATATACAGTCAACTAGAGATCAGTATATCTACAGCGTATATACAGTCGATTAGAGATCAGTATATCTACAGTGTACATACAGTTGATTAGAGATCAGTATATCTACAGCGTACATACAGTCGATTACAGATCAGTGTATGTACAGCGTATATACAGTCGATTAGAGATCAGTATATCTACAGCGTATATACAGTCGATTACAGATCAGTATATCTACAGCGTATATACAGTCGATTAGAGATCAGTATATCTACAATGTATATACAGTCGATTAGAGATCAGTATATCTACAATGTATATACAGTCGATTAGAGATCAGTATATCTACAGCGTATATACAGTCGATTACAGATCAGTATATCTACAGCGTACATACAGTTGATTAGAGATCAGTATATCTACAGCGTATATACAGTCGATTAGAGATCAGTATATCTACAATGTATATACAGTCGATTAGAGATCAGTATATCCACAGCATATATACAGTCGATTAGAGATCAGTATATCTACAGCGTATATACAGTCGATTAGAGATCAGTATATCTACAGCGTATATACAGTCGATTACAGATCAGTATATCTACAGCGTATATACAGTCGATTAGAGATCAGTATATCTACAGCGTATATACAGTCGAGTAGAGATCAGTATATCTACAGCGTATATACAGTCGATTACAGATCAGTATATCTACAGCGTATATACAGTCGATTAGAGATCAGTATATCTACAGCGTATATAGGGTCGAGTAGAGATCAGTATATCTACAGCGTATATACAGTCGATTACAGATCAGTATATCTACAGCGTATATACAGTCGATTAGAGATCAGTATATCTACAGCGTATATAGGGTCGAGTAGAGATCAGTATATCTACAGCGTATATACAGTCGATTACAGATCAGTATATCTACAGCGTATATACAGTCGATTAGAGATCAGTATATCTACAGCGTACATACAGTCGATTAGAGATCAGTATATCTACAATGTATATACAGTCGATTAGAGATCAGTATATCTACAGTGTACATACAGTCGATTAGAGATCAGTATATCTACAGCGTATATACAGTTGATTAGAGATCAGTATATCTACAGCGTATATACAGTTGATTAGAGATAAGTATATCTACAGCGTATATACAGTCAATTAGAGACCAGTATATCTACAGCGTATATACAGTCGATTAGAGATCAGTATATCTACAGCGTATATACAGTCGATTAGAGATCAGTATATCTACAGCGTATATACAGTCGATTAGAGATCAGTATATCTACAGCGTATATACAGTCGATTACAGATCAGTGTATGTACAGCATATATACAGTCGATTAGAGATCAGTATATCTACAGCGTATATACAGTCAATTAGAGACCAGTATATCTACAGCGTATATACAGTCGATTAGAGATCAGTATATCTACAGCGTATATACAGTCGATTAGAGATCAGTATATCTACAGCGTATATACAGTCGATTAGAGATCAGTATATCTACAGCGTATATACAGTCGATTAGAGATCAGTATATCTACAGCATATATACAGTCGATTAGAGATCAGTATATCTACAGCGTACATACAGTCGATTAGAGATCAGTATATCTACAGCGTATATACAGTCGATTAGAGATCAGTATATCTACAGCGTATATACAGTCGATTAGAGATCAGTATATCTACAGAATATATACAGTCGATTAGACATCAGTATATCTACAATGTATATACAGTCGATTAGAGATCAGTATATCTACAGCGTACATACAGTCGATTACAGATCAGTGTATGTACAGCGTATATACAGTCGATTAGAGATCAGTATATCTACAGCGTATATACAGTCGATTACAGATCAGTATATCTACAGCGTATATACAGTCGATTAGAGATCAGTATATCTACAGCGTATATAGGGTCGAGTAGAGATCAGTATATCTACAGCGTATATACAGTCGATTACAGATCAGTATATCTACAGCGTATATACAGTCGATTACAGATCAGTATATCTACAGCGTATATACAGTCGATTAGAGATCAGTATATCTACAGCGTATATAGGGTCGAGTAGAGATCAGTATATCTACAGCGTATATACAGTCGATTACAGATCAGTATATCTACAGCGTATATACAGTCGATTACAGATCAGTATATCTACAGCGTATATACAGTCGATTAGAGATCAGTATATCTACAGCGTATATAGGGTCGAGTAGAGATCAGTATATCTACAGCGTATATACAGTTGATTACAGATCAGTATATCTACAGCGTATATACAGTCGATTAGAGATCAGTATATCTACAGCGTATATAGGGTCGAGTAGAGATCAGTATATCTACAGCGTATATACAGTCGATTACAGATCAGTATATCTACAGCGTATATACAGTCGATTAGAGATCAGTATATCTACAGCGTACATACAGTCAATTACAGATCAGTATATCTACAGCGTATATACAGTCGATTAGAGATCAGTATATCTACAATGTATATACAGTCGATTAGAGATCAGTATATCTACAGCGTATATACAGTCAATTAGAGATCAGTATATCTACAGCGTATATACAGTCGATTACAGATCAGTATATCTACAGCGTATATACAGTCGATTAGAGATCAGTATATCTACAGCGTACATACAGTCGATTAGAGATCAGTATATCTACAATGTATATACAGTCGATTAGAGATCAGTATATCTACAGTGTACATACAGTCGATTAGAGATCAGTATATCTACAGCGTACATACAGTCGATTAGAGATCAGTATATCTACAGCGTATATACAGTCGATTAGAGATCAGTATATCTACAGTGTATATACAGTCGATTAGAGATCAGTATATCTACAGCGTATATACAGTCGATTAGAGATCAGTATATCTACAGCGTATATACAGTCGATTACAGATCAGTATATCTACAGCGTATATACAGTCGATTACAGATCAGTATATCTACAATGTATATACAGTTGATTAGAGATCAGTATATCTACAATGTATATACAGTTGATTAGAGATCAGTATATCTACAGTGTATATACAGTCGATTAGAGATCAGTATATCTACAGCGTATATACAGTCGATTAGAGATCAGTATATCTACAGTGTATATACAGTCGATTAGAGATCAGTATATCTACAGCGTATATACAGTCAATTAGAGATCAGTATATCTACAGCGTATATACAGTCGATTAGAGATCAGTATATCTACAGCGTATATACAGTCGATTAGAGATCAGTATATCTACAGTGTATATACAGTCGATTAGAGATCAGTATATCTACAGCGTATATACAGTCAATTAGAGATCAGTATATCTACAGTGTATATACAGTCGATTAGAGATCAGTATATCTACAGCGTATATACAGTCGATTAGAGATCAGTATATCTACAGCGTATATACAGTCGATTAGAGATCAGTATATCTACAGCGTATATATAGTTGATTAGAGATCAGTATATCTACAGCATATATACAGTTGATTAGAGATCAGTATATCTACAGCGTATATACAGTCGATTAGAGATCAGTATATCTACAGCGTATATACAGTCAATTAGAGATCAGTATATCCACAGCGTATATACAGTCGATTAGAGATCAGTATATCTACAGTGTATATACAGTCGATTAGAGATCAGTATATCTACAGTGTATATACAGTCGATTAGAGATCAGTATATCTACAGTGTATATACAGTCAATTAGAGATCAGTATATCCACAGCGTACATACAGTCAATTAGAGATCAGTATATCCACAGCGTATATACAGTCGATTAGAGATCAGTATATCTACAGTGTATATACAGTCAATTAGAGATCAGTATATCCACAGCGTACATACAGTCAATTAGAGATCAGTATATCTACAGCGTATATACAGTCGATTAGAGATCAGTATATCTACAGTGTATATACAGTCGATTAGAGATCAGTATATCTACAGCATATATACAGTCGATTAGAGATCAGTATATCTACAGCGTATATACAGTCAATTAGAGATCAGTATATCTACAGCGTATATACAGTCAATTAGAGATCAGTATATCTACAGCGTATATACAGTCAATTAGAGATCAGTATATCTACAGCGTATATACAGTCAATTAGAGATCAGTATATCTACAGTGTATATACAGTCGATTAGAGATCAGTATATCTACAGTGTATATACAGTCAATTAGAGATCAGTATATCTACAGTGTATATACAGTCGATTAGAGATCAGTATATCTACAGTGTATATACAGTCGATTAGAGATCAGTATATCTACAGCGTATATACAGTCAATTAGAGATCAGTATATCTACAGTGTATATACAGTCGATTAGAGATCAGTATATCTACAGTGTATATACAGTCGATTAGAGATCAGTATATCTACAGCGTATATACAGTCGATTAGAGATCAGTATATCTACAGCGTATATACAGTCGATTACAGATCAGTATATCTACAGCGTATATACAGTCGATTACAGATCAGTATATCTACAGTGTATATACAGTCGATTAGAGATCAGTATATCTACAGTGTATATACAGTCAATTAGAGATCAGTATATCTACAGCGTATATACAGTCAATTAGAGATCAGTATATCTACAGTGTATATACAGTCAATTAGAGATCAGTATATCTACAGCGTATATACAGTCAATTAGAGATCAGTATATCTACAGTGTATATACAGTCGATTAGAGATCAGTATATCTACAGTGTATATACAGTCGATTAGAGATCAGTATATCTACAGCGTATATATAGTCGATTAGAGATCAGTATATCTACAGTGTATATACAGTCGATTAGAGATCAGTATATCTACAGTGTATATACAGTCGATTAGAGATCAGTATATCTACAGCGTATATACAGTCGATTAGAGATCAGTATATCTACAGCGTATATACAGTCGATTAGAGATCAGTATATCTACAGCGTATATACAGTCGATTAGAGACCAGTATATCTACAGCGTATATATAGTCGATTAGAGATCAGTATATCTACAGTGTATATACAGTCGATTAGAGATCAGTATATCTACAGCGTATATACAGTCGATTAGAGATCAGTATATCTACAGCGTATATACAGTCGATTAGAGACCAGTATATCTACAGCGTATATATAGTCGATTAGAGATCAGTATATCTACAGTGTATATACAGTCGATTAGAGATCAGTATATCTACAGCGTATATACAGTCGATTAGAGATCAGTATATCTACAGCGTATATACAGTCAATTAGAGATCAGTATATCTACAGCGTATATACAGTCGATTAGAGATCAGTATATCTACAGCGTATATACAGTCAATTAGAGATCAGTATATCTACAGCGTATATACAGTCAATTAGAGATCAGTATATCTACAGTGTATATATAGTCGATTAGAGATCAGTATATCTACAGTGTATATACAGTCGATTAGAGACCAGTATATCTACAGCGTATATATAGTCGATTAGAGATCAGTATATCTACAGCGTATATACAGTCGATTAGAGATCAGTATATCTACAGCGTATATACAGTCGATTAGAGATCAGTATATCTACAGCGTATATACAGTCAATTAGAGATCAGTATATCTACAGCGTATATACAGTCGATTAGAGATCAGTATATCTACAGCGTATATACAGTCGATTAGAGATCAGTATATCTACAGCGTATATACAGTCAATTAGAGATCAGTATATCTACAGTGTATATACAGTCGATTAGAGATCAGTATATCTACAGCGTATATACAGTCGATTAGAGATCAGTATATCTACAGTGTATATACAGTCGATTAGAGACCAGTATATCTACAGCGTATATATAGTCGATTAGAGATCAGTATATCTACAGTGTATATACAGTCGATTAGAGATCAGTATATCTACAGCGTATATACAGTCGATTAGAGATCAGTATATCTACAGCGTATATACAGTCGATTAGAGATCAGTATATCTACAGCGTATATACAGTCGATTAGAGATCAGTATATCTACAGTGTATATACAGTCGATTAGAGATCAGTATATCCACAGTGTATATACAGTCGATTAGAGATCAGTATATCTACAGCGTATATACAGTCGATTAGAGATCAGTATATCTACAGCGTATATACAGTCGATTAGAGACCAGTATATCTACAGCGTATATATAGTCGATTAGAGATCAGTATATCTACAGTGTATATACAGTCGATTAGAGATCAGTATATCTACAGCGTATATACAGTCGATTAGAGATCAGTATATCTACAGCGTATATACAGTCGATTAGAGATCAGTATATCTACAGCGTATATACAGTCGATTAGAGATCAGTATATCTACAGCGTATATACAGTCGATTAGAGATCAGTATATCTACAGTGTATATACAGTCGATTAGAGATCAGTATATCCACAGCGTACATACAGTCGATTAGAGATCAGTATATCTACAGCGTATATACAGTCGATTAGAGATCAGTATATCTACAGCGTATATACAGTCAATTAGAGATCAGTATATCTACAGTGTATATACAGTCGATTAGAGATCAGTATATCTACAGCGTATATACAGTCGATTAGAGATCAGTATATCTACAGCGTATATACAGTCGATTAGAGATCAGTATATCTACAGCGTATATACAGTCGATTAGAGATCAGTATATCTACAGCATATATACAGTCAATTAGAGATCAGTATATCTACAGTGTACATACAGTTGATTAGAGATCAGTATATCTACAGTGTATATACAGTCGATTAGAGATCAGTATATCTACAGTGTACATACAGTTGATTAGGGATCAGTATATCTACAGTGTATATACAGTCGATTAGAGATCAGTATATCTACAGTGTACATACAGTTGATTAGGGATCAGTATATCTACAGCGTATATACAGTCGATTAGAGATCAGTATATCTACAGCGTATATACAGTCAATTAGAGATCAGTATATCTACAGTGTATATACAGTCGATTAGAGATCAGTATATCTACAGCGTATATACAGTCGATTAGAGATCAGTATATCTACAGCGTATATACAGTTGATTAGAGATCAGTATATCTACAGTGTATATACAGTCGATTAGAGATCAGTATATCTACAGTGTATATACAGTCGATTAGACATCAGTATATCTACAGCGTATATACAGTCGATTAGACATCAGTATATCTACAGCGTATATACAGTCGATTAGAGATCAGTATATCTACAATGTATATACAGTCGATTAGAGATCAGTATATCTACAGCGTATATACAGTCGATTAGAGATCAGTATATCTACAATGTATATACAGTCGATTAGAGATCAGTATATCTACAGCGTATATACAGTCAATTAGAGATCAGTATATCTACAGCGTATATACAGTCGATTAGAGATCAGTATATCTACAGCGTATATACAGTCGATTAGAGATCAGTATATCTACAGCGTACATACAGTTGATTAGAGATCAGTATATCTACAGCGTATATACAGTCGATTAGAGATCAGTATATCTACAGCGTATATACAGTCGATTAGAGATCAGTATATCTACAGCGTATATACAGTCGATTAGAGATCAGTATATCTACAGCGTATATACAGTCGATTAGAGATCAGTATATCTACAGCGTATATACAGTTGATTACAGATCAGTATATCTACAGCGTATATACAGTCAATTAGAGATCAGTATATCTACAGCGTATATACAGTCAATTAGAGATCAGTATATCTACAGCGTACATACAGTCGATTAGAGATCAGTATATCTACAGCGTATATACAGTCAATTAGAGATCAGTATATCCACAGCATATATACAGTCGATTAGAGATCAGTATATCTACAGCGTATATACAGTTGATTACAGATCAGTATATCTACAGCGTATATACAGTCGATTAGAGATCAGTATATCTACAGCGTATATACAGTTGATTACAGATCAGTATATCTACAGCGTATATACAGTCAATTAGAGATCAGTATATCTACAGCGTATATACAGTCGATTAGAGATCAGTATATCTACAGCGTACATACAGTCGATTAGAGATCAGTATATCTACAGCGTATATACAGTCGATTAGAGATCAGTATATCTACAGCGTACATACAGTCGATTACAGATCAGTATATCTACAGCGTATATACAGTCAATTAGAGATCAGTATATCTACAGCGTATATACAGTCGATTAGAGACCAGTATATCTACAGCGTATATACAGTCGATTAGAGATCAGTATATCTACAGCATATATACAGTCGATTAGAGACCAGTATATCTACAGCGTATATACAGTCGATTAGAGATCAGTATATCTACAGCGTATATACAGTTGATTACAGATCAGTATATCTACAGCGTATATACAGTCAATTAGAGATCAGTATATCTACAGCGTATATACAGTCGATTAGAGATCAGTATATCTACAGCGTATATACAGTTGATTACAGATCAGTATATCTACAGCGTATATACAGTCAATTAGAGATCAGTATATCTACAGCGTACATACAGTCGATTAGAGATCAGTATATCTACAGCGTATATACAGTCAATTAGAGATCAGTATATCCACAGCATATATACAGTCGATTAGAGATCAGTATATCTACAGCGTATATACAGTCGATTAGAGATCAGTATATCTACAGCGTATATACAGTCGATTAGAGATCAGTATATCTACAGCGTACATACAGTCGATTACAGATCAGTATATCTACAGCGTATATACAGTCAATTAGAGATCAGTATATCTACAGCGTACATACAGTCGATTAGAGATCAGTATATCTACAGCGTATATACAGTCGATTAGAGATCAGTATAACTACAGCGTATATACAGTCGATTAGACATCAGTATATCTACAGCGTATATACAGTCGATTAGAGATCAGTATATCTACAGCGTATATACAGTCAATTAGAGATCAGTATATCTACAGCGTATATACAGTCGATTAGAGATCAGTATATCTACAGCGTATATACAGTCAATTAGAGATCAGTATATCTACAGCATATATACAGTCGATTAGAGATCAGTATATCTACAGTGTATATACAGTCGATTAGACATCAGTATATCTACAGCATATATACAGTCGATTAGAGATCAGTATATCTACAGCGTATATACAGTCAATTAGAGATCAGTATATCCACAGCATATATACAGTCAATTAGAGATCAGTATATCCACAGCGTATATACAGTCGATTAGAGATCAGTATATCTACAGCATATATACAGTCAATTAGAGATCAGTATATCCACAGCGTATATACAGTCGATTAGACATCAGTATATCTACAGCATA
The DNA here is from genome assembly GCA_031216915.1 of Pictodentalium vernedei. NCBI lineage: Eukaryota > Metazoa > Mollusca > Scaphopoda > Dentaliida > Dentaliidae > Pictodentalium > Pictodentalium vernedei. Next base: position 8,530,227 of record CM062288.1, on the reverse strand, counting down.
TATACAGTCGATTAGAGATCAGTATATCTACAGCGTATATACAGTCGATTAGAGATCAGTATATCTACAGTGTATATACAGTCGATTAGAGATCAGTATATCTACAGTGTATATACAGTCGATTAGAGATCAGTATATCTACAGTGTATATACAGTCAATTAGAGATCAGTATATCTACAGCGTATATACAGTCAATTAGAGATCAGTATATCTACAGTGTATATACAGTCAATTAGAGATCAGTATATCTACAGCGTATATACAGTCAATTAGAGATCAGTATATCTACAGTGTATATACAGTCGATTAGAGATCAGTATATCTACAGTGTATATACAGTCGATTAGAGATCAGTATATCTACAGTGTATATACAGTCGATTAGAGATCAGTATATCTACAGTGTATATACAGTCGATTAGAGATCAGTATATCTACAGCATATATACAGTCGATTAGAGATCAGTATATCTACAGCGTATATACAGTCGATTAGAGATCAGTATATCTACAGTGTATATACAGTCAATTAGAGATCAGTATATCTACAGCGTATATACAGTCAATTAGAGATCAGTATATCTACAGTGTATATACAGTCAATTAGAGATCAGTATATCTACAGCGTATATACAGTCAATTAGAGATCAGTATATCTACAGTGTATATACAGTCGATTAGAGATCAGTATATCTACAGTGTATATACAGTCGATTAGAGATCAGTATATCTACAGCGTATATACAGTCGATTAGAGATCAGTATATCTACAGCGTACATACAGTCGATTAGAGATCAGTATATCTACAGTGTATATACAGTCGATTAGAGATCAGTATATCTACAGTGTATATACAGTCGATTAGAGATCAGTATATCTACAGCGTATATACAGTCGATTAGAGATCAGTATATCTACAGCGTATATACAGTCGATTAGAGATCAGTATATCTACAGCGTATATACAGTCGATTAGAGACCAGTATATCTACAGCGTATATATAGTCGATTAGAGATCAGTATATCTACAGTGTATATACAGTCGATTAGAGATCAGTATATCTACAGCGTATATACAGTCGATTAGAGATCAGTATATCTACAGCGTATATACAGTCGATTAGAGACCAGTATATCTACAGCGTATATATAGTCGATTAGAGATCAGTATATCTACAGTGTATATACAGTCGATTAGAGATCAGTATATCTACAGCGTATATACAGTCGATTAGAGATCAGTATATCTACAGCGTATATACAGTCAATTAGAGATCAGTATATCTACAGCGTATATACAGTCGATTAGAGATCAGTATATCTACAGCGTATATACAGTCAATTAGAGATCAGTATATCTACAGCGTATATACAGTCAATTAGAGATCAGTATATCTACAGTGTATATATAGTCGATTAGAGATCAGTATATCTACAGTGTATATACAGTCGATTAGAGACCAGTATATCTACAGCGTATATATAGTCGATTAGAGATCAGTATATCTACAGCGTATATACAGTCGATTAGAGATCAGTATATCTACAGCGTATATACAGTCGATTAGAGATCAGTATATCTACAGCGTATATACAGTCAATTAGAGATCAGTATATCTACAGCGTATATACAGTCGATTAGAGATCAGTATATCTACAGCGTATATACAGTCGATTAGAGATCAGTATATCTACAGCGTATATACAGTCAATTAGAGATCAGTATATCTACAGTGTATATACAGTCGATTAGAGATCAGTATATCTACAGCGTATATACAGTCGATTAGAGATCAGTATATCTACAGTGTATATACAGTCGATTAGAGACCAGTATATCTACAGCGTATATATAGTCGATTAGAGATCAGTATATCTACAGTGTATATACAGTCGATTAGAGATCAGTATATCTACAGCGTATATACAGTCGATTAGAGATCAGTATATCTACAGCGTATATACAGTCGATTAGAGATCAGTATATCTACAGCGTATATACAGTCGATTAGAGATCAGTATATCTACAGTGTATATACAGTCGATTAGAGATCAGTATATCCACAGTGTATATACAGTCGATTAGAGATCAGTATATCTACAGCGTATATACAGTCGATTAGAGATCAGTATATCTACAGCGTATATACAGTCGATTAGAGACCAGTATATCTACAGCGTATATATAGTCGATTAGAGATCAGTATATCTACAGTGTATATACAGTCGATTAGAGATCAGTATATCTACAGCGTATATACAGTCGATTAGAGATCAGTATATCTACAGCGTATATACAGTCGATTAGAGATCAGTATATCTACAGCGTATATACAGTCAATTAGAGATCAGTATATCTACAGTGTATATACAGTCGATTAGAGATCAGTATATCCACAGCGTACATACAGTCGATTAGAGATCAGTATATCTACAGCGTATATACAGTCGATTAGAGATCAGTATATCTACAGCGTATATACAGTCAATTAGAGATCAGTATATCTACAGTGTATATACAGTCGATTAGAGATCAGTATATCTACAGCGTATATACAGTCGATTAGAGATCAGTATATCTACAGCGTATATACAGTCGATTAGAGATCAGTATATCTACAGCGTATATACAGTCGATTAGAGATCAGTATATCTACAGCATATATACAGTCAATTAGAGATCAGTATATCTACAGTGTACATACAGTTGATTAGAGATCAGTATATCTACAGTGTATATACAGTCGATTAGAGATCAGTATATCTACAGTGTACATACAGTTGATTAGGGATCAGTATATCTACAGTGTATATACAGTCGATTAGAGATCAGTATATCTACAGTGTACATACAGTTGATTAGGGATCAGTATATCTACAGCGTATATACAGTCGATTAGAGATCAGTATATCTACAGCGTATATACAGTCAATTAGAGATCAGTATATCTACAGTGTATATACAGTCGATTAGAGATCAGTATATCTACAGCGTATATACAGTCGATTAGAGATCAGTATATCTACAGCGTATATACAGTTGATTAGAGATCAGTATATCTACAGTGTATATACAGTCGATTAGAGATCAGTATATCTACAGTGTATATACAGTCGATTAGACATCAGTATATCTACAGCGTATATACAGTCGATTAGACATCAGTATATCTACAGCGTATATACAGTCGATTAGAGATCAGTATATCTACAATGTATATACAGTCGATTAGAGATCAGTATATCTACAGCGTATATACAGTCGATTACAGATCAGTATATCTACAATGTATATACAGTCGATTAGAGATCAGTATATCTACAGTGTACATACAGTCGATTAGAGATCAGTATATCTACAGCGTATATACAGTCGATTAGAGATCAGTATATCTACAATGTATATACAGTCGATTAGAGATCAGTATATCTACAGCGTATATACAGTCAATTAGAGATCAGTATATCTACAGTGTATATACAGTCGATTAGAGATCAGTATATCTACAGCGTATATACAGTCGATTAGAGATCAGTATATCTACAGCGTACATACAGTTGATTAGAGATCAGTATATCTACAGCGTATATACAGTCGATTAGAGATCAGTATATCTACAGCGTATATACAGTCGATTAGAGATCAGTATATCTACAGCGTATATACAGTCGATTAGAGATCAGTATATCTACAGCGTATATACAGTTGATTACAGATCAGTATATCTACAGCGTATATACAGTCAATTAGAGATCAGTATATCTACAGCGTACATACAGTCGATTAGAGATCAGTATATCTACAGTGTATATACAGTCAATTAGAGATCAGTATATCCACAGCATATATACAGTCGATTAGAGATCAGTATATCTACAGCGTATATACAGTCGATTAGAGATCAGTATATCTACAGCATATATACAGTCGATTAGAGACCAGTATATCTACAGCGTATATACAGTCGATTAGAGATCAGTATATCTACAGCATATATACAGTCGATTAGAGACCAGTATATCTACAGCGTATATACAGTCGATTAGAGATCAGTATATCTACAGCGTATATACAGTTGATTACAGATCAGTATATCTACAGCGTATATACAGTCAATTAGAGATCAGTATATCTACAGCGTATATACAGTCGATTAGAGATCAGTATATCTACAGTGTACATACAGTCGATTACAGATCAGTATATCTACAGCGTATATACAGTCAATTAGAGATCAGTATATCTACAGCGTATATACAGTCGATTAGAGACCAGTATATCTACAGCGTATATACAGTCGATTAGAGATCAGTATATCTACAGCATATATACAGTCGATTAGAGACCAGTATATCTACAGCGTATATACAGTCGATTAGAGATCAGTATATCTACAGCATATATACAGTCGATTAGAGACCAGTATATCTACAGCGTATATACAGTCGATTAGAGATCAGTATATCTACAGCGTATATACAGTTGATTACAGATCAGTATATCTACAGCGTATATACAGTCAATTAGAGATCAGTATATCTACAGCGTATATACAGTCGATTAGAGATCAGTATATCTACAGCGTATATACAGTTGATTACAGATCAGTATATCTACAGCGTATATACAGTCAATTAGAGATCAGTATATCTACAGCGTACATACAGTCGATTAGAGATCAGTATATCTACAGCGTATATACAGTCAATTAGAGATCAGTATATCCACAGCATATATACAGTCGATTAGAGATCAGTATATCTACAGCGTATATACAGTCGATTAGAGATCAGTATATCTACAGCGTATATACAGTCGATTAGAGATCAGTATATCTACAGCGTACATACAGTCGATTACAGATCAGTATATCCACAGCGTATATACAGTCGATTAGAGATCAGTATATCTACAGCGTATATACAGTCGATTAGAGATCAGTATATCTACAGCATATATACAGTCGATTAGAGATCAGTATATCTACAGCGTATATACAGTCAATTAGAGATCAGTATATCCACAGCGTATATACAGTCGATTAGACATCAGTATATCTACAGCGTATATACAGTTGATTAGAGATCAGTATATCTACAGCGTATATACAGTCAATTAGAGATCAGTATATCTACAGCGTATATACAGTCGATTAGAGATCAGTATATCTACAGCATATATACAGTCGATTAGAGATCAGTATATCTACAGCGTATATACAGTCGATTAGAGATCAGTATATCTACAGCATATATACAGTCGATTAGAGATCAGTATATCCGCAGCGTATATACAGTCAATTAGAGACCAGTATATCTACAGTGTATATACAGTCAATTAGAGATCAGTATATCTACAGCGTATATACAGTCGATTAGAGATCAGTATATCTACAGTGTATATACAGTCGATTAGAGATCAGTATATCTACAGCGTATATACAGTCAATTAGAGATCAGTATATCTACAGCGTATATACAGTCGATTAGAGATCAGTATATCCGCAGCGTATATACAGTCGATTAGAGATCAGTATATCCACAGCGTATATACAGTCGATTAGACATCAGTATATCTACAGCGTATATACAGTTGATTAGAGATCAGTATATCTACAGCGTATATACAGTCAATTAGAGATCAGTATATCTACAGCGTATATACAGTCGATTAGAGATCAGTATATCTACAGCATATATACAGTCGATTAGAGATCAGTATATCTACAGCGTATATACAGTCGATTAGAGATCAGTATATCTACAGCATATATACAGTCGATTAGAGATCAGTATATCCGCAGCGTATATACAGTCAATTAGAGACCAGTATATCTACAGTGTATATACAGTCAATTAGAGATCAGTATATCTACAGCGTATATACAGTCGATTAGAGATCAGTATATCTACAGTGTATATACAGTCGATTAGAGATCAGTATATCTACAGCGTATATACAGTCAATTAGAGATCAGTATATCTACAGCGTATATACAGTCGATTAGAGATCAGTATATCCGCAGCGTATATACAGTCGATTAGAGATCAGTATATCTACAGCGTATATACAGTCGATTAGAGATCAGTATATCTACAGCGTATATACAGTCGATTAGAGATCAGTATATCTACAGTGTATATACAGTCAATTAGAGATCAGTATATCTACAGCGTATATACAGTCGATTAGAGATCAGTATATCTACAGCATATATACAGTCAATTAGAGATCAGTATATCTACAGCGTATATACAGTCGATTAGAGATCAGTATATCTACAGCATATATACAGTCGATTAGAGACCAGTATATCTAATGATTGTCAATATTCACTCTAGGTACAGAACAACTAATTTTTGCAATTGAAAAAATAAGAAGACAAAGTTGTGTTGGACATTGGACCACTCCATTATGTTACAAATGTGTTTGGTGCCATATAATTTTCAATGCTATAATTGTTGTACGGAAATTGTAGCATTGAAAGTCATATTACGCCATAAGGTACAACTACTTAACAAAAGTGATCCAACCCTCCAAATTAACACATCTGCACTGCGAGAGTTGAACTTTATTCACATGATATCATCAATGCTGCTTCTAAATTTACCACAATCACACCGAGACAACATAAATGGGACCCCAAAATATGAAGGTCCTAGTTCCAGATAACACCATGATTGGCTTTGAAGTTTCTTGTAACGAGGTGTCGGATATGTGTTTTCTTGTTCATCACTTGGTCACTTGAATACCTCTAAGTCATTGAAATTGATGGAGTTTTGATAGTTTCCTTCCATTATTAATTTATTATTGCCATGAACATGGAAACTTTTTTTTTTCATTCAATTAGAAAAAATATGAATTATTTGAGTGATTTACTGTCCTAGTCAAACCAGACTTGTCGACATGAGAAGGTGCTTCGCACAACTCTATATCAAAAGTGTTGCTACATTTGATTAATTCAGCAAATGTTTTCCTGTTCATATTTGGACAGAAATTAAAAAAAAAAATTTACCCCTTCAGGACCCTTGAAAAAACTCTACAAGTTACCTGGCAATTTTGTGGAAAAAAAAGTGTGACAAGATGGGGTTTTTCACCCCTATTCTACCATGGCAGAGATGGCTTTAGTTCTTAGAATTTGAATTTCATATTTAGTTTGATATTACTTGCAGCTCTATATTTACATGAATTCAAATAAAATTATTCCTGTAGAGTATGAACACATTTTTCCACATAACTCAGGATAACTCTCTGCAGTTTTGCAATAGACTGTTAACAGCATGCATGTTTCAAAAATAGTTATCAGTTGTGTTGTTTAGTCATCCAGTTGACTGGTTGGGGTGCAGTGACGTTGGCAAAACTGGTTCTCATCAGATCACTGAAGTTAAGCAATCTTGAGCCTGGTTAGTCTCTGAATGGATGACCGTTCAGTGATTGATTCAGACTCGTACGTTGTGTCCATGGGAAAGGCACTTTAGTTTGATTGCTCTGACACGTGGGACACGATGACATTGTGAGCTGAGACATGTTGCATGCTGACATGCACGTCTTCAATCTTTATAATCCATTATGCTGTGTAGTGCCATGTATTGCTGTGCAGAGCATGGTACAGTCTGGAGTTATGATGATGAAGAACGGGCAGGTGCTCGCCATTGCTGGATGGTTTTCTTTGGGTATTTCTTTCTCCTATAAACCTGGCAATTACAAATATATGACCCTGTCTGTTAGGGCAGTAAAACACCTATAAATGATATAAAATAAGTTAACCACTCAACTACCTGTTATAGAATCCATAATTGATTATAAAATGTCATAACAATTGTCATTAAAGTTTTTAAAATATGAACATGCTGCAGCTGGAGTGTTAATATCAAGTTACATGCCTACAGAAAGTGCTTTCAAAATCTAAATGAGTAAATATGAATACCAATGCACACATTGTTTAACTATCACATTTCACAGGCCTGCTTTTTATGGCAAATTGATGTTGGTCAGCTCCTTTGGTGTCAGTGACAATGTGGTGCTGTATCAAAATCAGTCTCAAATAAATAAAAGGGTTACATTCCCATTTGTTGATTGCAATTTTGGCATGTGTCATGCTGTGTTATATCAATCAGTTGAATCATTTTAGGTGTGCTTTTGCATTCTGGCCAGATTGTCTGATGAGTTGAGGAATATTTTTACATTTTCTTCTTTTACTTTTGTTTTTGGTTTTTATTAGTCCTTCTGCAGAAACTTTAAACACTAATAAATAATTAAATTTATTATATAGTTGAAATGCTGGAAAGCAATAGAAGGAACATATAAGTTTGTGGAACAATAGATAGAATGCTTCCACTTGGGCTGTTTAATTATCAGCATTTTAATTAGCTAAGTTCATCAAATTCTATCTGCTTTCTTACGACAGTTTTCTTTTTCAGACGATGAACTAGATCAAGAGAGGTTTTCCAGAGAAGGTAGGAACCTCTTTGAGTGCTTTTGTCTTTGTCATAATTTGTGCTGGTGTAGTCATTTCTGAGTTGTTTTGCTTTTTAGTAAATTTGCTGTGATAGGTGGATCTTAGTTGAAAGTAGATACACAGGAGTTTTAAGTATCAGGATTTCACACGCTAAAGAAAGAAAAAAAATCCTTACTGCAATTCAAGTCGCACAGAACACACGAAATGAAATTTGGTTACAGATTACAAATAGTTGTGGGAACCTGTGTGTACTGTGTCAAACACTACCCCCCCCCCCCCTCCCCCCCCCCCAAGCCACAAATACTTTTGTTTTTAACATTCACAATTTTGCCTTTTAGTTTCAGACTGATAGACTTGACATCAGTGAAGGTACTTAACAGCAACTTCCAGCAGTAATTCGCCATACAAACATTATCTGTGTAACTTATTTTTTCAAACTGTACATAAAAATTAATTTTCATGCCCCGTTCGCCTATGCATTTCACTGTTACACTTGAATAGTATCCAACGTAATTCTACATTTTTATATTAATGGAATTTGGGTAGTATGATAATTTTTTTGTAAATATGCAGACAGTGTAATTCTGATTTTTTACAATTTTATTGAACCTGCTAGAATAAATCTATTCCATTTTTTTTTAAATTTGCTGTATTGAAGGAAGTTAATTTAACAAATCAATCAATCTGGTATACCCAAGAATATTATTATTTTTTATTGAAGTCAAACAAGATTGTCATTGGAAACAACTTGATTAGGAAATAGTGATGACAGTAGTGACACAACTTTTACTAACTTTTTTTTATTTACTTCTTCACAAATGCTTGTAAATGCTTCTTTTTGAGATGTTGTTGTTTGTGATACCGCAGTATGTCACACCCCCACTAAAATTAGCACCAACATAGAAAACTGTTGTTTATTATATATCCTCAGTAAAACCTGTGATGGGAGAAGTATGAATTTCATCCCCTGATGACTATAAAGTATCTAGGAAAGAACTCATCCTGTATTATATCAGAAGTTTCAAAATTCCACTATGAAAATATTTTAAAATATCTTCTATAAATGCCTCCACTTAAGCTTTTATTTCCAAATCCAGCTCAGTTAACAACAGAGTGCCAGTTCATTGTATACAGGCTAAACTGGGAACATTTCACACTGATGTATTTAAGCTAAGGCTCTTTCATTTTTTTCTTAACTCAATGCACAATAAACTTTGTACACTTGATCACCTCCAGACTTAACTGGGGACATTTAACACATTTTGATAAACTTAGATATATCACTTCCTGTTTTTTCCAGTGTCAGACAGAAACAAATGTAACATAGCTAAGTTCATGACCCCCTGTTGATTCTGTAGTGGACAGAGTGTAGAATAGTTGATTCTAGATCAAGTCTGATTCAAATAATTCAAACTGAAGTTGTCACATCTCAGAGAATATTTGTATGTCCTCAGTTAGGCTGGCAAAACTTAGTGTACAAATCACCCTGTACTGAGTTGACATAATTGAAATTAACATTATATTTCAGGTATTTATACTGTGTAAAAAAAATAGATGCTGCATTTCTTCTTTACAGATAAGACACCCATCCCTGAAACAAATGAAAACCATGATGGTATGTTGGAGCACGATGAAACGGTTTGCACATCCATTGAAAGTAATATTTATTGTTAAAGTTGGCCATCTGAAACCTGATCTAGGGGCTTTTTACAGTCTTGCACAATCTTTATGAGAAAGTATGCCATCCTTATGTTGTCCTATTGACTCGGCTTGAAAAAGTACTGCTTTGAGTCTGTGCAAAAACTGAAGGCACACGGGGCTATTTGAAAGACTTCTATTATATGTCCTCTGTAATACCTGTGATGGGGGAAATATGGATTTCATCCTTTAATGACTAAAGGATCGAGGAAAAAAAACTCATCCTGTATTATGTCAGAAGTTTCAAAATGACACTGAAAACATGTGAAAATATTTTCTTTAAATGCCTTCAGTTAAGCCTACATTCCCAAATCCAGCTTAATTGAAAACAGATTTACAGTCCATCCTCTATGGGCTAAACTGGGGACATTTAATATGGAAATATTGAAGCTAACGATCTTTCAATTTTCTCTTAAAACTCAATGCAGTATAAACTTTATTCAGTTCAACTCCTGCAGACCCAACTGGGGACATATAACACAATTTGAGAAACACAGCTTTATCAGTTGCAATTTTTTCTAACATCAGAAAGAATCAAAACTAACATCACAGAATTTACGCTTCCCTGATGATCCTGTAGTGAGCAAAAGGTAGAGTTAATTCTAGATCAAATCTGACATAATTCTCCCTGAAACTGTCATATTTCTGAAAATATTTGTGTTAAATGTCCCCAGTTGGGTCGGTGAAGTTCAGAGTTCAAGTCTTTCTGTATTGTGTTTAGATAATTGAAATTGGTATTATGTTTCAGGTATTTCTTCAGGGCTTGAAATTTGATTGTTTCACAGCACCTGTTGTTTCAAATTTACATTGTGTTATAACAGCTCAAGTGATTTGCCATTTGTCCTGTCCCGTTTACGTTCTGCACATGCATGGAGTTCAGGGCTTAAATTTTATTATATTTTGCGAGAATCCACACACGAAACAAAATAGTAGTATTGTATTAGCTGGAAGTGATTTTGCGAGAATCTTTATGAGAATCGGATTCTGGATTCTCATTGAAGTTAAAGCCCTGGTGTTTGTGGCTTATTGTGCCAGTGTTGGTTTCAACAGAGGGTTAAAATTTATCTAAAATATCTCGATTATAGAAGGTAATTTTTGTTTCTAACAGTTTTGTTTCTAACAGTTGTAACCCTTAACCCAACAAATCGCCCGAAACCGCCCATAAAATTAACCTATGCAACACTCTTACAGCATGGAATACTTTGACTGTTTTGCAACAAAATCGTACAAATATGGATATCATTGGAAGCGGCTGAACAAGCCGGTTCCAATGATACCCATATTTGCATGATTCCATTGAGTTATATCAATGAAAATGTTTCTAAAATATGAGATTTTTATTTATTTTTCAAAATTGTTGTGTTAGGTAAAGGGTTAGGCCTTTTTCATTATTTTACCTTGCATGTTTGTTGTATGTATTTGTTCATGACTAGGGGTATAGTGGCTCATTTGGTAGAGCTGCAGCCTGTAATCCAAGAAGCCCTCTGTTTGAATCCCACTTAACATTAGCTGTGATGTATTCGGGGCTGGGCATTTCATTCAACTTGCCAGTGTGGGAGTACTGAGTCATATGCATGCCACTGTGTCATAGTGCAGTGTAATGTGAAGTTTATGCGATTATAGAGCTGACAGGTGCTAGTCGCTACTCGGTGGTTTTCCATGAGTACTCCAGATACCTGCACCTGTCGCCAATATCATATCCTGTAGAAATCATAAATATTTTGTTCATTTAATTTTACTTTTAATTCTGTTTTGCAGATAATGCTTCTACCCCAGACAACGCCGAGAGCACTATCAGTGAGACAAAATCAGACCAGACAGTAAGCCCTTCCATCAAAGGTAAAAAGTTAGTTGAGTTTCAGATTTTGTCTGGGTCATTATCGGACATTTTTAGTCAGAGGACTATAGTATTTAGCTTACCGTTCCTTCCCCATTCTGTCCCCCAAACAAGTTGGTTTCCCCTTGAAATAGTTTGTCTGCATCAATTAGTTAGAAATTTTACATACTGATTACAAGGCAGGTTCCTTCCAGCTTTTGTTGCATTTCCATTTTTTTTTTTTTTGTACTCGGTTAAAAATAGCATTTTGACATTCAGAATCCTGTGTAGAACTTACAACACCTCGGGGGGCATCAAATGTGTCTTACAGAGAGAGATCATTGATTTTTTTAGCTTAACTTGACATAGTCAAGATAAGCTATTGCCATCACGCGTGCGGAAGTCTGTTAGTCTGTGACGTCTGTTCACATTTTCCTTTAGCACGGGCTACACCCCGCAGTTCTTGTCTGATCGTCACGAAATTTCATATGCAGGTTTGGGGTCATGTCTAGATGAGAACGTCCCCTTTTGGTCGCGATCGGGCAACCGGTATGGCTGCCCGAGCCCAAAACCCGAAAACCATTAGCACAGTCTACAGGTCGTATTTATGAAGGGATTTCATTGTAACTTGGTAGGATGCCTCTGTATAATGCCTAGATGAGAACGTCCTCTTTTGGGCATGATCTATCAACTGTGATGGCTGCCCAAGCCCAAGAACGTTTAGCACAATCTGCAGGTCATGATTAATGTGGAGGGATTTCATTGTAACTTGGTAGGATGACTCCTTATGAAGTCTAGATGAGAATTTCCCTATTTGGGCATGATCTGCCAACCGTGACGACTGCCCGAGCCCAAAACCCGAAAACCTTTAGCACAGTCTACAGGTCATATTTATTGAGGAATTTCATTGTAACTTGGTGGGTTGACGTTATATAATGTCTAGATGAGAAAGTCCACTTTTGGACGTGATTGGGCAACTGTGACGGCTACAGGGGCCCGAAGCCCGAAAACCTTTAGCACAGTCTAGAGGTCATATTTATGAAGGGATTTCATTGTAACTTGATAGGATGACTCCAAATAATGTCTAGACGAGAACGTCCCATTTTGATCGCGATCATATAGCCTTGATGGGTGCCCGAGCCCAAAAACCTTTAGCATAGGCAAAAGGTCATATTTATGGAAGGATTTCATTGTAACCTATTAGGGTGAATCCATATAATGCCTAGATGATGACATCCCCTTTTGGTCGTGATTGGTCAGCTGTGATGGCTACAAATGCCCGAAGACCAAAAACCTTGAGCACAGTCTACAGGTCATATTTATGAAGGGATTTCATTGTAACTTCGTAGGATCACTCCAGATGATGCCCAGATGAGAATGTCCCCTTTGGTTGCGATCATTCAACCATGATGGATGCCCGAGCCCAAAGCCCGAAAACCTTAAGCACAGTCTACAGGTCATATTTATGACGTCCCCTCTTGGACACGATTGGGCAACTGTGACGGCTTCAGGGGCCCAAAGCCCGAAAACCTTTAGAACAGTCTACAGGTCATAATTATGAAGGGATTTCATTGTAGCTTGGTAGGTTGACTCCAAATAGTGTCCAGATGAGAACGTCCCCTTTTGGTCACGATCATTCAGCCTTGATGGCTGCCCAAGCCCAAAAACCTTTAGCATGTCTGTAGGTCGTATTTATGGAAGGACTTCATTGTAACCCGTAGTTTGACTCCATATAATGCCTAGATGATGACATCCCCTTTTGGTCGTGATTGGTCAACTGTGACGGCTTCAGGGGCCCGAAGCCCAAAAACCTTGAGCACAGTCTACATGTCATATTTATGAAGGGATTTCATTGTAACTTTGTAGGATCACTCCAGATGATGCCCAGGTGAGAATGTCCCCTTTTGGTGACGATCATTCAACCATGATGGCTGCCAGAGCCCAAAGCCCAAAAACCTTTAGCACAGTCTATAGGTCATATTTATGAAGGGATTTCATTGTAACTTGGTAGGTGGACTTCATATAATGTCTAGATGAGAACGTCCCCTTTGGACACAATTGGGAAACTGACAGCTACAGGGGCCCGAAGCCCGAAAACCTTTAGCACAGTCTACAGGCCATATTTATGAAGGGATTTTAATGTAACTTGATAGGATGACTCGTTTTGGAATAATTTCACTGTAACTTGGTAACTTTTGTTGATATACGTTAACTGTGAGGGCCACATACATTAACTGTGAGGTCATATTAACCCACCCCTCAGCTCTTTAGTACAGTATACACCTCATATTATTTTCATCATAAACATGGCATACAGGGAACAGAAATGAACATATTCCCAATTATCACAATTCTTGTCTTATTTCATAATCCTGTCATAAACACTGAACATTATCCTTTTCATCAAACACAAGACACAATTTAAGCTACAGTGTCATTGACACTTTCATTTTTTATACCCCCATCTATCTAGGTGGCGGTACATAGGATTCCTTATGTCCATCAGTCTGTCAGTCCTTCCTTAGTGAAATTGTTTAATGGAGGGTACTTTCATGCTATAATTAACTCCTCCCCCACTTATATTGAGTGGTATTTTTAGCTCACCGAGGTGAGCTCAACTTATCACTTGTCATCTGTCCGTCCATCCGTCTGTCGTGATCATTTTACAAACGACTTCTCCTCTGAAACCACTGGTCCGATTTTCACGAAACTTCATGTGGATGTTCATTACTATATGACAATTCAGGTCAAACGAAATGGTAACGTCCATTTGGGGCTCTGTATGGGGCATAACTGACAGCACCATATGAATTACAGAAAAATTCTTAAAAGATCGTCTTCTCCAGAATCAGTGGGCAGAATCCTTCGATATTTGGTATGCAGCCTCTTAGTATGGGTCTGATTCACATTTGTTCAAATGGAGTCCCTCAGCCAAATTTGGGGCTCACTGTGGGGGTGTGAATTTTTACTCAGTGCAATTTGAGAAAAATTCTTTAAAAATCTTCTCCAAAACCAAAGGCCAGAATCTTTTGATATTTGGTATGCAGCATCTGAGTATGGGTTTGATTCAAGTTTGTTCAAAGCGAGTCCCTCGATCAATATTGGGGCTCCCTATGGGGGCATAAATTTTTTACTTGGTGGAATTTAAGAAAAATTCTTTAAAAATTTTCTCCTCCAAAACCAGTGGCCAGAAGCTTTTGATATTTGGTATGCAACATTGTGGTATGAGTCTGATTCAAGTTTGTTCAAATTTGGGATCGTGAATTTTTACTTAACGCAATTTAAGAAAAATCTTTGGACTTGAAAAGTTCCTGAATTAAATATTTGTATTGAAAAGTCATAGAATCTATATTTTACCTTGAAAAGTCCTTGAAAAACAAACAACTTTCTTGAAAAGTCCTTGAATTTTAGAAAAGGTTGGGGGCTTTGTCAGAGTTTGTCTGGTTGCTTCAGTTTGTTCTTACTAAGCCCTGTTCATGTTTTAGCGCCCCCAAGAGCATGTATTGACTGTACAACGTAAAAAAAATAGTTGTTACAGATTTTTTCATTGCACTTCAACAATATTGAGATATCGGTGAGTGCCTAAGGCCTAGTAGAAAGTACCTCAGGCCTGGCCATGTGGAAAATTGAGGAGTGTGATCGGTTGAACTCCTGAGAATACTTTCAGGCCTGTGGTTTAATCTCAGGAGTGTGATTGTCATTTAACAGATTACCGTGTCAATAAAGGTGATTTGATTGACTACTAAAATGTGAAATACTAAATACTAAATTCATAATAAAAGTTTGTGTCTTTTATTGACAAATTTTGAAGCACTTAATTGATAATGCAAGATTTATTTCAGAATATAACTGTTAACATTTACATCCCACAAAGGAGAATGTTTGATAATTGAATGATTCCAGAAAATATCCCGAATCAGAAATACATTTATTTCGATCAGCAGCTTGGGGAAACTTTTACTAGTTTGAGAGTTTCAAAAACACAATGTCAGACATCTTTTGATACAATGCAAGCACGTGACATGATACATAAACACAGAATGTTTGATGGCTTTAGTCATTTCTGCATGGTTATCAGTTGGGAATAACAAACAAATTTAATAACAAATATTAACAAGGCATTAAAACCTGTTTTTGAGATTTAATATCACTTGAACAGGTCTCCGTTTGCAGTTTGACCCAATTCGTTGACGGTCGGATCAATGTATTCTACGGAAACACAGATATACCACAATATCTCAGATGCACGACTATTCGTCCTTGCTATGTAATTTTCAGGCGTGTGCACGATCACGCGCCTCAAAATGCCAGGCCTGGTACCTTCATGCTGTAATCAACTCCTCTTACAGTTCTAGATGCAATGAGCTAAAACTTTAGGATGAGAATACACACACATTGAAGATATGCAAGATCTTTAAAGTTTGTTGCAAAATTTTGTTTCAGTCTGTCAGTCTTCCGTCACAAAATTGTTTAATGGAGGGTACTTTCATGCTGTAGTCAACTCCTTCCCCACTTTTCATTTCACATAGTTGAAACCTCAGGATATGATCATACACACAATTAAGATGTGCAACATGTATAAAGTCTTGCGAAAATTTTGTTTCTCCCATAGTTATTTCCCTTTCCTAACATAGAACATTTTAATGCTATTTTCAATAGAGGGTTTCTTCATGCTATAATCAACTCCTCTGACAGTTTTAAATGCAGATAGCTGAAACTTCCAAGATATGATCATACCCACAATGAAGATGTGCAACTTGTGCAATGTCTTGCGAAAATTTTGTTTCTCCACAGTTATTTCTCTTTCTTGACTTGCACAATATTTTTAGTGCTCTTTTCATTAGAGGGTACCTTTATATTGTTGTCGAGAATACATGTATGCCTCACTTACATCATGCACTTTAAAACATTACCAGCTGAAATGCAGGGGTATTTGTTTGTGTTCCCTTTAGGTGACGCCTATTGTTTTCTGAATACTAACTTGTCACATTGTTGACCTTGCTCACCCTTAGGTATTGATGCGGGGGTAACACACCACCAGGCGGTGGATTTTGGGAGACATCACACCCCCTGGCAATGGATCGACTCCAGTTAGTGTTTTTTGTTGTTGTTGTTGTTTCGGTCTAATATTACATTGTGATCCACGATATAGATGCAATGGCAACATGTTTACTCTGACACAGGTAGATGTAAAGAGCCTTTTATTCTTGATCAGTACTCATACCCAATGAGGGAAGGAGACATCTGGCTTTTTTTTTAAATTAAGATAACTAAATGGAGAAATATAGATCATTTAAATTGCTTTTAACTGCTGTATTTTGAATACAAATGCACAGAGTTACATTTGGAATTAGATGATAAACTTGTCGAAGAGTTCAAAAGTTTCAAGATGCAAGGCATCAGCTTGCAATTTTGAAATTTGATGAGGCTATGGAGTTTGGAGTTCCAAACTGGTTTCCAGCATCAAATTGGCACTCGATCCATCTCTTTGTTCTCCCCTACCATTTCAAGCAGAGCCTTTGTTGTTATGACAGTCACCTAGTCTCTGTTACACACCCTGAACAACATTGTGACAGTAATAAACATGCTTCTGATCTCACTCGGTGACTGACTGTCAGCAAAAGAGATAGTCTTTGACAGATGAACTTTTGTTTGAAAACACCCACGAGGTTGCACCACTAACCAATCAAAAGTGGAGGTTAATACGAACTTGAACAAAATGCCTCCATCAGTAATGGTTATTTAGCTTACTGTCACCAGGAAACTAATTTTGGGTGCCTGAATGGAAAGGGCATACACTATAAGTAGTGACAAATTCCTTAAAATCTTAGTGGATAACTCCTGTTGGCCTGATGAATGACCGTTGCATGCAGTGCACGCAAGTTTGTGGAAAGAAGAGAAAAAACTAATGATTTTACATTCAATATATTGAGGAGTTATGATTCTTGAGATTAATAGTATGTTGGGATCTGTTCACACAAAAAACCAGATGACCAATGATGCTGCTCTTGGTTTTGTGTTATTTTCTGGAGGCACAAGTCTGCAGAAAACGATGTGTGACTGTAAATAAAATTATAAGAAAATGACTTACCATTTTCAAAACACTCCCTGTTAATATAGTTTTTATCATAGAAATAAATCAGCTTGTATATGTTTATTACATTTTAGGACAGGGAAGGAGGACATGGAATGATGAAGAGAAGTCAGCTGTATTGAATGAATTTTCTAAATATGTAGCATTTGAAAAGTTACCTGGAAAGAAAGAGATCATGAAAATTATTGCCCAAGAAAAGGTTTTGAAAAGGAGAACCTGGAAAAATATAAAATATTTTTTGCAAAACTATATCGTTTCAAAAAAACGTAAACAGAATAAATGAACAGATCTGGTGAAGTCTTGATAGAGTAATTGACTGTACTTACACATATGATTTGCCAGCCGGTACCTTCCCATCCATCTTACTGGTTCTTTCATACAATTGTGTATCGTGAAAAACATAGTGCATTTCATTTTTCTTTCAAATTTATTGCTACTTTTATCTTGCCTACAGCACAGCTTTGTCAAAGTATCCCTGGAACAAGCATAACTGCACGAGAGAGAATTTCCCATTTAGACAGTGAAATTTCACCACTGTAATAGCTTGTTATGCTGCTCTGTAAGCAAGATAAAAATGATGATCAATTGAAAATACAAAAGAAGTTTCAATGCACAATGTTTTATACCACCGCCTAGCTAGGTGGGGTATATAGGATTCCTTGTGTCCATCAGCCTGTCAGTCCATCCATCACGAAATTGTTTAATGGAAGATACCTTCATGCTGTAATCAACTCCTTCCCCACTTTTCAATTCGCATTGTTGAAACTTCAGGATATGATCATACACACAATAAATATGTGCGACATGTATAGAATTTCACGAAAATTTTATTTTTTCACAGTTATTTCCCTTTCTCGACTTAGAATATTTTGAGTACTATTATCAATAGGGGGTACCTTTATGCTGTTATCAACTTCTCTTGTCACATAGTTATGACGTCACGCCTTTGTTAAAAGTGTGTGACATATTTCCAAGAGTTGGTTAGAGCATGTGTGGTATTCAACATATATCGCCACACTTTTACCAATCAAGGAACAATAGACAGTGATTGTGAAACCTGTCAGTTCTAATACAAACACAGCCGAGAGGAAAGATTAAGGGCACCTGTGCTAAAATGTTTTGATCAGAGAAACGAGAATTTACCTGACTTTTGATTTTATTGAAAGAGTTAAAGAAAGAAATCCACACCCGGGTGTTAACGTGATTCTAAACTGAAGATTGTCGTTTGAGTGGACAGGTCGAAAACATGATGTTTTTTTCATTACTTTTCAATAGTAATGGTTATTTAATACATGAATGATTGCTTCCTACCTAATAGATCACAAAAATGTGATAAAAATTTGTAAAAAAAAGAATTAACTCACCAAAAAAATGCTTTTGAAAATCCCTAACTCACGGTCAACTTCCTGCCACAAAAACTTAAAATATGAATCTCACATTGAAGAATATGTTTTCTATGTGCACTAGAGAACAACAGTTGAGTCATAACTTTTTAAAAAATAAATCCAATTGTATGTTTATTTAAATTTTTGATGGACCACTGCATGCACTGATCCAGCCATTTTTGCACAGGGAACTATTTACAGTTCAAAAGTATGGCACACTGCACTAATCAGTAATCTAGTTGACCGCCCCTGGAAATATTAGCCATACAAGTGATATATCTGTTCTGCCCTCTTCCACAAGTAAAAGTGTCTTGACATGAAATGACCCTGTTGAAAGTGTATCGTCAAATCCCAATAATAAAAAATAAAAGACTGCGTGGCCACACCTCCCCCCCCCCCCCCACCACAAAAAAAAATTGGAATTTTTCAAAATTGAAAAAGGGACATAACTCTGACAAAAATTGTTGGATCAAACCCTGATTTGACTTGACCTGCATTTTATGTTGCTGAACTTGCACAACAAATTTTATTTGATTCTGCCAATTACAGCTCAAGTTATTGGTTGGAAACTAAAAAAAGGAGTTTTCAAAGTTGAAAAAGTGTGACACTGGAATCACCTACCAGGACTACATGCAGGTTCGAAGGAAAGTTATGGAATTGAATTCTGCCAATAAGTCGTATCGATTGACCAATACTTACAGTGCTCAATGTATAAAATATTCGTCCAGTTATTGAAAAAATCCGATAAGGTGGTTAATGTATAAAAGTGTTTTTAATGTGTTAAATGCCATGTTTTGGATCATGAATAAACTCAAGTCGTGTCAGAAACTTACCTTGTATTATTTTTTTGGTGGGAGTTGACCCGTGGCGACTTGACCCGGTAGCGAGTTGACCCGTTCCCAAAAATTTGAAGCTCGATTGTGACTTGTGTGTGTTGCCATACTTCACTTTCGTGGAGAATTTCTATGCAACGACTAATAAAATAATTTTCTAGAGAAAAATTTCATGTTCACACTTCTGTCATATTTTATTTGTGATAGGGGGTCTAGTGGGGTGGATAGAAAGAAAAAAATATTATTTTTCGCACTTTGAACAAGCGCCTTACCAACGCATGTGGCTTTCCGGTGACAACAACTTCGATCAACAAACACTTGCAGGCATGAGTCTAATAGCCCACAGATTATTCGAAATTATCGATGATCTTTGTGGATTGCAAACAAATTTAATGAAATGCATCGTTTACAATGATTCGCAATGTAAATCACACCAGATCGCAAAATTAGGAGCATTATTTCTGGAACTCACCGAAACCAGTCCGAAACGGGTCCGAATAACAGACCAATAAAGTTAACCATCAATATTACATGACGAAGAATAGTTCCCCCGATTTGCGATTAAAAGAAGTGAAAAATCAACCAGTTTACGAATATTTCAACAACGAAAGAATACAACATGGGTTTCTAATTCCACTATATGTCACCGTTTTGTTAAAGAAAATTGAAATTTTTGTTCTCTATTGGTAATTTTGGCGCATGAATACAAACTAATGGCAAGGTCGATCCATGTAAACAAATTAATTGCTTCAGTTGGTGAGGGAAGAATATTTACATAGAACAGACAATCAATGCAATTTGCCTCTATTCGTCTGCCTCCCTTGAGATATATCGACAATCAGAATTTCAGCAGTGGCATTGTCATGAGAATTTACGGGACATGTGGCGAGATCTTTTGTCGCAATGTTGCCCACAACCTTCAGTGTTTTGAATTTCTCACCGTAAACATGGCGGACACTTTTGAGACTGAAACGACCCAGGTTGACAACGTGCTTAGTCCTATCTTCGACGTGTTTTATTAAAGATTAAGGGCCTATATAAGTAATGAAATTTTGTTTATTTTGAAAATTCTCACCTCTGATATTCCTTCAATTCAAATTAAATATACACAAAATGTACATCAAAATGAAGGTTGGGATGTATAGAACACGAAACACATGTGTAATCAACTCATAGAGTCGACTGTAGGCACCACTGGTTCCTGGAAGTCTGCTGCCGTATTTGCACCAGAACTGATAATAAAATAATATTTCACGAAAACAACTTGTGGCCAAATGTGCTTTACATATCCAAGAACAAAGCTAGGGGATAAAAAGTCTTCAAAATACGGCGACAGAGCTGCATTGGGGAAAATTCCAAAGCCTTTGCTTTTGTTTACGTATGAGTATACTTTCGATTTCCGGTCGACGTCATCGGACAGAAAAAGCATATAAAAACAGCGCTGTCTAAAATCAAATAATGAAAAAGATCGCCTTCATACAGTATACTGTTATTAGATAGAGATTGCACAGTTGCCATATTCAATGCAAGGTATCATGATACCTGTTGAAATTTCTTAGAATTACGATTTTGTTTTTCGATGGAAATTCGTGGTAACGAGTGATTTGCGCATGTCTGTCGAGCATGGAAACCATCTTCAATACAAAATGCAGACAGTGTTGTCCTTTTTCCAAAATACAGTCCTATCTCTGTATTCGAAAGTGTTTTGAATGCCTAGGTTTGTTCTTGGATATATGAAGCACACTTGGCCACAAGTTGTTCAGATGAAATATTATTTTATTATCAGTTCTGGTGCGAATACGGTAGCAGACTTCCAGCAACCAGTGGTGCCTACAGTCGACTCTATGAGTTGATTACATATGTGTTTCGTATTCTGTACATCCCAACCTTCATTTTGATGTATAATTTGTGTATATTTAATCTGAATTTAAGGAATATAAGAGGAAAGAATTTCAAAATAAACAAAATTCCATTACTTATATAGGCCCTTAAGACTCAACTGCTGCAGTACATTACTGATAGCTCACGTTGGTTGTTCATTGGAAGGTGAGGCGTCTCGCTATTTTTTGAAAACCTGTCCACGCCATTTCCGACTTTTTGACAGTACACATTTTCTAATGTCTCCAAATGACTCGTAAATTTGTTAAATCCATATTTTGCGGGTCCCATCACGTTCTATGTGACATGACCATTCCCCCCAACCCTGGTATCCAAGGGCAAGGCTGTTTCGTTGCCAAGTTATTGTTAAATGAAATGTTAACATTTTTCTGTGTTTCTGGCTTCCATGTTGGCAGCCATGACTTTAGAATCACCTTAATGATAAATGGAACGTTTAATTTCTCGCTCAACCTTTTGAGCGCAATGACGAAACGGAAAAAATGAAGTAATATCACTTGCTTTCCATCAATCTTCATGTGTCTTGCAAGTTTGGCTTAAGAAATTAACTAATTAAACGGGAATGCACACGTGTCAGACAAGGGTTCAGTGGAGTGTTTGATTGTTCGCTTTTTGATTGTTTGTGCAAACATCAATGTGACAAGTCGGTTACAGCACAAAAACTCGTGACATTGAACATACAATCGCTCGAGCTAGTTACTCGGACAAGTCCTCGTTAACTAACTCTCGCGATTGTATATTCAATATCACTCGTTTTCTATGCTGTAACCTATACTTACAGTTTTAAATGCAGTGAGCTCAAACTTTACACACACATTGAAGATATACGAGATCTATAAAGTTTGTTGTAAAATTTTATTTCAGTCTGTCAGTCCTTCCATCTCAAAACTGTTTAATGGTGGGCACCTTTATGCTGTAATCACCTCCCCCCACCCCCCCCCCCCCCCCCACACTTTTCTATTCACATAGTTGAAACTTCAGGATATGATCACACACACAATGAAGATGTGCAACATGTATGAAGTCTTGCGAAAAAATTATTTTCCACAGTTATTTCCCTTTCCTGACTTAAAATATTTTGAGTGCTATTTTCAGTAGAATACCTTCATGCTGTAATCTCCTCTTACAGGTTTAAATGCAGTGAGCTAAAACTTTAGGATGTGATTACACACACATTGAAGAAAATATATTGTTACTTTTATTTAGCCTATAGCACAGCTTTACCAAAGTATCCCTGGAACAGGCATAACTGATGAGAGAGAATCTCCCAATGAGATAGTGGAATTTCACCACTGTAATAGCATGTTTCACTGCTCTGTAACCAAGTTACATCAATTGAAAGAAGTTTCAATGCACAACGTTTTTTCCATTACCACTGTGCTACAAAGTCGAATACTGGTCCTGGTTTTTGTATGAAATGCCTGTGAGTGGTATCGGTTGGCAAGCCTGGTACACATGAAAGATACATGTTGAATGTTTGTTTAAATTTTTATTTATGTCTGTTTGTAAAATCATATAGCCAAAAATCTGTTTTTTTCTGGATAAGGTCCTCTGTTTTATTATCAAATGTGTTGAGAAAGTGTCGAGGAACAACACAGTAAAACCATTTCAGTAAAAAAGAAGGTATGGAAATGCATTTATTACTATGTCAGTGATGACTTAACACAAAACAAGTTTTTCTCGCGTGCAAAAAATATGCAATTTAGACGAGCTTTGATTTACTCAGTGCTCCTTGAACAGAGTAAGTGCACATGTCAATACAGCTCGGGCTAGAGGATGTATTTATGAACGGATCTTCACGAAACTTCTTGGGTGTCTTTGTTACAACCGTGAGACGAGAATGAGTGTTTTTTGGGTGCGGTCCAAAATTCAGGATGGCCACTGTCAGCCATTTTGTATTTAATTGAGTGCAATCAGTTTTTTATACAGAACTTCTATATGAATGCTCTGATTTGAACAAATTTTTTGTATGTATGTTTAGTACCATGTAATATACCACATATAATCTGATTTTTTTCTCTCGTGCAAAAAAACAAATTAGACGAGCTTTGATTTACTCAGTGCTTCTTGAACAGAGTAAGTGCACAAGTCAATACGGCTCGGGCTGTATTTATGAATGGATCTTCACGAAACTTCTTGGGTGCCTTTGTTACCACCTTGAGACGACAACGAGACGAGTGTTTTGGGGTGCGGTCCAAAATTCAAGATGACCGCTGTTCGCCATTTTGTATTGAATTGAGTGCAGACAGTTTTTGGTACAGAACTTCTATATGAATGCTCTGATTTCAACAAATTTTTGTATTTATGTTTAGTATCATGTAATACATCACATATGATTCGAGGTTTTCTTTCATGCCAAAAATGTGCAAATTAGATGAGCTTTGATTTACTCAGTGCTTCTTGAACAGAGTAAATGCACATGTCAATACGGTTTGGGCTAGAGGCTGTATTTATGAATGGATCTTCGCGAACTTCTTGGGTTCCTTTGTAATCACCGCGAGACGAGAACAAGTGTTTTTGGGTGCGGTCCAAAATTCAAGAAATGTTTGGTACAGAACTTTTATATGAATGCTCCGATTTAAAAAAAAAATTCTATGTATGTTCAGAACCATGTAATACATCACATATAATCCGAGTTTTTCTCTCGCGCCAAAAATATGCAAATTAGACAAGCTTTGATTTACTCAGCGCTTCTTGAACAGGGTGAATGCACATGTCAATACGGCTCAAGCTAGGGGCTGTATTTATAAATAGATCTTCACGAAACTTCTTGAGTAGCTTTGTTATCAACATGTGATGAGAACAAGTGTTTTAGGGACCAGTCTGGAATTCAAGATGGCTGCTGTTGGTCATTTTGTATGGAATTAGGTGCACACAGTTTTTTGTACAGAACTTCTATATGAGTGCCCTGATTTGAATAAATTTGTGTATGTATGTTCGTTACCATGCAATTCAATACATTACATATACCTGTACTTATCTAGTTGTCTGTCATCGCTATGCCACATACTGTTCATGTACATGTCTTACACAAGTTGAGCTACAGTGTCATTGACACCTTCATTTGGTTCTTTCATACAATTGTGCATCGGGAAAAGCATGGTGCATTACATCTATATTTTTCTTTTGAATTTATTGTTACTTTTATCTTGCCTACAGCATAGCTTTGTCAAAGTATTCCTGGAACAAGCATTAGTGATGAGAGAGCATTTCCCATTGAGACAATGAAATTTCACCACTGTAATAGCTTGTTTTGCTGCTCTGTTAGCAAGAGAAAAGTGATAATCAATTGAAAATACGAAAGTAGTTTCAATGCACAATGTTTTTTCCACTACCACTGGGCTACACACTCGAATACTGGTTTTGTATGAAATGCCTGGGAGAGATACCAGTTGGCAAGCCTGGTACACATGAAAGATGCTTCAGTGTTGAATTGCTTAAATTTCTATTGGTTTATGTTTCTTTTTAAAATCATATAGTAGAAAATCTGTTTTCTGCATAACATCCTCTGTTTTTTGACCAAATGTATGGAGTTCCTGAGACAACACGCCAATCGCCATTCGCTAATCGCCGATTGCCATTCGCCAATCACCGATTGTATAAGCCTGCCCACTATGTTGATTGACAACAATGCATGTTCATATCGACAGTGCATGAAGATGGCAGAATTATTTTTTCTGAACTCGAAAAAATGGGATTGCACCACATCGTGCACAAATTTAAAGGTACATGACTCATACTTTTAAATCGAATATATTTCGAGTATTTTACTTGAAAATCCTTTCATTAATACTGTTGGTATAAAACAGTGTCGCTGTTTCGGTTGTCGTTTATAAACCGCCGTTTCTTCCAATTGGGGAATTACCACAAGGAACAGCAAATATAAGACAGGATCGTTGCTAGGGTGATGCGGTAAAGCCAAAGGTGTAGAATAGGGGGACTCTGAAATTTATTTAAAAAATACCGAGTCTCCCCAGTTTTTGGTAATCCTTTACAATAGCGGGTTTTGGGTTTTTCGCGAAATTGAGCATTTTGTTTCTCGCTTCTTTTGTTTTTTTCCGTTTTAAAACACTTTTCCAACAAATTAATAGAAAAATATTTGATTCCGGGCAAGAAATTTTCTAAAAAATGCATTTTAATAACACACTGATTGTAGCGTTTTCGAATGAAGTCGTCAGCTCAATTTCGTGTCTAGTGTCTTCTTCAAAGCGAGGGAGGCATCAATGTACGTGCAACAAGATTTGAGGCGACATCAAAATAGGGTCAGTAGCAGGGGGTCAGGGCTAGGATACCCTAACCCTAGCCCCAGCTACTACTGACCCTAATGATTTAGGATACCCTAACCCTAGCCCCAGCTACTACTGACCCTAATGATTTAGGATACCCTAACCCTAGCCCCAGCTTCTACTGACCCTAATGATTTAGGGTACCCTAACCCTAGCCCCAGCTACTACTGACCCTAATGATTTAGGATACCCTAACCCTAGCCCCAGCTACTACTGACCCTAATGATTTAGGGTACCCTAACCCTAGCCCCAGCTACTACTGACCCTAATGATTTAGGATACCCTAACCCTAGCCCCAGCTACTACTGACCCTAATGATTTAGGATACCCTAACCCTTGCCCCAGCTACTACTGACCCTAATGATTTAGGATACCCTAACCCTAGCCCCAGCTACTACTGACCCTAATGATTTAGGATACCCTAACCCTAGCCCCAGCTACTACTGACCCTAATGATTTAGGATACCCTAACCCTTGCCCCAGCTACTACTGACCCTAATGATTTAGGATACCCTAACCCTAGCCCCAGCTACTACTGACCCTAATGATTTAGGATACCCTAACCCTAGCCCCAGCTACTACTGACCCTAATGATTTAGGATACCCTAACCCTAGCCCCAGCTACTACTGACCCTAATGATTTAGGATACCCTAACCCTTGCCCCAGCTACTACTGACCCTAATGATTTAGGATACCCTAACCCTGGCCCCAGCTACTACTGACCCTAGTGATTTAGGGTACCCTAACCCTGGCCCCAGCTACTACTGACCCTAGTGATACTAGATTGATATAAAAGTTATTCACTAATTTACTAATTTTCACTTACCTTAAAAACAAATTCTTTCACTGATTTCTCCCGTATTCCACCCAGGGTGTATATTACACTTTCATACGAGCACACCCATCTTACTCCCAACCAGTGAGAAAGAACAAGCCAACCGCAATGGCGACTTAGAGTCAACTGATTTTCAACGGCGCAATAAAACAGTGTAATTCTTAATAAAATATGAATATTTTCATAAAAAACTATGCGCTTTTGTTGGAAAAGTGTTTAAAATGGAAAAAAAAGAAGCGAGAAAATTTCGCCTAATTTCGCAAAAAACCGAAAACCCGCTATTGTAAAGGATTACCATGTTTTCATTCCATATTATGTTCCCAATAAATAACTGTTGCATGCCAAGACATGCTATATTTTTGGGTAGTTCTAACCCTTTACGTACTGCAGAATTGGGTTACTGATAGGCCAGACTTGTCACACCTCACTCAGCCCCAAAAATAGGCATATAAAAGTGACGCAAAAAGGGTTAAATCTAGTGATGGACGGTTTTGATTTTTCAGACTCGGTTCGGTTTTCGTTTTTTTTCCCAAAGCTATCCTGCCTCAATCAATGGCGGGCGGCGTGTCGCACAGAACAAATGCCGAACAGAGTGACTTTTATCAAATAAAGAAGCCGTATACTGATGACATTATTATTAGTTTATGATAAACTTGAAGATTAAACACTTGTTGACAGTCGTGCAACAACACAATGTTGATGAAGCTTTGTTTTATGGGCGCATTTCCGATTGAAGCGAAACAGGGGTATCGAATCGCCCAAAAGAGCTTTCATTACTTGTCTTTATATTATATAATACAGTAGGGGTGTTGGTATATATATAAGTATTTTAGGCGTTTTAATTTAGTATCTGGCACATAAATTCCAATAACTGTGTCCCGTGAGACTCATCTTGACATCTTGTAAGTTATCACAGTTCATAGTTTAACCCTTTACCTAACGTAATGGCCAAAACCGGCCAGCACTATTCACAAAAATCGCCATTCAGATTTTATATTTTCATTTTTTGTCTCAGGAAAAAAGCTTATAACACCTCATTGGAAGGAGCAAATTGCGCACATTCCAATGAGTAGTCATAAGCTATGTTTTTGAGACAAAAATGAAAATTTTTAGTTACATGTATTCAAGAAGAATTTTTTGGCAAGTGTCGTCTGCAATCCCCATTGTTTAAAGGTTTAATGAATGTAGCCATTGAAAATGGCAACTTCTTTCTACAGCAGTCTATTGCTGTAGAAAATTGAAAGCCTATGGCACTTTTACAGCATTTTACTAACCCTAGGTGTCGCTGCATTGTCATACTTTTATCTGTTCACACTAGCCTCGTTTCTTGTGACTGGGTTATATTACACAAAATTGGGTGATAATGTTTGCATATGCATCGTTTCCCAATCAAGATTCTGTTGAGTTGACAATAGACAAATTACTTGCAGTGGTTTCTAGTCAAGTCTTGGCTGCCTGAACAGGCAACCAAGACTTGACTAGAAATCACTGCTAAGCCACTGGATTTGGGCTTGCTGTGGTCAGGTGTTAATTTAGAGCAAGTGTCTCAGCTGGACCGTAGAGCCTAGAGGCGAGTTTTGTTTCTTTTGATGGACATATTTTACTGAATTAATTTTAAAGGAAATTTTTCTGTAGAACACAGCTTTTTCTGCAGCAATGCTCATTGCCATAAAAAAAATTCAAGGGCTGATGAATGCCACACAAACTGGATATCAGTGTCCTAGTCGTCACTCTAGTTGGACTTAGTGGCGGGGCATTGCATTGCACTTGTTAATTTTATTTCAAATATGAAAGTGTCAATGACACTGTAGCTCAACTTGACAAACTTGAACTTGGTAAGTTATAAATGAAATGGCAAAATTGAAGGTCATTGGTACCAATGTCATTTTTTCAGTGGCAACATTTTTTGACAGAAACCGAAGAAAATCGATAGCTCCCATCTAGAGGCCTCCCCAAACAAGCATGCCAGGTTTCAAAGCAATCCGATCCTAAATGTGCCCTGTAGGGTGTATAAAAGGGAAATATTGTGGTCTGACTAGACTAAATTCTAAGAACGTTGGCCGTAGCAACATTTTTTGCCGAAAATTGAAGAAACTCGATAGCTCCCATCTAGAGGTCACCCTAAATAAGCATACCAGGTTTCAAAGCAATCAAATCATAAATGTGCCCTGTAGGGTGTGCCAAAGGGAAATATTGTGGTTTGACTAAACTAAGTTCTAAGAACGTTGGCCGCGGCACCATTTTT
Source organism: Pictodentalium vernedei (assembly GCA_031216915.1). Classification (NCBI taxonomy): domain Eukaryota; kingdom Metazoa; phylum Mollusca; class Scaphopoda; order Dentaliida; family Dentaliidae; genus Pictodentalium; species Pictodentalium vernedei. The sequence continues at coordinate 8,500,678 of CM062288.1, read as the reverse complement.
TGACGGAAATTGAAGAAAATCGATAGCTCCCATCTAGAGGTCACCCCAAACAAGCATGCCAGGTTTCAAAGCAATCCGATCATAAATGTACCCTGTAGGGTGTGCCAAAGGGAAATATTGAGTCTTCTGACTAAACTAAGTTCTAAGAACGTTGGGCGCGGCAACATTTTTTGACAGAAATTGAAGAAAATCGATAGCACCCATCTAGAGGTCTCCCCAAACAAGCATACCAGGTTTCAAAGCAATCTGATCATAAATGTGCCCTGTAGGGTGTGCCAAAGGGAAATATTGAGGTCTGACTAAACTAAGTTCTACGAACGTTGGCCGTGGCAACATTTTTTGCCAGAAATTGAAGAAAATCGATAGCTCCCATCTAGAGGTCACCCTAAATAAGCATACCAGGTTTCAAAGCAATCAAATCATAAATGTGCCCTGTAGGGTGTGCCAAAGGGAAATATTGTGGTTTGACTAAACTAAGTTCTAAGAACGTTGGCCGCGGCACCATTTTTTGACGGAAATTGAAGAAAATCGATAGCTCCCATCTAGAGGTCACCCCAAACAAGCATGCCAGATTTCAAAGCAATCCGATCATAAATGTACCCTGTGGGGTGTGCCAAAGGGAAATATTGAGTCTTCTGACTAAACTAAGTTCTAAGAACGTTGGCCGCGGCAACATTTTTTGACAGAAATTGAAGAAAATCGATAGCACCCATCTAGAGGTCTCCCCAAACAAGCATACCAGGTTTCAAAGCAATCTGATCATAAATGTGCCCTGTAGGGTGTTCCAGAGGGAAATATTGAGGTCTGACTAAACTAAGGTCTACGAACGTTGGCCGTGGCAACATTTTTTGCCGGAAATTGAAGAAAATCGATAGCTCCCATCTAGAGGTCACCCTAAATAAGCATACCAGGTTTCAAAGCAATCAAATCATAAATGTGCCCTATAGGGTGTGCCAAAGGGAAATATTGTGGTTTGACTAAACTAAGTTCTAAGAACGTTGGCCGCGGCAACATTTTTTGACGGAAATTGAAGAAAATCGATAGCTCCCATCTAGAGGTCACCCCAAACAAGCATGCCAAGTTTCAAAGTCATCTGATCATAAATGCGACCTGTGAGGTGTGCCAAAGGAAATTGTGGACGTACGTACTAACGTACGTACGCCGACGGACGTACGCCGACGGACGAGAAGTGATGGCAATAGCTCAGCTTGACTTTGTCAAGTTGAGCTAAAAATCACTCTCCTGAAAATTTCCCTCTTGCAAAATGAAAGTAAGGAGAGTGATTTTTCACTCTCTTTATTTTCATATTGCATTCAAAAAATGTTCTTCAACTTGAATTTAGTGGACTCATAATGGTAATATTATTTTTTGTTTAAGATAACCATATAGATGACATAGCACTATCATTAATGAAGGAAGAACACCTCAGAGAAATGGAAATACTTGTCGGGGACAGGCTCAAAATTTTGAGTATTTTGAAGAAAACTGTGCAAAAGGTAACACTTACAGATACCGTTAAATACAAGTAGTGCTGAGCAGTATTTCGGTATACCGATTATAGTCGGTATTAAATGCAATACCATCGGTAATACCATACAATTATTTTAATCAGTATACCGAAAACACGGTATTACTGCGATATTTACGGCAGCTACTCCTATGGTGAGCCAGTGAGTCAACATTCCCCAGGTTTTACTGTCATCCTTCAATGCTGGAATTACGAATCGAAAATGGCAGTGAACTTGTGCCTCTTTAACAAAAAGAAGTTGTAATTGTCTGATATTTTGGGGACAGAGCTGATTAAAAATGATCAACCTTGCCTTTGAAAAGTATCTACAGTGCACATCAAGAGAGTTAATTATGACTTTGCAGTCACTGAGTCCGACTTTCATGCAAAATGGCAAATCAACATGGAATACAATTATAGAAGACCACTTTAAATGATTAATCGAGTGGACTTTTTCACAGTTATGAGTAACATTCTCTACAGAAAACTCTTCCTGGCGATGGGGCGTGTTCATAAAGCTTCCAACAGACGTTGGATCGCCATAAGAAATTCGTCAGGTATTTGGTCGCCGTCCAAAATTGAATATTTTGGGAGTGAAATTCTACACAAATTTAAAAGTACTTCTGTTGCTATTTTTAGGCATTAATGAAGCTCTGAAGTAAGGTAATGGTTTTTCATACCCCGACTTGTAAAGAGAATTGACTCTGTCCGTTTGTTCATCTGTCGGTGTATCCACACTGATTCCTCGGCATATGATAACCTCATCTTACTGACAATTATTCTGGAGAGTGGAGATTTCGCATCCTGAGGCAAGTATCAGGATTTTAGATGTCAACGGAACCAAAAAATCGGTACCGTGGTTGAAGAGGCATGGAACCCGCCGGTAACAAAATTTAGGTAATCTGTGAGCAGTTGTGGGAACTTTTTGGAAGTTTTTCTGAATCCAGGGAATTTTATACCGTTCGTACTACATGTATACATTGGTAGACTTGTTTGTTGTATGCAGCATGATACCTTTGTTCAAAACACTGATTTTCAATTTTCACCATACATTTAACAGGTGCTTGTCATTTTATCATATTTAAAACATAATTCTCAAAATTCTCTTAAAACCTAATCCTACCATTAGGCCATGTAAATTGATTTTGGGGGTCTACTTCTGCATTGTCAGGACCTATTTCATTAAACATAATGGTAAAATACTATTTTATCAGGGCCTACCGATAGGTTTTGCAAGCACACTTTTGAGACTGATTACATGTATGGGGCATATCAACCCAAGCCCCGCCAAAATGCAAGGCCTGATAGATTCATAGTAGCCACTAGTCATGCTGTGTTCGTAAAACTTTCTGAAACCCAACATTTTTATGTTTTTCCGAAAAGTGATTCTTATTTTGGGCACACCTTTTATGGGTGTGAAAAGGGATAATTTAAAGGGATGCTAGTGGATTTTGTGCTTCGTGACATGTTCTGCAAGCAGTAGTCCTTGAGGGTTAAAATGGTTATGTTTTATTACAGTGGAATCCTGTTAATTGAATAGCCAGTTTAGTTGTAAGATTTATTCGATTGACGGGTATTCAGTGGACTGGCATTGTATTGCTTTATTTTAACCTATGTGGTACCTGCAGGTAACAGGTTAAATTTCTACAGAAGAAATGGTAAATGATTTGTGTTTGGAAATGGTATTCAAATAACAGGATTATTGTCCCCCGACCCTTTGGGGAACTATTGTAATCAGCAGCATCCGTCCGTCTGTCAGAGTCACCGTCCATCACATTGTTGTCCAGACGATAACTTTTGTTGGGATCATTTTACTGAAATCAAATTTGGTATGTGGGGAATGTGGCTTACTTGGGGGGAAATACAGGTCACTTTCGAAAATGGACATGGTCTATTGATTTTTTCTGGAGTTATCAGAGTTATAGCCCTTTTTTGACCTCGAAGATACATTTTCTGTGTTGTCCAGATAATAACTCCAGTTGGGATCATGTGACTGAAACCAAATATGGTATACAGTTTACTAGGGCGGAAATACAGATCAAGTTTGAAAATGGATATGGCCTATTAATTTTTACCCGATTTACGCGCCTTTTTTGTCTTAGCGTTTTTTTTTTTTTTTTGTATTGTCCAGATGATAACTTCGGTTGTGATCATTTGATAAAAAACAAATTTGGTATGCAGCTTACTTGGGGGGGGGGGGGGGGGGGGGGGGGTGCGTCGGTGGGGAAACTGATCAAGTTCAAACATGGGTGCAGTCTGTTGTTTTTTACCAGAGTTGTCCTTTTTCAACTTAGAAAACGTGGGTTTTTTCGGTGTTGTCTACATCATAACTTCAGTATGGTTTGATTGAAACAAAATCTGTAAAGATGCTTTTGAACAAATAGGATGGCCCAGGCTCCCCCTTGAATTTGCCACCCTTGGTCGGGGGACCCAGGACATTGCCCTTGTTTAGTTACGAGATATCCAACTAAGTGTTTTTTACTGTATTTATCTTTTGATATGGTAATTTTTATGAACATTTATATGGTTTTTGAAAATTATCAAAATCCTTTTAAAATGCTTAAATAGTGCTTGAATTTGATTTGTTGGTACATGGATTGGTGGGAAGTTGGAACCCTGTATGTATGTGTTCTGTGCATGTGATAATTGCTTAATAAGATTTAAAGCTTCAGTTTTCTCTCAATTATGTTGATGTTTTGATGCTATGGATGGACTCCGAATTCAAATATTTTTGTTCTGAAATAGTTTGATTTTTTTTTTCAGCCTGTCTTTGAAGATGAAGCTCAAAAGCCATCAGTTAAATCCATTGCTGAAAGATTGGTAGAGTTACGAACCAAGAGGCTTGCAGCTTCAGGTTAGATTCAACACCATCCATTAATTTATAATAAAATTATAATTTTTAACCAGATTTTTATATGAATACTTGTTTAATGTTATTTGATAAGTGAATGTTGGTGGGTAGTTGAGTGGGCAGGTGGTCTTTTCAAAATCTTAACAGTTTTTAAGCGATCTTTTTTAATTTTTTCTTTGTTTGCATCTAAAGAAGTGCATATCTCTGGCATTCTGCTTTGGTAATTTTAATATTATTTTGAAATTTGGTGTATATGGGAGTACATGGTACATAGATTGTGTGTGTAACTCCTATAGATTTTAACCAATCATTTAGAAGTTTTACAGCCATATATCTTTTCACCTAACGATGTGCATGCCATTCTGATTTACTGCATCACTAATGATTTTTACAAGAGTTGTGTCCCTTATGACGAACAATTTTATTGCTTATTTCATAAAAGGAAACTGCAACCTAGTGTCTTATTAACTCCTAGCACAAGCAATATTTGAGGCCCATCTTCAACAGTTCAGAATTATATATCTCTGTTGAAGTTTTGGCTACTGGCTGTCAAAGAAACCTGTCCCTCCAAATATCATTGGTTGAGTTGTAAATTTTTTTCAAACAAAAAATTAGTTCCTGGAAAATTTTAAGTTTCACATCACAGTTTAAGGCCCCACAAAATAAATTAATTGGTTCTCTGGCAGTTTTTCTCTTCAAATCAGTAAGAGAGAAGGGTTTTAATTTTAATTTTTTTCTTGCAAAATGTGAGTAGACATTGAGAGGATTTCGACTGTCTTTTAACACACAGAAATATAGAAAGTGCATATTTATATAATAAATGGACTTATTTAAGCAGAAAACATTCCTCTAAAAACAAACTGTAAGTACTATAATTCAAAGGCTTCATGTTCTTTTGAGGCTTTCCATATTATCTTTGAAGCAAAATTATTTAGTTCATGGAGATTTGTGTCGTTACAATTTAAATTGTAACAAGGCAAACAATGTTGCAAAATAGAAGTAAATAAATATGCATCAATCAAAGAAGGTATAAACTTTTTGAGTCTCTGGATTTTATACAATATTGGAAGACAATGAAAGGCAATAAAAATGTCCGATGAGTGGATTCAAATTTCAAATGCAGTAAGGGATTGCCCGAGAACCGAAACCTTTTTTTGTTCTATAAGCCATCAAAATTAATAGGAAAATTAGTAAATATTTCAAAAACCAAAATTCTTGAGTCAAAAGCAGAGAGAAAAATGGCAAATTTGAACAAATTTTCAAAAAGTATTTCTTATCCTCCAGTGATGGCCATATTAAACAATAGAGTGCATCTGGGCCACATCTGTACACTGCAAAAAAAATTAAAGTGGAAACCTGGTCTCGTGGGATGCACACATTTTTGTTGTAACAAGTTTCTTGTAAAGGAATGGCTGTAGTCATGTAACTGTGGGAAGTGAAGCAGTGTTCTTGGCTGTAGTAAGCACATTCTGTTTTACCAGTAAAACAATGCACTGGTAACCAATGCCAGGGGTGGAAGTTTCCTCTGGAAATCCTCTGAGTGAGAATTTATATATGATGTCACAAGAGGTAATTTATCGTTTAACTAATGTAATCAGATGTAATGGGGAAAGAATGGCCAGCTGAATTTGCGGCACTTGTTTAGAGATGGGAATTGGAGAGAAGGGTGGGTTGGGGGGGGGGGGGGGTGGATGATATTATGTTTACCAGTGCTCTTGGAAAATCATATATTAGCAAGTGAAAGTAAAACAGATGTTCTCAATTCAAAGACAATGTGTTGCTAGAGTCAGGGCTGAGATACTCAGACCAGTGCCAGACTTCAACCATCTGTGACCCAAAGCTGCAACATCACTGTGGCTCATTCCTTTTTAGCACACCAACTTAGTTGTGTGAGCTTAAGGCATGGCTCGATCGGTTGGCATCTGCATCGGCTATGTGTCCAATAATGGTAAAGTTTCTGTTTAGGTCAGTTACTGACGTTCTTTCCGTCCCATGGCCTTTATAATGTTGCCACATGATGTTTATTGAAATTCTACCAAGATTTAACCCTCATACCAGGCATTATAAGCATTTTTCTTAACATTTTAGTTCAATTTTTAACGAAGTCAAATTTGAGGTTTTGTCACGGCCCGTCATCTGTCTGTCTGTCCGACTGTCCATACATCAACAGTTGGCTATGGCTCGGACTAGAGGTCATATTTATGAACCGATCTTCACGAAACTTATTGGGCACCTTTGTTATCACCGTGGGACGAGAACAAGTGTTTTGGGGTCTGGTCCAAAATTCAAGATGGCCACTGGCAGCAATTTTGTACCAAAATTAGGTGCAATCAGTTTTTCGTACAGAACTTATATATGAAAGATCTGATATGGATAAATATTTTTATTATGGTTAACTTGGTCACAGCAAATACCAATAAAAATTCCTGTCATATTCATTATTGTTGACTTGGTCAAAGCAAATACTAATTCCTGTCATATTCAAGTTGAGCTACAGTGTCATTGACACTTTTATTTAATGTTTACTTTTCTGTTTAGCTCAGGCTTAAATTTTATGTTTAACTTTGTATTTAGGTCAGCTGTATGTTCCTCATTGTCAGTGTACCATGATTTAAGCCTTGCCCAGTTAATTTTTTCCCAATTTTTCTTCAGATTTTCAATATTAAGTTTTCTGTTTAGCTCACACTCAGACCTTTTCAGTGTGTTACAGTTTCTGTTTAGGTCAGTTGTTGACCTGCTTTTCATCCCATGGGCTTTATATTGCTGCTTTTACTATCAAAGAGGAATGTTTGTGAGCTGTAGGGCATTGGTGTCCTTCTTGTTTACACTCTCATTGCTCACCCATATTTTTAAGGAGTGTAAATGATTAGTGTTTTTCGGGACTTGACTGGTTGAAGGCATTAATCAATTAGTAATCGAACAGTCAAAGCCCCTATGTTTCAAACATGTGTGCCATCAAACTCTGCTTTGATTAAAACTAATAAAAGTATTTTAAAAAGTTTCGTTGGGACACGTAATAGTGAAATGGTTAAGAATCATCATATTTAACTTGGTAGTAGATGCACAAACACAAATAATAATCAAATTGTAGTTTGCCTACCGAAAACCAGCCGATGATTTAATTAGACGGTATCAGTAACGGTATTAAAACATGTACAGATTACAAACAGTATATCAAAATACTGCCCAACACTACTTGTGACGTATGCAATATTGGTGGAGAAATTTTAAGGGATTGCCCGAGAACCGAAACCTTTATGATTGTGGCAGATGTTAAACTAGTCGATTAGTGGGTGTCGTCATCATTTTCTGTCATAATTGCATCAATTTAAATTTGATGACTATTCATTTCAACACCAATCTTTTTTTTCAGTCGAGTTCTGATTGATAGTTGGAGGAAGGCAGGCGAGTGAATTGGAGCACAGTTGCTCATTTGTTAGAACATTTGTTATGAAACCAAATGATTGACGATTCGATTCTGGCCAGCATCATCTGTATTGTGGCCTTGGTCATTACCTAATCCTGGTTGCCTATGGAAGACATGGTGGTTCTGTGTACTACTGCATACAGTGGCGTAGATAAAGGGGGGCCAGGAGGGGGGAGGCCCCTCCCCCACCAGAAGTTTTGTCGGAAATTTTTTGGGACCATTTTTAGGCGAATTTATGCCTAATAACATTAAAATGCTGGCTTTGGGGATAAAAACATGCCATTTTGGGTAAAAAAGACCAATTTTCAGTACATTTGCAGTAAACAACAGATTCTTTCTGTTTGTTTGGGTTTTTGTTGTTGTTACACTGTCGGAAAATTTTGGGCTTGCCCCTCTGCCAGTGAAAAGCTATCTACGCCACTGACTGCATACTGTTTGTCAATAGTGCACATGCTTTCAACCGCTGGCATTTCCCACATGCTTTAAATGTACATGTATTAAGATTATGTTACAAACACGCTGTGTGGTGCAAAACGTATACACCATTTTCAGACATAATGGTTCATCATATTTGTTTAGGCTATGGATATTGTAATTTGAAAAATTGACCGATTTTTAAATTCCTTATCCAGATCGTATCAAGTAAAGTTATTGCCTGTTTATAATTTCAGATCCAAATACTTCCAAACAGACATTCAAGAAACAAAAATTGAAAGAAAATCTTGCTTTTACTGTGGGTTTAAAGAAAAAGAGGACTGTGAAGGGAATTATCAAACACTCAGTGATATCAGGTGACCTTGGTGGAGGAGTCAGGTCTATAAATTTGGAAAGAAATGCAGATTATAATGAAGTGGTGCAGGCCATTTGTTTGGCATTTGAAATTGACTCAAATGACGAAATGATTCTGTTGAGCAACAACAATGTGCACCTAAGCGAGACGGATTTCACGATTTCAAAATATGCAGAAACGTATGCATATAGAGGGCAACGAAGGCTGTATTTGGAAGTACCCTGGTAAGTTAATGCATAAAACTGAGTTAGAATACTGATGAACCCTGTTAATTGAGTAGCCACTTTGCAAGTGGAAATTATTCAATTAACAGGACTATTCAATAAACAGGAGTTTGGTCATTTTTCTGTATTATAGAGTTAAACTGTGCATTTATTCTATTATATCTTATTTGACAGGGCTCGTAGAGTTCTGTCAAACAAGGTATAATAGACTAAATGTCCGTATTGGATGTACTGAGGCCAAATAGGTCTATAAATCATTAAATGATGGGAATTTTTCACAGGCCCAATGTATTTTTTTTTACAGATTACAAATTCTTTTTATTCAAATAACATGAGTTTACTCTGTAATCAAAATGCAATTAAAATGTCAAATTTGTTCAGAAGGTATGGTAAATGCTTTGGTGTTTGGAAATTATATTCAATTAAGAGATGTCCAATTAAGTGGACTCCACTGTACTGGAACGAAATACAAAATTATTGCTTTTATTTTTGATTTCTTGAAGCTTTTTTGGTTTTAGCTTCTGAGAGCCTAAGGTGTCACTCTTTTGACAGCATTGAACTTGTGAACATTTTTAAATACTTCCCAAACCACCACACTAATTGTTGTGAAATTTGATACGACATGACAGTTAATGTTTATTGAAGTCAGGTGGATTTGCAAGACAAAATCTCACCAAACTTGGACAATTCTTCACATGGATCGGTGTGGAAATAAATTTATCTTTTTGGCCGGGGATGCATATTTCTATATAGGTGTTGATTCAGTATTTATTTAAACAATATTCTTAGCAACTTGAACTAAAACCAAATTTTTTAATCTTCCAAAGTGCTTGTCTAATTGTATTCAAATTTGATGTGTAGATAGATCCATTAGCTGACATGGACTGGATTTGAAAAAAATAGGAAATTCTAACCTGTGCTCCCCCATTGGAATTCCACAGGTTAAAAATATAAATTGTCCTTATCTCCTAAACTGTGATATATATGACCCTTATGGGAGAAGTATTTGATATGTGGCATTTGGCAGGCCAGTTCAAGTGGGTATGAAAGGTGCAGTTGATTGTCCCTTCAAGGCACCATATGGGAGCTACCACTTTTGACACTGTGTAGGGTAAACGCCAAATGCCTCATCCATGATATTACCAATACTGTAGATTTGGTTCAAATGTTCATCAATTGTTCAGTTAAACTGCATTTTAGAAATTCATTCAGAAAAAATTGGACAAATATCTTCTTGTGAACCATGTCCTTGAAAGTTATGGAAAATTGACATTTCATTTTCCAGGACCTCGATGGTTATGGAAAAAAATGTGTTTTTCAAGTGGGTTATGGAAAAGCTATGGAATATTTCATTAAATGGTAGAGTGCTGGATTATTTTTGATAGTCAACATTTGTTCCCAAAATTTGTTTTATTTTAAATTATTGTAGAGTGCCTGCAGGCACTCTACAATAATTTTTAATAAAGCAAATTGCCATTGATCAAATGTTATTTGCTTTGGTTCACCATGAAGCATGAATTAAGAATATAAGACAACAGCGTGGTATATACTCGTTTTTCCTTAAAGCCATGTTAGTGGCTTCCAGCACTCAACCAGTTAATGTGCTTGAATATTCTTTCACCAAGATCACATAAAATGAACCTTTAAAAAAATCATGTCCATAGTCAACATGAAAAACAATTTTTTAATTGCTTTCCGAATCTTAGGTGTGGTTTCTCTTTCTTATTTCATTTACAGTGGTATTGCGAATGATTTTTCGATAGCATCAACAACAATATAAGTCACATACACCTGCATAAAAGCATTATAAGTGATGCTATAGAAAAGTGTTTTATGGGGCATGAAAAAAAATATGGGGAAAAAATGAAAACCTTAAAATCATGACACTTGGTTTTGAAGGTTTAAGGATTAGTCCACCCTGGTTTCGCCGTGAAGGGGACAATTGGATTGCACATCTGTCTGTCCATCTGTCTGTCTGAGTGTCTGTCCTGTTACCACCTGTATCTCCGAGATGCTTTGGTGCTTTTGTTTCAAATTTTCAGATTTCAAGGGGCATTTGGAAAAATTGATGCACATCAATTTTTTCCCCCAAAAAATTAAAGATGTCGCACTGGTGGCCATTTGTGTTGGAAATTGCATGTAATTCATTATACACTCAGAATTTCTGAAGCACATTTCCGATTTCAATAATTTTTGGTATGCAGGTGTAGCAGCATAAGATAAACAAGATATATCATACATGTTTTTTTCTTGTGCATGGCTTGTACGACTTAGCCTTACTTAACTTTTTTCGGGTAGTATTTTCGTGCATATTATATTGTGTACTGTTACCATCAATATATTTCACAGTAATCCACCTACCGTGGGGGACGGTTATCTGATAGCTGGTGATCGGCGTTGCTTTTGTTTCCAAAAAAAACCTAACCCATGACCCTTCCCCTTCATGTCGCACCCCCCCCCCCACCCCCCACACCCAGACACACACGCAGTCACACATTGAAGGGTCAATCCAAAATGGCATTTTGGAGCATTTAAGAGTGATTTTTTGCAAAACAAAAATATTTACCGCCTTGACCACAACCCACAGGGGTCAAGTAGGCAAATGTATTGTTTAGCTCTAATATGTGTTTTGAACACTTTGCTGGGTTTCAAGTGATTTTCGGCCAAACAACAAATTGAATCCTGTTAATTGAAAGACCTTTCGATGGAAAGGGGAGAGGGGTATGAGGGGTATTCCTTGTGAACCCCTGCTCACTTTGTTTTTATTATTTGTTAAGTACGATTTTCACAATGATGTCCAATACCATTTGGGAAGCATCTGATTGCTGTGCCAAATTTGTATTAGTTTTAAAAATTGACCTTTTTATCTAAAAGGTGATAAGGTGAAGAGTTGAGGCATTGAATTGAAATTTATGATTGCTTCTTCCCAAAATGTTGCAAAAGCCATTGTTCAATTTTCAAACACAGTGTATAATGTGACATCTGATGTCTGTTTACTGGTTGATGACATCAAGAGAGTTAAATCTAAGTTGGTTTGTTGAATCATTTCCATGAGTAGAAGAAACCTCTTCAGATAAGAAAATAAAGGTACCACATCACAAAGTAAAACATTTTCTTAAGGCAATTCCATTTCCACTGAATTACTACAATTCTATCGAAGTTAGTCCTTCATTAATGATATAAAACCTTGTCATAATTTCTTGGAAAGCAATAAGCTTTCCCAGATCTTATGCCAGAGTTGGACATTATTGAGGAATAATGTTTGCCCCTCCCCCCCCCCCCCCCCCCCCCCCAAAAAAAAAAAAAAAAAATTCTACATTACAGTATGTGTGTGTGAACAGTAGTGAGGATGGACAAAAAGCTTGTTGAACTGACTGCATGTGATATTCCTTTCACACCACCAGGTATTTGGGAGAGGAGGATGGCTGATCATTGTAAAATTATTCTCAGTCATTTTATTTCTTTCAGTGATTATAATAAAACCAGAACTGAAGCAAATGATGTTGATCCAATTTCTGATTCACCCCGATCCAAAGGATGATGTTGATCTGATTTCTGATCCACCCTCATCCTAGTACATCAGTTTCATATGTAGTTGCTGGAGCAAGTGCAAACACCTCGTGTGAATCCAACACTTCTTCTTTATTCAACACTTCATTGGGTGACTCGAACACTTCACTTAGAGGATTTTCCTATTCTTGCCCAGAAATGTGTGACGTTATAGACTTTGTCAAAGAAAAGAAGAACAAAGTGGAACTTGTGCAGGAGAGGATGTCAGTTTAGGGTCAGTTGACAAGGAAATATATACGGCTGTCTAAGTTAAAGGCATCTCTCATTTAACTGCTGCATAACAGCAATAAGCAGCCAGCATATTATGCCTTATGTTTTCTTAAAAAAAAATTTTTTCTTTTTCAAAACTGTGTTGTGACTTATCATTGTATTCGGCTTGATGATGGGGTTCAAGTCATGGTTTAGTTTAAATTTTGATAGTTTTTCTGAAAAGTATGTCAGGTGGAGAGTTAACTGGTTGAGTGCTGCATTATTTTTTGGTGGCCCGGCATTAATCATCAATATTTGTTTTTGTCATCAGGCCCTCACCAATAATTTGTAATAAAGCAAATAATCTTTGTGAATTATTTTTTAATTTCTTGCAACTGACTATAATATGGAAGCAAAGAATGAAAGACTAGCATTTTAACCATTTTACTTTCCAATAACCCTTTACCCAACGTAACGGCCAAAACCGGCCAGCGCTATTCTCAAAAATCGCCAATTAATTTTCAAAATATTTTCATTTTTTGTCTCAAAAACATAGGTTATGACCCCTCGTTGGAACGAGCTCATCGAGCTCGTTCCAACGAGGGGGTCATAACCTATGTTTTTGAGACAAAAAATGAAAAAAATTAGTTATTCAAGAATTTTTTTTTGCAAGTGTCGTCTGCTTTTCATGTTAGGTAAAGGGTTAAAGCCAGATAGTGGTTTCAAGCAGTCAAGGTACAACCAGTTAATTCTTTTAAGTGGGGAAAATCAGAACCAATATTACATCACATACCACGAAGGCCTTACAGTAAAGCAGGTGTTTCAAGTCAATTGGAATAGGCAGACAACAATTGACTACAGACTAGAAGCATCTGCTCAGAATTTACATCTCGCCCAGCCAAAGAAAGCCGAATTACCTGCTGTATTACAACTTGACTCACAGCTTCTACTAAGAGTTAATCATAAGGTTTAGTTCACACCTTTCCTGTGATTTATTGAGAAATGTCACTCGTTATAGGACATCTGCCCCAGCTGTTTTTATATGGTCATTCATATGAAGCTGGCTGTATTTTTTTTAAAGTAATGTCTGACCATCCACTAGCCTTTTTTCCTGGTAGGAACCCCTGAAAGTGAAGCAGGGCCTGTTTTGCTGTGGTAAACAAGTTTTACTGGTAAAATAGGGCCGGGTGTAACAGTTTATACCCCTCTCTCCACATGATTTTTTTTTTCTTTTTCACCAAATTATTTTCTTAACATAAATGGATATAGTAGCTGTTTTTTGTGTCAGAAATCAACACATACAAAAATGAGAAATTTGTTGGTCAAGGTTGAAGACAGGCACACACACATGGGGAAGATTTTTTTTTCCCCTCAACATGCTTCAAATGCCATAAAACTCTTTCTTGTGGGAGAAGACACAGGCAGGTCACAATTTCTCCCCCATCCATCTTTCAAAAAAAAATTTTCTGAAGAAGTTGTCTTCAAGTGTTGTCAATATGCATTATATGAGTCCTTTACTCTCCAGAAACAATGTTTGAAGACATTTGAAACCAAAAACTTCTACCAAATGTGTACCCCATCTCCAACCTGAACCACTACAGTTAAAACTAGAAGTCCTGTCACGAACTGTGAGTTATCTAGGCTCAATTGCGCGTATGAATTGCACGCAATTGCCATATCGAATGACATCCAAAGCACGGCAGGTTCTCCTGGTTACTTATAGCAAACACGGGCAATGTTTCTGCCAATGGACCTCCGGGTTACCCGGAGGTCCATTGGCTGAAACATTGCTTGTACACAGGCCATATTTACAGAATTTGATAGCCTTATTATGGTCATATCGCGTAGATTAACGTGCTATTTGTGCGCATTTCAGGACAGGACTTTTAGTTTTAACTGTACATTTCTCATTGTGCACTTGATTTCTGATATGACAAAAATCTCTTATATCAAGTTTGGGAGTGAAATAATAATTATCTGAAAGAGAAAAAAAATTCCAAGTTGAGAAAGGGGGTGGGGAGGGATTCATGGGACACCAATTATCAGTGCTTGGGCCTGGGGTTGAAGTCTGCTGAAATGGGCAGTATTGATATAAAAGATTGGTTAAACTTTGTTGTGGTCAAAATTAGCCATAGCTGCTGAAAAGTTACCTTAAACACCAATAAATAAGTAAATTGCTGGGATATAAGATTTTTTCAGTAAATACACAAATATAGAAATATATAATATATCATGTCATATAATGAGTAGTAAATGTACACATAATAGTGTAGTAAAACTGTGTTTGTGTGAACCCTTTACCCAACGTGGATGACAGTTTAAAATAAATCCTTGTTTAAGCAGTAAACAACACAGTAGTATGAATTATATTTTTTCTTCTATTTATTTAAATGAACTGTACATATATAAACATTCAAACATTTTGGCCCTTTGAGGTGATTCGGTCTACTTCACAATACAGCGTAGAATTAGGAGAGCACCACGATGTGGTGATATCATCAGGTGTGACCGAGGTATGAATACTGCAGTGTCACACAAAGACATGTTATTGAACTAGTACCTAGTTGCAAAGTCCACCATGGGCGAAGATTAGTATTGCAGCCTAGGTGACTGAAATGAATTGGGGAGAGGATGCTGAGAACACAAAGTATTTTCAGCATCGCAACCGCCAAAGAAGGATTGTGAAACAAGCCGAATCTCCCCAAAGAATGAAGAGGGGGAAAGGAACAGGGAAGGAGAGAGGAACCGGTCGGGCACACAGTGCCGAAAGAAAACAAGGTAAGAATGTCAGAAGCATGTCCGGGGAATGGGCACACCCCTACACATGGAAAAGTCAGTAGGTGCTGAAATAAAGGAACAGTACTGAGTCCAGAAACTGCAGGAGAGCAGGAGCCAACGAGCACGCCAGCACGAGGTCACCATCAACTGGAAAAACAGGATCCGCGAAAGATGCGCACACACATAATCCTGGAAACCACAAATGGCATTATTATGGCCATTTGACACAAATGCACGTCCACGAATTCCACAGTAGAAGTCACACAGCCGAGACACAGGCATTATTGTGGCCTGTGTGCATGAACACGGGCAGAAGACGATGAGACGCACACAAACATATACATACAGTTAGAATGAGAAAAATAAACAAAACAATAATAGCATGCACCCAGACAAACAATATACTGAACAAAGTGGGGTGGGATGGGCAGAGTTGGGAAACGGAAGGTGACGGCGGAGGGGAAAAAAAAACAGAAAAAGTTGAGCATGGTGCGTATGCCTGCGCAGAACACCACATGGACATGACAACAACCCGTGTCCATATGGCCCTCCGCGCATGCACGACACCTTGGCAATGAAAACAGGAGCAAGAGCAAGCGGACAACCACCAACGAAGCGAACAAGGCCTGGGTTCATCATGCCTACAGGGGCAACGCGATGTGCAGGCGTGCACAGGTGACCACATGTCCATGACAACAGCAACATGCACAGGTGGCCCGCTGCGCAAGCCCGACGGTGCCGAACAGCAAGAGGGTCGAACCCACACAGAGACTACAGGCTGGGTTGAAACGCAGACTATGGGTTGTAAATTCGCCACATCTAAGAAAACCGAAAAATGCGATGCAGCAAACAGCTTCCATTAAGGAATCAAAGTAGGGATCGCGAAAACCCCTGTGGAGGGCATGACATATCTGTCGTAAAATGCTAAAAGTAATAGGCAAACGACGGGTGGTAGAGGGTTTCTGTAAACGCTTAATACCGCGCAAAAACATCTGTAATCGCGCGAGCTGCGAATCATCAGTGCGGGTAAATGGGGCAGGGATGCAAAAACGGACGCAGAAATAGCGGATGCCAGAAAGGTACAATTTTATAGTATGATAAGAAAGAGACTTAACACCATGACAATAGGCTGCATATGTCAGAAGGACGTCTTCGGAAACTTCTGAAGGAAATCCGCCGGGTGAAAGGGGTATGTTGTACGAGGTACAGAAGTCTTGAAAATGATGTAAAGCTGATGTATAAGTGTGTAGAGTGTTGTCGCTGACAGAAGCCTGCCACACCGCTGTCCTGATCAGGTTCAATTGAGGATCACTGCTGAAAATTCTGGAAGTGCGACGGGTCTCTGTGCAGCTTCTGGGGCCAGATGGTGGAATGCCTGGAAACGAGAAATAAGATCAGCGATAACATTCTGCTGACCGGGGACATGTTCTGCATAAAACATGAAATTGTTAGTTGCTGCACACCATGTTAACAGACGCATTAATTTCATAATAAAAGTATGGCGGTAAGAGCTTCGACCCTTTCGTAAAATATGTACCGATGCCATATTGTCACAGTGAAAAACAATACGTTTTCTACTCTACGACTGTCCCCACAGAACAGCGGCCACCACAATGGGATATAATTCGAGCAAGGTCATAGAAAACTTATCCTGACAGTGGCGGATCTCTGAAAGAAACTCGGATGACCACTTCCCCTGAAACCAAGCGCCCTGGAAATAGCCACCATAGCCCACCGAGGAGGCCGCATCTGTATACAGATGAAAGTCTGGTGCATGGGTGAAAGCATTCTCAAGAAATAAAGAAACTCCATTCCATCCAGTGAGAAATTCTCTCCACATATTCAGCTCACGTCGACAGCTATGATTGAGGTATAAAAAGTGGTGAAGTTTCTTGGCTTGAACAGACAGCGTTAACAAATGCGATATGAACGACCTACCTGGAATAATGACTCTACAAGCATAATTCAAATGACCAAGAAGACTCAGCAATTGAACCTTCTTGCACTTGGACCGTGCAATAAAGTCGGAGATGATCGTTTGAATGCGGTGTATTTTCTCGAAAGGAAGGCGGGCCTCCATGTTGTCAGAGTCAAGAATGATGCCAAGAAATTCCAGAGAAGTGGCTGGGCCAAGTGTTTTGTGGCCAGCAATTGGAATATTGAGTTTACGAAAAATCATAGTCAACAAGGCCATAGTCCGGAGAGGCTCACCATCCGGGGGATCTATGGTCAGAAAATCATCAAGTAAATGCAGCATATGTGGAATATTGTAATTGTGTTGAGCAATCCAATATATCGCAGTAGATACAGTTAAAACTAGAAGTCCTGTCATGAAATGCGCACAAATAGCACGTTGATATGCGCGTTAATGTGCGCGTTATGACCCAATTAAAGCTATCATATTCTGTACATATGGCCTGTGCACAGGCAATGTTTCAGCCAATGGACCTCTGGGTAACCCGTTGGCAGAAACATTGCATGTGTTTGCTATGAGTAACCAGGAGAACCTGCCGTGCTTTGGATGCCATTCGATATGGCAATTGCGCGCAATTCCAACGCGCAATTAAGCCTAGATAAGCGCACTATTCGTGACAGGATTTCTAGTTTTAACTGTAGTTGGTCAAAGATTTTGGGACTTGAACGACTTCCAAAAACTAGGCGAACAAAAAAATAATACTGGTCCTTCCAGTGTATACCATAGAGATTCCACAGGGATGGGAGTATAGACAACAATTTAAAAGCATCAGTGATGTCGGTTTTGCACATCCAGGACCCGGGACCCAATTGGCAGATTAATTTAATGGCGTCATCAACCCGAACATAGGAGAGGGAAAAAGACTGCTTGTCAATAAGGTCATTCATGCTTGGTGTGCTCACATTATCATGAGGAGCCGAGAGGTCAACAATTAATCGTTTTTTGTGAGAATATTTTCCCTCAGCTATGCCAATGGGGCTAACGCGGTATGTAGGAAAGGGAGGGGAGCTGTACGGCCCTAAGAGGTAACCCTTTTCTAGTTCTGTCTGAATAAGAGAATCAACAACGGAAGGTTGGTTGAGGGCAGATCTGAGATTTTTACATTCAAAGGAAGTGGAAGGGATACTGCTAAGTCCAGTGTGGAAACCATTGGAGAAACCATCTAGGAGATAGTGTACAAACTATCGATCTCGATGCATACATAATTCATGGGAAAGTTGTGCAATATTGATAGGAGTAGTTGCTGAACTGAAAGCTATTTGTAATAGTTGCTTGGAGTTGTGAGGGATCGACGCCGGATTTTCTCGAGTGCAATCCACATGTGAGAAAGCTGGAGTGTCGCTAGAACATTGATGTGAAATGGAGACATCGGTTAGAACATGGAAATTGTCATGCGGTGGACTTGAAGCCAATTGTTGTGAAGTCCCCAACACTGGAATAGCAGTTGAAATGGGGCAAAGAGTTTGAGACGCCACACCAGCACTGGACCCTGGCACCCCATCTGTAGCCACCTTGTCAATAAATATATTGCAAGATTGAGAACAGTGGAGGGTCAAGTCATCCTGTGAGAGTGGTACATGTACCTGTAGTCATTTCTGATTACCTGTCCCTTTGCAGTTGACAGAAGAATGTCCCCCTTTACATTGTAAACATATATGTACCACATTGCATGATAGTCGGTTACATCCTTTTGATGCATTGTAATTATTACAAATCTCCTTTCCATTGTGTGTCACCCGCTGTCGACCCTGGGCATCCAAAGTATTTTTGGAAGGCCTCCTAGTATTCAACCCGGAGGGCCTCGAAAAATAAGATGTATCAACCCGGGGGCAAAACTCGGTGGCATGGTCTTCTAGGTTGCAAATCCAACACCATAACATTTGATGGCCAGCAAATATAGTACTAAAGAGCTTGGTATCCCGCTTACTCCAATCTACTTTCTTTTTATTGTATTGTGGTAAAAACGGGTTAACTATTTTGGCCAATCAGAAACCTGTCGACTCGACGTCATGTGACATCCGGGGTTTCGACTTTGATTCCCGCGCATTCGCCATGAGAACCTGAAACAATCAACATGTCTTCTGATGTTCATCTTTAATAATTATATTGATTCCTTCTTCACCAAACAGTATTCATGCAATTATTTAATTTACCTGATGTCATCCTATGTATATATAAATGTGATCATGGACTCAGTGTCAGTTGCGGAGCATGATGTATTATTTCAACTTGCAAGATTATAGTTATCTTGACGTCAGTAGCTGCCGTCTATTTTAGGTAACTATTTAGTTATTTATATATTATTATTGCCTCGCTCTTTCTTTCTCTCATTCTGTTATCGCAGCCTAAATATTTATAAGACGCGAGACAACACCATGGTTTAGCAATTGTGTTCGTAATTCGGCCGTTGTCCAATTTTCCAGAATTGCGTTATCCCAACTTTGTGAGGTAGTTCGTCTTTTTGTAGAATCTGACACACTCCTGTTGGTATTTTTTGAACTGTCTGATACTTCTGTTTGTGACCGTGTCACAAGCTCCGTATATGAAAGCTGACGTTTCCTTGTTTTGGGTCGTTTTATCGGACGCATAATGTAACCGTAAATTGAAAGTCCCGCAAACTTGAACGAAAAAACGTCCGCTACACGTAATATCCACAGAACGAACAGTGGCTTAAATAGTCAACAGGGGATGTTGCCGATGCCGCACACACAAACGTAAACAGAGTGAAACCGAAAGTACATGTTTGTAGACTGTTGTTTAATCATGAAACAATGCGAATTACTGAACAGACTGAACAGAATGTCTGTGCATTTCAAAGAAACGAGCGTGACTGATTTGGTCTAGCTGGGACTTGGTATATACAAGCAAGTTTTGCAATTCCCATTTCCATATTTGGTCATACCTCTTTGTAGTTTTCCTGGAAACGTTTAGCTAGAATACCCATGTCACAACTCTGGAATGTCACCAGTAACACATGACAATGGATGGATTGTTCACGTCTGCAGAAAAATACCATTCTGCAGCCTGCAAGTCTGAGTCAGCTTGGAGGCAACAAATGGTAACTTTCAACAAACAAGGAAAGCCCAGTATTAACATTAAAATATCTGCACAGAACTTAGTTAAATTTATAGAAATAGCTCTTGAGGCTATACATGGTATAAAGCAACTCAGCTGCTTGCACCTAGCCTGGTGTACATGGAAACCATATAAGATCAGTTTAATTAGTGAAAGATATTCTTGTTTCAGCTTAAACTTCCATTAATACAAATTGTATTAATTCTTAAAAGATCTTAAAAAAAAATTAATTTAGTGTCTCAAAAACAGGTTTTGACTCCTGATTGGAAAAAGCATATTCCAGTGATGAGTCATAAGGTGTGTTTTTGAGACAAAAAATATAAAAAATAATAAAACTGGAATCTCAATTTTAGTGAATAACACTGTCTGCTTTTGCAGTTACGTTGGGTGAGAGGTTAATTGACATGTGGCGTCGACTTAACCCTTCACTCAATGTGGTTAGCAGACACTCGCTGAAACATTCTTCAATGACTACAAATTTTTATGTCTCAAAAGTCCTGATCTGTTTTTGAGAGCAAAATTGAATATTTAGTATGAAAAGCAATTCTTATGAATAATGGCAAATGTTTTCTGATTTTTAGGATAAAGGGTTAACATTGCTGATTGAAAATTTTAAACTCAAGAGATTTTTCTGACTGATGACAGGGAGCAGATACAGTGTAGTCCCCCGATTCCCAATGTGATTTGGGCCATATCTTTCATAATTCCCAATCTCAAAAATTTCTAATCGTTCAAAACTGAACAAATTTACAAGGGTGCAAACACATACGGTTGATATATTTTAGAAACAGAAGTCAGTGAGTTCAGGACTCCATGTTGTTTTGGGTTCATGCATCTTGTGACATGTGAATATTCAAGGTTCGATTCAATATCGATAGCTCTGGGATTGTTCCACATCAATAGCGAATCTACTTGCCGATTTGGTCATTCTCGAATCATTGGCTCGCTCTCTTTTCACTGCCACCACAGATAAATTCCACAGAATTTTACTACCTAGCTCCTCCGTGGGAACCCTGGGAAGTGAAACAGTGCACTCTGTATCCTTTTATTGTCAGCCTAAATTTTTTTCGGGGGACTATAGTAATCAGCTGTGTCCATCCGTTTATAGTCACGGCCACCCCCCAAAGTAGATCTTCTGTTTATCAGGCCATGTTTTAAAAAGAAATTCATGCAGGCGAGCGTTTTTTTTTTTTTGGGGGGGGGGGGGGGGGGAGGTTTTATTTTTTAAATCCTCAAGGAATGGAGATTTTTGTACATATTTGCTACACTTTGACAGCGTGTAATTTGAGGCTTTGCAGTTGTTTCTAGGCAAGTCTTGGCTACCTATATAGTCAGCGAAGTCTTGCCTACAAACAACTGTCAAGGTATTTAAAATGTAACTTGTGAGTTCACCAAAAGACTTCATGTTGAAGCACATGTTCTATTGGGTGGGGGAGGGAGGTGGGGGGGGGGAACTAATAAAATTTATAATTTTGCTTTTAAGGATTATTTCCCTCAAGTTTCATATACAGTGGAGCCCACTTAATTGTATATCTCTTCATTTTATAATCCTGTTGATTGAATATAATTTTCAAACACAAAACCATTTGCCATACCTTGAACACTATTTGACCTGTTCTATCCTTCACATGTTATACAGCATGTGGAGGATAGCGGAAATGTAAACTACAGACTAAACATTATAAGTGCAGCTAATAATGTTTAGTCTGTAGTTTACATTTCCGCTATCCTCCACATGCTATATAACATGCTGCACTAATAATGTTTAGTCTGAAGTTTACATTTCCGCTATCCGCCTCATGCTATATAACATGTGAAGTATAGCAACATTTACAGACTCTACAGTGAGTCACAGTCACAAGGTATCATGTTTATTCGTTTTCTAATTTCTCTTCAGTTATGAAGATGAGAAAATAATTCAGAATACACTACATATTTTCACAATGTGCAAACAATATATTATATAACATGCCCCGAGTTACCAAGCTTGCCAGATAGAGGGGCCCAGGGCAGTAACAAAATGATTTCTGTAACACAAATGCATATACCAATTCAATCATCATATTAAATAACTTAAAGGAAGGAAAATGTGTTAAAATCTTACTTTTTGTACTACCAAAAGTACGATTTTAATACATTTCCCTTTATTTAAGGTATTTTATAATGATTGGACCTGTCTGGACCCGTCTAGGCAATAATACCAGACCACCGAGAGCTGAACTGGACCGCCTATTCACTGGACCGTACACCATTGGGGATCTGATCCCAGTCTGCAATCCTAAGTACTATTCCTCAGAATGTGGGCATCACATGCATAAACGTTTGGCAAACCTTGACTTAGTACTTACAGTATGTGGAGTGGATTATCACTAAATCACCCGAGGAGTGGAATTGCCAGAGAGACAAAGACTCTTTTGTGAGAGTACAAACATAACGACAAACAGACTTTCAGCCAATGGACCTCCGGATTTAACCCAGAGGTAAATTGGCTTAAGTTTTGCTTGTCTCTCCAATGCATTACCACCAAAATTGACTTATTGTGCGAGTGGGAACTCTACTCTGTGGGTGATTTTGAGATTATCCACCTTCCACATACTGTACATTGTGTCATGATATGGGCTAGATGCTGACAATTATGTTAAACACCAGTAAATAAATAAATATAGTACACAACATACTTAAGTGGGGATGGGGGAGATTAAAGTTTGTTCAAATCTATTTCCGTTTTTCCATCAATTATGCCTTTCAATCTGCAGTAACATGACAACCCTTGGAAATTTGGCAACGCTTGTCTACAGCTGGTAGAATTAGACCAGTCAGCAAAGCCTATGATGATCATTGGACATTGACACCCAAGTCATGAATAATTTCATGACTTCACTCCTCTGTAGTATTAATGAAACACCACTACCTGAATATGACCTAAAATACTTCTTTGAACCACTTTGTCAGGTGAGCCCCATTGGGGCCTCTTGTTTTATTTTGTGTATTGTTAATCTTGATTAATTATTAAGAAGAAAATAAAGCAATATTTTTTTTTATTCTTACCATTGTGTTTATTAATTATTCTCCCTTATGAATCTGGAGACTGGAATTATTTGGCAGTGCTTGTCTGTATGGGCTAGTTTTGTCATAAAGATATGCAAGGAACTGGTTCTTGAGGTTTCATTGTAAAAGTTCTCTAAAATGGACATCAAAAGGATATTTTATAATGCTAAACTTTACTTTATTCCAACGATATGGTCACTATTTAGTCATATAAGTTGACTATGACATCAAGCTTCAGTTTAACAAGGGAAAAAAAAATGATTATTTTTGCTTCCATATGTGATATCCTAATAACCTAATAAACCCATTTTTTAATTTATTTATTATTCCCCTGAAAAAAAATTGTGGGGGGGGGGATATAGTCGTGGCATCCGTCCGTATGACGGTCCATCTGTAGACGGAATTTGTGTCCGACTCAGAACTTTTTATAGCCCTGAAGGATATTAATGATACTTGGTATTATTGTTGTCAACACCCAGAGGATGTGTCGCAAATACATGTCGCCTTGTGTCTTCAAGGCCAGACTTAGTTCAACTTGGAGTGTTTTTCGGGGGAATCTGCCACCCTTGGTGGCCATCTTCCAGTTTTTTTTTTTTTTTTGTAATACAGTTCCAACATGGTGGGGCATAGGGTCAAGTACACCTAAAGTGGCACAGTTACAAAATTACCATCCTCCTCTTCAGAAAAATTGATCGCAAAATTTGGGGCCACACCCAAGGTCTATGGTCCTGCCCTTATTTTGAAGTAACTAGAAAATTTAATGTTTTGCTTCAGAAACAGTTTTTGGCCAATTTGCATGAGCTTGATCCAATAAAGGGTCATATTAAGCTGTTTTTCAAAGCAAGTGTTTAAAATGATACCATGAAAACACGAAGGTTTTTTTTTTACTCATGCATGAAGTCATCCAACATAACACTCAAAACAGATCAACACTATTCACAAAACCCACTCTTCAAATTTTAGGTTTTCAATTTTTCTTTCAAAAACTTAACTGATGGCCTCTTATTGGAATGAGGCTGTTTCAGTGAGAGGTCTGAAGCTATATTTTTGAAAGAAAAATGAAAAGATATGTTTTTGAGAGAAAAATGAAAATATAATTATTTATTCAATAAACTATTTTGCAAGTGTTGTGTTCTATTTGTATCGGCTGAAGGGTGAAGTAACTTTTTTATAATCAACAACAGTTGATACAGTAGATTGAATTGTCTTTTTGCCAGTAAATTAAATAAAATTAACAGGAGTATTCATTTAACAGGGATTTGTTTTTTTTTTCCTTGTGGAATTAAACCAAGCATTTATTCTATCTTTTTTGATGGAGCTTTATCAAACAAAATATAATTGATTATTTTTGCTGTGAACCCCCCCTTTAATTGAATATTTCTTAATACATTATCCTGTTAACTGAATATAATTTCCAAACACAAACCATTTAGCATACCTTCAGTACAAATTCGACCTGTTAACTGCAAACTGCATATAGATTATAGAGCAAACTCCTGTTAATTGAATAAAGAATCTTGTAATATGTCGAGAAATTACCCGGACAATCACCAAATCACAGGCATTTAATCTATTTGGCCTCAGTCCATTCACTACAGGCATTTAATCTATTATATCTTGTTTGACAGAGCTCATAGGGCTCTGTCAAACAAGATAAAATAGAGTAAATTGGCAATTTATCTCGAGAAAACAGGAAAGTAACCAAATCCCTGTTAATTGAATACTCCTGTTAATTGAATAATTTTTACTGGCAAAGAGGATGTTCAATTAACAGGGTTTCACTATACCTGTATTGGATGTACTAGAGTCCAAAAGTTTGATTAACATGGGATATTTGGTTATTGTCACTGATTGTTATTATATTTATTTATTTATTGCTGTTTAAGGTCACATACTTATGCACAATGGCTAATCGTGACCGTGACAGTTTTACGGGTGGAGGAAACCGGAGTACCCGGAGAGAACCATCAAGCAACGATGAGCAGCTGTCAGCTCTCCAACATCGTAACTCTGAACTCTGCACCGCAGCACAGGCAGGGTTAGATTGGTTGAAGACATGCGCACCATCGACGTGCAGTATGCCTCAGTACACAGCGTCATTGTGCCCCCAAGTAGGCAATCAGGGTGAAGTGTCTTGCCCAAGGACACAACGCGGTTGCCGCAGGTGGGATTCGAACCGAGGACCTCTCGGCTTGCAGCCTGCACCTCTACCAACTGAGCCACCATGCCCACCACTGATTGTTAGGGTAATTTCATGATCTATTACTTCTACAAGATTTTTTACACAATTATTAAGAGTTTACAACCCATATGCAAACAACAGGTGAAATTTATATTGAAGGTGTGCAAAATGTTTTTTTTGTTTGAAAAATTATATTCATTCAATGGGGTTATTTAATTAAGAGATACCCAATGAAGTGAGGTCAACTGTACTATCCAAGAGAAACTACAGTACGTGGAGAGTGTATTATCACTAAATCACCCGCAGAGTGGAGATTCCACCCAAACAATAATTGCAAATTTGTTGCAAAGCCTAACCAGCAAAAGCAAAGTTTCAGCCAATGGACCTCTGGGTTAAACCCGGAGGTCCATTGGCTGAAACATTGCTTGTGTTTTTTGTCGATATGTACAAAATTTGAAAGTTATAGCTCAGGTGATAACTCCACTCTGTGGGTGATTTGGTTACAATCCACTCTCCACGTACTGTATTTATCATTACGGCCATTTAGAGCAAATTAAATAAAACAAGCTGCACTCATTTCTCAACCCCTAAACCTTAACTTTTTTGTCACAGCTGCTATGTGCAGCCCAGCTGTCCATTTTTGTGACATTACAGGTTTTTCATTTCCAATTTCCAAATCGTTGCATATCTTTTCTTCATATCTGGTGAGACACTACCTTGACCAAGTTGGTTCAAATGTAATCTTCCCTTGTAACTCTTTCTCAGCTGTTCTGCTTTACTGGTGAAGTAGGACTCTTGTCACCAACCTCTAAAGTGGGCAGCATTGGTATAAATGATTAGCTAAACATGACTTTATACTTTCTTAGCCATTGTTTCTGGAAAGGGACTTTGAACACCAATAAATGAACAAGAGGCCCCAGGGGGCCTGAGGGTGCTCACCTGACATGGTAACCTAAATATCAACCCAGAGAATTGATTTCCACAAGTTGCATCTGCTCCTCCTAAGAAAAGCTGAAACCAAATATCCAAATATTCTGACCAGTGGATCTAAAAAAAAAGATTTTTAAAGAATATTCCTCATATTGAACTAAGTCATAATTTGGGCTCCCACAGGGAGCCCATATATGAACCCAGGGACTTGGCTTTAACAAACCTGAATCTCACACCCCTAAGGATTCTGCACACCAAACATCAAAACATTCTGACTGCTGGATCTGAAGAAGAAGATTTTTAAAGAAAATTCCTCATTTTGAACCAAGTTACAATTCGAGCTCCCACAATCAGCCCAAATATGGACCTAGGGACATGGCTTGAACAAACTTGAATCGCACCCCCCTAAGGATGCTGCATAAAAAATATCAAAAGCATTCATCTGCTGGATCTGAAGATTTTTAAAGAAAATTCCTCATTTTGAACTAAGTTGTCATTCCCATAGTGAGCCCAAATATGAACCAAGGGACTTGGCTTGAACAAACTTGAATCTCAGCCCCCTAAGGTTGCTCCATGCCAAATATCAAAACATTCCAACTGCTGAATCTGAAGATTTTTAAAGAAAAATTCCTCATATTGACTAAGTTATAATTTGGGAGCCCAAATATGGACCCATGGACTTGGCTTTAACACACTTGAATACCCCCCCCCCCCCCCCCCCCCCCCTCAAGGATGCCACTCACCACATATCAAACCATTCCGACTGCTGGATCTGAAGAAGATTTTTTAAGAAAATTCCTCCTTTCAAACAAAGTTACAATTCAAGCTCCCACAGTGAGCCCAAATATGGACCTAGGGACATGGCTTGAAAAAACTTGAATCTCACCCCCCTAAGGATGCGGCATAACAAATATCACAAGATTCTACCTGCTGGATCTTGAGAAGAAGATTTTCAAAGAAATTTGCCTGAAATGCACTAAGTTCAAATTTGGGCTCCTATACTGAGCCCAAATATAAACCCAAGGGGCCGATTTGAACAAACTTGAATCAGATCCACCCCACAATGTTGCATACCAAATATCAAAAGATTCTGCCTGCTGGATCTGGAGAAGAAGATTTTCAAAGAAATTTGCCTGAAATGCAGTAAGTTCAAATTTGGGCTTCTATACTGAGCCCAAATATAAACCCAGGGGGCCGATTTGAACAAACTTGATTCAGATCCACCCTACAATGTTGCATAGCAAATATCAAAAGATTCTGCCTGCTGGATCTGGAGAAGAAGATTTTTTAATGTTTTCCCCATTGCCTACAGTGTTAAAAAGTGCTGACTCAGCACTTTTTCAAAAAGTCCAGAAACTGTACCCTATCATAAAACCGATGGCAATTTTTTTTACCAATTCTTTCTGTTGGTCCTAAGGAAGCTTTACACCAAATAAAAATTCTCAGTGCCGTGCAGTTTTGGTGACATGGGCGTTTTAATTTTTTTCTATTTTTAACTCCTGCGGTTCCCATGGGGCTACGGGAAAAAAAAACAGCATAAATTAGGTACTTATGACCCAATAAGCCCTCACATAAAATTTGGTTCAAATCAGCCTCTCGGTTTGGAAAATAGAAATTTTGGGCGGGGCCAAAAATTTTGCCCCTCCCATAACGACGCCAAGTATAGCCCCACAAACTTCTCTTGAACAAATCTGAGTCTACACCTCAAAAGTAAGCTGCACACCAAATATCAAGTCTCTGCTACTGCTGGTTCATGAGAAGAAGATTTTTTAAGATTTCAGCACACTTTTTGGGTGTGGCCCTACCCACGGGCGAGGCAACCTGATTTGAACAAAATCAAATTGCGATGTCATAACAAACTATTATTTCAAATATCAATTAAATTGGTTCAGCGGTTTGGAAGGAGAAGACGCAAACACCATGTTCACGGACGACGACGGACGATGGACGACGGACGCCGGACGACGGACGGTGAGTGATCACTATAGCTCTCCTGACTGAAAGTCAGGTGAGCTAATAAATTTTCATGTTTTGTTAATAGACCTTTCCTACATCGTTCGTCCATAAGTTTGCATCCTCAGAAAATCATGTGCTGCGATGTCGACAACAAAACTGTCAAATCACTGCTTTGTGAATTGAATTACTGGAAATATCTATTGAAGATTTTGGTTTACTGACGTTTCGTACACAAGACGTTTCGTACACGCGACGATTCGTACACAAATAGGACGTTTCGTACACAAAAATTGGACGTTTCGTACACAAAGTGAGCGTTTCGTACACGTGTTTAATTATCTGTTTTAGACCTTGTATTATAAAATTATTTATTAATTTTGTTACATTAAATTAATATTTTTACATTTGTGAATATCTCCTGTGAATATTTATGTAAAATTATTCCTGTTTTTATAGATACTGTTGGTGTATAATTGCATGTTGAATAGTTTAATTTTCCTTGATTTCTTTGATTTATTGTTTGATTTACTGTTTGATTTCACCGATGAGTGACTTGTTTGAATATTGCCGGGATGTTTTTAGGTTATTTTGTTTGTTTGTTTGTACATGCGATGACTAATCTAGTCAGCGGTAAATTGCAAAGCGTCTGACAAGCTTTCACTGGAGTCCACAAGTGACATTTGACTTGGAAAAACAACAAGCGCGGTGTCTTGTCAAATATGAATTTCAAAAGGCTGATCGGGTATATATTGGGGTATGGAACTGTCCTGAGCCTGTAACGTCATTGCCCAATACTTTGTAATGAAGTACCCATGTTCTGGTTGTGGAGGCGAGGTCAGGCCAAGGCAGGAGGCTCTGTGTTGTGACGACTGTAGCAGATGGAGGCACCGAAAATGTGATACCGGTATGTCACGCCCGGTTTATCGGGAGTTAATGGTAAAGCAGAAAAGAGGACAGGCGTTTATGTGGAGGTGCCCAGATTGTACTCGGGGGAATATGATGGAATTAGCCGTGATGGAGGAGAGGGAGCTGATTATAGACAGTGATAGCGTCACGAACATCATGGACACAGACAATAGTGGTGATAATGGTGATGACACACACATGGATGTGGATGTGCAAACTGGAGATAATGGATCCTTCAACGTCGACATCAGTGTTGAACATGTAGAGTCCAGGCATGAGGTTTCCATTGCCTCTGAGAGCATACCCTCAGAATTACCTGAAGATCAACCCATTCGATGGGAGGTAGGTTGTTACCCTGACAGTAATTTCTAAGTTTGTGTGAGAGAGAGAGAGAGAGAGAGAGAGAGAAAAGAGAGAGAGAAGAGAGAGAGAGAATTACCCGAGAACCAACCCATTCGCTGGGAGGTAGGTTGTTACCCTGACAGTAATTTCTAAGTTTGTGTGTGTTTGAGAGAGAGAGAGAGAGAGAGAGAGAGAGAGAGAGAGAGAGAGAAGTACCCGAGAACCAACCCATTCGCTGGGAGAGAGAGAGAGAGAGACTCATTGAGTTACATTTTTTACTTTCAGATCGTTCAAACTGGTACAAAGAGAGCCAAACCAAGGTTGCACGACTCTCTGGGCTTTACGTACACGATGAGGAGGAGCTCAGAATCAACAGCATACTGGTGGTGTTCTATTCGCCAAAAAGAGAACAGATTCCCTGCAACAGTAATCCAAAAGGGATCAACTTTCAATTTTGGAAATTCAGCACACAACCATGCTGGTAATCCTTTCATTCCTTCATTAAGAAAGTGCTTGCGCTGCCGTATTTACCTAGGCGTCACATTGAACCAGCTTTTAATGAGTTAAAGGAACAGGCTGCGACATCTGCTCAAATAACTGACTTGTGCCAATATGTCCAATCAACATGGTTTGAGAGCACCGTTTGGGGAGTTGGAAATTGGTGCGGTTTTAGACGGCTTATACGCACTAATAATGACTGTGAGGGGTGGCATCACAGGCTTAATGCCCGTGTAGGTCGTGTTAA
The DNA here is from genome assembly GCA_031216915.1 of Pictodentalium vernedei. Classification (NCBI taxonomy): domain Eukaryota; kingdom Metazoa; phylum Mollusca; class Scaphopoda; order Dentaliida; family Dentaliidae; genus Pictodentalium; species Pictodentalium vernedei. The sequence continues at coordinate 8,470,183 of CM062288.1, read as the reverse complement.
TGTTCCATTTTATGTACTTGTTCCAACACTGAGAAAAGAGTCAACTTGCAGTTACAATTGGTATCAGAACAAAGACTTACAACGACCAGCAGAAAGTCATCAAAGGACCAGCAGGAGAAACTCATGGACCTTTGGGGCAAGTACGAGGAGAAGCAGCTGTCAACAAGTTCTTTCCTGAAGGCCTGCTCCACCATCGTTCCATTCTAAATTTGTAAAATACTGTATATAAATACTAAGTGTGTGCTTTTTTATTTTGTGCTATTTTTATTGTTACAATTGGAGTGCTATACTTTGCTAAAATAAAATAAAATCAGTTTAGCTTAATACAATGAGGTGATTCGCCGAAAATGTACAGTATCGCTGGAGATAAAATTTTATTGCATTTTTATGACAACTTATCTCCAGCGATACTGTACATTTTCGGCGAATCACCTCATTGCATTAAGCTAAACTGATTTTATTTTATCGATATTTGCCCTTTATTGATAGCAAAGTTTTTATGACAAAAAATCTCGCAGAACAACAAACACATAAAAACAAAACGTTATTTTTGTTTCATGAATTTATTTTAATTTAGTATGTATGAGAATGAATAAATTTATTCATGCCAGAAAATAGTCTTCTTTCGTTCTTTTAAACCCAAAATCTGTAATTAGAAGGAAAAAAAGTGAGATATAAAGAGAAAATGCGAAACTGAAATCTGTGTACGAAACGTCCTGGCTTTTTGTGTACGAAACGTCCTAGATTGGCCGTGTACGAAACGCTCGTGCACGAAACGTCTAGCACCCGAAGATTTTCATACTTTTAATAATATGGAAGAACTCAGTAAATTCAACAATTTCCCCTAAAGTTTTAAGTTGAAAGATTTTGCATTCATGGTACATACAATGTCTGGAGGGCCAAATTTCAACCAGACATGACTTCCACAATGCAAATGGAATGGACGATGTAGGAAAGGTCTATTGCTAATGATTCACTTAGTATTCGCTAGGAGAAAACACAATTATGGAAATTACAATTTGTCGCCGGAATGCGAAAATGTTTTTTGTCCTAGTAGTTCATAGAACATTTCAGCACTCAAGCGACAAATTGTAACAGTTTTATAGTAATGGCTCCTGGATGTCACATTTGGAAAATGCACATATCTCTGATGGGAATGGGTGGGAGAATAGTTTATTCTAGCATGGTAAGCAAGTGACAGTACAGTTCCACTGAACCACTTTCATCAGCTGGGAATGAAAGTCCATTTTCTTCCATGTACTCTAAACACATTTCAGCAAATGTGTTGCTGCAACCATAGACATTTAACTCCTTACATGCTGCGGGCGGATATTCCTGCCCAGCACACAGTTTCTCTTGTCACTGAAATAAATGTAAATTCGGTACATTTCATCAAATTTTCACCCTGTAAATAAATGTATTTTTTCATCAAAGATTTCTTTTGTTAGATTTAGATTAGTTTTTCACCAAATCTAGTCATGGCTGCTTTTCAGCAGCCATGACTGGATTTGATGAAAAATATCTTGAAAATACTCAACGGGTTAAGAGTTAAAGGCATGGTCAGTTCTTTGCATCCATTTAGGAGTTCAGCATCAACTGGGAAAGAAAAGTTCCTGTGTCCATATAATTCTGGCACATTAAATAGACAGTCGGGTACACCACTGGGGCATTCAGCATAGCAAATTTTTCAAATTCTAACTTTCCACAACATCTGATGCTTCCTTTTGTAAAAGTTGGGTGAAACAAAACTTCAGTAATTCAGTATGCAAATCATTTGCTGGCTCATATAACTGCACATCAATCATGTCTAAAAATAATCTCCTCCAATGCTCGCTGAAATGGGTCCTAAGAAACCCCCACCATCTTTCTATCCTTTGATTATGAACGGACTTACCAATTATATATGGTTTGCCAGCACATTCATCTTCATGATCACATCACATCTCAGAAGAGTGTGCAGGTTCAAAATCATCGAATTCTCCGTTCCTGGATCCACTCGTACCATCATTGGAACACCATGGGCTTCGACATAATTCAGGTAGGATGATCCTACTACTGCACTGTCCCTATTGGTGTTTCCCACAGTTAGCCAAAGAACCCTCCTACTTTTCCCATCTATGGCTCCATGAATGAAGAACCCATATGGTGCCAGTTTGTCGTATTGGTCTATATGAATTTGGTAATTCGGCCCTTTGTTTCTGTATGTTCTTCGATTGAAGCGATTTGTCCGACGACTTTCAAGGCGTTTTGGATACAATATATACATGATATCTCTTACAGTTTCCCTGCAAAAAGCAAGACATTCTGCCTACACACTAATGTCAGCATGCCCAAGTATTCAACTGGTCAACAGTCCTGGTGGGAACCTCGCAAAATAAAGAAGTGTTTGTTTCGTAACCAATGCCAGGAGTGACAATTTTCTAAAATGGGCAGCACAGGTATAAAAAGACTGGCTAAACCTCATATTAAACATTTGTGGTCACAGTTAGGCACACCTCAACCAAAGTGACCTTTAATTAACAGGATGACTTAAATCGGCCAGCACTATTTACCATTATTTTCATGAAAATTTTATTTCATTTTCTTTTGTGTCTCAAAAACATATCTTATGACCCTCATTGGAATGAGCTTGTTGCAATGAGATGGTCACAAGCTCAGTTTTAGAGCCTCAAATGAAAAAGTTATTTATTCTAGAATTTTTATACACCCACATGTAATGCAGCCATATTATGTTATGGCATTGGCATCCATATGTCCATCCATCCGTCCGTCCGTCCGTCCATACGGTTCTTTGTTTTCCAGACTTTTTTCCTTATGAATGGACATATTGAGAAAATTTTGGGAAAATAGCTTTGTTGTGGATACTTACAGATGAAGTTTGAATTTTGTTCTGCTCAGTGTTGATTTTTGGTGGAATTACTGCCCTTGAACATAAAACTTTTACCATTTTTCAGACTTTTTTCCATTACGGATGGACATATTGAGAAATATTTTGGTATATAGCTTTGTTATGGATAATTATGGATAAGTTCTAATTTTTTTCTGCTGGGTTGATTTTTCATACAGTTACTGCCCTTGTATTTTAATGTTTTGTGCAATTACTGGTGTCCTCTGGTTTTAAGTGTCACTTTCCGTATGTGTGGGATAAAGTGAAGACCTGAAAACAAACGTTTTCAAAGTTAAACGATCGATAGACAGTTTACCGGAAAATGTAAAAGCTGCTATTGAGGTTAACCCTTCAATACTAAGAATCAATGAAACAGCAGAATCCTTAAAACAAGACTTAAACTCTTTCAAAAAGGATGTTTTTCAAAACATCAACGAGCAGTCCATTCAGAACAAAAGTGACATTGCCAAAAGCTTTGATAGGAAACTTTTATCTATTGCCTGTGCAATACATACAGAATGTGTGGAAGAAGTTATTGCAGTACCCATACTCACAGCAGACGACGTTTCACAAACTATTGATGAGAAAAACGAATCTTCACAAGAAGAGAGTCTTCCTATGAGCCGGTTTGATAGTGGGATTGCTACTGTGTTTTCCTTTCCTAATCCATCAGTGGGTTTTCTATACAGTGGGTTTTCTTACTCTAAATCAAGAGTAGGATTGATAGTGAAGTTGCTACTGGATTTTCGTGCCCGAACCTATGAGTGGGATTGACAGTTTGGTCACTACTGGGTTTCCTATTTCTAACCCATGAGTGGGATTGGTAGTGGGGTTGCTACTGGATTTTTTTTTTACCCTGAACCACGAGTGAGATTGATAGTGGGGTTGTGACAGGGTTTTTTTTCCCCTAACTTATGAGTGGGTTTGATATTTCGGTTGCTACTGGGTTTTAATCCTGACCCACTAGTGGGGTTGACAGTGGACTTGCTACTGGGTTTTCTTTTTCTAACTTGTGTGTGGGGCAGATAGTGGTATCTCTATTGCGGTTGCTACTGGGTTTTTTGCCTATACAAATGAATAAACTGGTTAATGGAGACTGAAAAAGACAAATGCAGAGATTGCATCGTATCTACCTGGTCCATGACTCAAAGGAATTAACAAAGTGCAGCCCTTGTGGGAACCCATATTTACTCTCAATCAAACAAATCAGCAAAAAATGCACACATAATTTATAAAAAAAATCTTTAATTTTTTATTTTTCTTTCTTTTGAAACCATAGGTATGACCCCTCATTGCAATGAGCACATTGCGACCATTCTAACTAGGAGCCAAAAGCTTGGAGTTGGGGGGAAAAAAATAATAATTTAGCGAATCACCTCCGTTGGAACTCCGGGAAGTGAAGTAGCACTTGCTTACTGTGAGTCCTGCTTTACTGGTAAAATAGGATGCTGACACCAATGCCTGGGAAAATGAGCAGCAAAGGTGTAACAACTGGATAAACTTGACTTTACATCTTTATATAGCGGTCATAATTAGCCATAGCTGCAGAAAAGTGACCTTAAACACCAATAAATAAATAACATCGCTCATGACTGTCATAAGAATGGGCGTGTCCCTTCCGGTGACAGGCCTGTGGTGATTACTTTGAAAATGTAATGATTATGATTACAACTACTTTAAATTTTTATGATTACAAATACAATTACATCATTTTTTTAAAGTAATCGATTACATTACTGATTACTTTCTGCCCTTCACTTCTGTAGGATATAGTTTATTATTACACTAGCCCCATGGGAACCCAGAGAAGTAAAGCAGTGCTTCTTACTCTGGCAAACAAGTTCTATTTTTTTGGGCCAAGGGTTGAAGTATACTAAAATGGGCCCTAAGGTATCGAAACTCCAATAGTAATTATTCCAACACAGGCAATCTTTTAAAATTTATCTCTTGTTGACAATGCCATCAATTGCAATCTTTTCTTGCATAGTTCATCAGAAGAGCTTTCTAAGTTAGCAAGATTTGAAAATGTCAACAAATGAATAATTGGGAAAAAAGATGTCTTGGGGTTATCAAAAAGCTGGTAATGTACCTGGTTTCTTCCATAAAGAACAGTAAGTCCCAATATGACCAACTCAAGGGGCATTATTAAACATATAACAACAACTTCAAATGATTTAATGAATATCTAAATCAGAATCAAATAAAAATAGAAATAGGAACACATGGAATAGGATTAACAAAAATAACAAAGTGATTAACTAATTAGGATTAGCCTTGGTGTCACGGAGAGTAGTTTATTTATTATTATTTCGGTAAATGGAAATCATTATTAAATGTTCCAACCATGCTCACTGATGATTGTACAATTTTAATGACAAAAAAGGCAAATAGCTTCAGCACTAAAATGAATGATTGGAAAATTAAGAGATGCAATTTTGGCAATTAAATGAAAGAAAGTGGCTGTTATTGGAACAAACTCCTTGAGCTTGTTCCAATCATGCCCACATTTGTATAATTTTATTGGCAAAAAAGCAAATACCTATATGTGACAATATTTTGATAAAAATATTATTTTTCAAAGTATTACTTCATTTAACATTACTTTTTGTTTTCTTTTTGTACAATTATTAGTTTGAGACAAGAATCTTCCAAAAAAAATTCTTAAGTGATATGGAAATGATATATTGTAAAACACTTTTTTTTCTCTAGCACTTGCAAAAGGTGAATTTCAGTGGAGGCAGATATCCGCATATCCAGATGCGTTTTCCTGGGTTCTGGCAATAATTACAGAGCTATTTTTCAGTTCCATATAAGTGTTTTTAACATTTTTAATGCGAGTTCTTACATGCTTGTAAAAAGTGAGGGGGCATTGCCCCCCTCCCCCTCCCCGTCCCCTCCCCCCTCAATCCCGCATATGCCAACAAGACTGGTGTTGTTCCAAATTTACAAAAATACATCTTATAAATTATACACTAGAAAAGAATACAAGCGGTCACGCCCAGTATGCTTTTTGATGGGTAGGCCTATTCTTGACCCATGTTTATTGGCCTTTTTTGGGGCACACCAATAATCGCTGTCCCATATTTATGCTGCGCAGTAAGAGCACGATATTTTCGCCTTCACGGCTTCTATTTCCGAACCAGCAGGCCTGGTCTCATTTTTTCACGGTGTCCTTTCAAGGGTCTTCTTCCTTTCATTGCCCCCTCCCCTGCCCCCCACACACACACCTTGCGAGTTTTAAACGTTTGTAAACTTTTACAAAGTATTCGTTAATGAAACCAACCGACACTGACTGTATCGGCTCAGGTAGCCTAAATGGATTCAAAACGAACTCTGTATTTTTGTTTTTAAATTGGCTGCCAAGCGGTGCCGTTGTTTTTGGCAAAGACTGATAGGCACTGAACTATCGGGGCAAGATGCTTGCTAACAAACACAACCCAAGTATGGACGGGCGCATGGAAAATTTGGGAAAATGTGTTTCAACATCATATAATTTAGGCACAGTTCGCGTAGGCCTACTATTATTTTGGCACAATGGTTATTGTCCTTAATTTGTGGGTGAATTAGAGGGCTTATAGCCCACAGTCCAGGGGCCCCGGATCAGCGGGGGACAGCTGCCGCCCCCTGCCTTCAGCCTACGGGGGCGAGCGAGGGCAAGAAGTGCCCTTTTTTTCTTAAAACTATGCAAAAAATTGCCCCCCCCCCCCCAATTATGCAAAAATTACCTTATTTGAGAGACTGAAAAAATAAAAAGTGCCCTTTTTGATAGGTCTGCCCTGCCCCCCCCCCCCCCCCCCCCCCTGCCCTCGACTGCTTTCGGCGCCCCTGGCCCACACAGTAATGAAATCTGAAGACTGTATGCTAGTTTTATAATTTTAACCTGAAGCTCATTGACACTGGGTGTTTTTCCACGCCGCCACCATTCACCTTTCCTTCAAAAGCAGTGGCATTCCCAAATGTTGCACCATTCCCATCTGTTGTCCCCTCGAATCTCCCAGGAAAGGACTACCCTGAACAAATCCCAGCAGAGGTCGCCTTACAGTGCACAAGGACATGGAACTTTTACACAATCCAATTCTCCAAAGTAGAAGTGATCATCTCAAAGCCTTGGCCGTTTCTGTAAAAATAGGCCTGATGGCTCACTACTCCCAATTCCACTCAATCAAATCCAGGTTTCTCCATCTTGATCACGGCAAACCGGCCAAGAACGGACAGAACATCAACAAACCAAACAACACGAGGCGTCATCATAGGCGACAGGTCCAAGGGCCAATTTCTTTATGAGAGCGATGTGGGTGCAGGAAAATGAGCACCCTCCTCCTATTGCTGTGGACCGAGAGACTTACGGGAAAAGTTTGGAAAAAATTCCATGGTCTGAAACCTATTTTCACTCTTTACCCAACGTGGATAGCAAACGACACTTGCCAAAAAAAATCTTGAATAACCAAAAATTTTCATTTTTTTTGCCTCAAAAACATAGCTTATGACCCCTCATTGGAACAAGTATAATTAAATTCGACTGGCGATTTTTGTGAATATAGCGCTGGCCGGTTTTGGCTGTTACGTTAGGTAAAGGGTTAAAGAGCATCCTGCTAGCTGCCCTTTTAACCTTGTAATTGAGGAGAAAATTGTCAACAGTTGAACTTTTTGGGTGCGCATGGCTGAATTTGGTGAAAATATTCCATATGGTAAAGGTCAAAAGTTGCATTGAGAAAAATGAATTTATTCGGGCAGTTTTCATAAATTTATCATCCCAAACTTAAATGTAAAACTTCCATAAAATCAATTTCTCCTAGACTCAGGGTGGGAGGGATGTGCAGGCCCCCCCCCCCCCCCCCCAGCGACCCGAAGCCGGACTGTTTCTGGAGGGGGGGGACGGGCGGGCACGAAGTTTTGACAATTTACGCAAAAGTTTTGAAAACGTCAGAAAATATCCCAAAACCTCCATGTTGCACACAAATTCTAGTAGAAAGATGTCAAAATGATCCCCATAACCTTGATTTTGCGCACATATTCCACTAAAAAGAGGCAAAATGTCTGAGAGAGGTTACCTCCCCCCCCCCCCCCTCCCTACTTGGGTCAGGCCTGCCCTCCTGCTCGGACTCGTATACCGTCATTGCGTGTAGGCCAATAAACAACAATACGCAACACCACCATAACCCATCTCCAACATCAATAGATCAATCCTCCCCAGAAAATATGTTCAACCCAACAAGCTTCTCGAGCTCTCCAAACCAAAAGCTCCAGATATAGCTTCAATTAAATAAGCAAAAAAAAAAGAAGATGTATCCCTCTCTGGCCCCAGCTTCCTTCGTTACCAAGGCCCATGCCTATTATCTCCAGTGAAAATATTCAGTCTATCTTCGTTCGCCATTCGCCAATTGCCATTTGCCAATCTCCTTGACAATTGGCGAATGGCGATTGGCAATTGGCGAATAGTAATTGGCAAATGGCAATTGGCAATTAGCGAATGGCATTTGGCAATTAGCAATTGGCGAATAGCAATTGGCAAATGGCACTTGGCAATTAGCAATTGGCAAACAGCAACTGGCGAATGGCAATCGGCGAGTAGTGAATGGCGATTGGCGTGTCGTCTCAGGAACTCCATACAAAAGATAAATATAATTACTGTCATCTGAGATGACATGATGTGAACAGAATGTAAACAAGCTTTCGTTCTTATCACAAACATCTGTCATAAGTCACTGCTGTGTTTCTGATAAGTAAGAGAGAATAGATAATTACTTTACAGTTGAAGTTGTTTTACAGTACAAGTCAAAATAAGTTAGGTTAATTCTATAAACTATGTATCTTTCTCTTCCTACACTGATAAGACCAGAAGCTGACACCATTTTCTGGAAAGCTCTCACTGATAGCTTTCCAGAAAATGTTAGATTCTGATCTTGTCAGGGCAGGAGCAGTAGTTCACTTAGTTTATTGCAGTTATGCTACAACTTATTTTGACTTGTACTGTGTACACAATATTTTTGGGTTTTTTTCCCAGTTCTCAGTGGAGAAAAAACTGGAACTTACCCTTACCAGATTCTTGAAAACAACAAGTATTTTGCTGACAGTACTGATCTTCATGCAGACAGGAGAGGCCTTGGGTTAAGCATTAGAATACAGCCACTGGTGGCCACATATTTCCATCCTCTCATAAACCATTCCTGCGAAATTTGGTTCACGTCGGCTCAGTAGTTCCAGTGAAGAAGATGAAAATGTGATTTCCCATAGGGTTTCTATAGTAACTATAAGCTGCAATTGTGGTCATGTTTGCAACCCGATCAACATTAAATGAGGATTGTTGGTAGGGGGTGTCCCAGTCATCGTTTATGTAAAGTATCAAAACATTTCGCCTTGGAGTTTCCGAGGAGAAGATTTTTGAAAATCCACCTATCAAAATCAAAGAATGCCTCTGGCGGCCATGTTTTTCAACCCTCGGGAACAAAATGAGGATCGCTTGTAGAGGACCTCCCATAGACCATCCCTGCCAGGTTTGGTTCACGTCAGCTCAGTAGTTCTGGAGAAGAAGATGAAAATGTGATTTCCCATAAGGTTTCTATAGTAACTATATAAGCCACAATTGTGGCCATGTTTGCAACCCGATCAACATTAAATGAGGATCGTTGGTAGAGGGGGTCCCAGTCATCGTTTATGTGAAGTATCAAAACATTTCGCCTGGCTGTTTCAGAGGAGAAGATTTTTGAAAATCTACCAATCAGAATCAAAGAATGCCTCTGGCAGCCATGTTTTTCAACCCACAGGAACAAAATGAGGATAATTTGTAGAGGACCTCCCATAGACTATCCCTGCCAGGTTTGTTTTCACATCGCCTCGGTTTTTCCAGAGAAGAAGAGGAAAATGTGATTTTCCATAGGGTTTCTACAGTAACTATAAGCCGCAATTGCAGCCATATTTGTAACCCAATCAACATTAAATGAGGATCGTTGGTAGAGGGGGTCTCAGTCATCATTTATGTGAAGTTTCAAAACATTTGGCCTGGCAGTTTCAGAGGAGAAGATTTTTGAAAATCCACCAACCAGAATCAAAGAATGGCTCTGGAAGCCATGTTTTTCATCCAACAGGAACAAAATGAGGATCGTTTGTAGAGGACCTCCCATAGACCATTCCTGCCAAGTTTGGTTCACACCAGCTCAGCGGTTACAGAGAAGAAGATGAAAATGTGAAAAGTTTACGGACGCCAGACGACGGATGACAGACGACGGACGCCAAGTGATAAGAAAAGCTCACATGGCCTTTTAGGCCAGGTGAGCTAAAAAGGAAAAGAAGAAAGAGTGGTTAACAATCAAAAGCCATCTTAAACAAATAAGACTTCAAATCTGTTTTGAAGCCTTCAGTTTTGGAGATGCTTCGTAGGTTTTTTGGCAATGCATTCCACAACAACAACACTACAAAGAATGAAGTCATGAGAGGCAAATTTTATGGACAAACACTAAGGAATGGATTTGAACAAACCTAAACCTAATATGCCCCCACCCCACCCCTGCCCATAGAGCCCAAATATTAAGCCAAGGACTCAAATTGAACAAATTTGAATCTGATCCCCCTTGAGATGTCATACACCAAATAGGAAAGAATTCTGCCTGGTGGACATGAAGAAGGTTTTTAAAGAAATCACATCACATTGCACTAAGTTAAACTTTGGGCTGAAATAGGGGGCCAAAATATTAACCTAGGGTCCCGATTTGACCAAACTTGAATCTGACCCACCTAGAGATGTTGTATACCAAATATGAAAGGATTCTGATTGGAAGTTAAACTTTGGGCTCCAATAGAGAGCTCAAATCTTAACCCAGGGACTCGATTTGAACAAACTTGAATCTGACCCCCCACCCCCCCACCCCCCCACCCCCCCCCACCCCCCAGAGATGTTGTATAACAAATATGAAAAGATTCTGACTGGTGGATTTGAAGAAGTCTTTTTTGAATTTTTGAAAAAATTTATGGGTGCTATCAGAGTTATGCCCCTTCTGGTGTCCTCGGTGGGTGCAGCAAGTTTATTTGTACAAATTTGAATTGACATATGATATGGAACATGCACACAACATTTGATTCAATTTGGTTGAGTAGTTTGTGAGGAGAAGTCGATAATGTAAAGTTCACGACGGACGATGACGACGGACGGCAAGTAATAAGTTCAGCTCCCTTCGGTGAGCTAAAAACCTGTAAGCAATGCTGAAGGAATCTAAGTCAAGTGACCAGGCAGCGGTAACAACTGTCGGATTGTGACCAAAATATGACAGTCTCATCCAAGTTACAATGAAATAGTTTCATAAATATGAACAGTAGACTGTGCTAAACAAATCTAGATCACGTGGCTGTGCGGCTGTCACGGTTGAACGATCATGGCCAAAATAGGTCTTTCTCATCAAGTCGTTATCCAGTCATCCTATGAAGTAACAATAAAATCCCTTCATAAATACGAGAGGTTTTCGGGCTTCGGGTCTGCATAGCTGTCACAGCTGACCAATCATGACCAAAAGGGGACTTCCCATCTAGACATTACACAGAGTCATCCTACCAAGTTAGTGAAATCCATTCATAAATACGACTGTAGACTGTGCTAATGGTTTTCGGGTTTTGGGCTCTTGCAGCTTCTCACGGCTGACCGATCATGGCCAAAAGGGGACGTTCTCATCTAGACATTATACAGAGTCATCCCACCAAGTTGCAATGACATCTCTTCATAAATACGACTATAGACTGTGTGCCCAGAGGACATTCTCATCTAAACATGACCTCAAACCTGCCTATAAAATTTCGTGATGATGGGACCAGAACTATGTGGTGTAGCCTGTGCCAAAAAACATGTGAACAGACTGACAGACTTCGTCAGGTGTGAAGGCAATAGCTTATCTTGACTTTGTCATCTTAAGCTAAAAATTCTGAATGGTGGTCTGGAGAAGATTTTGAAAGATTATTCCCCATACTGCAATTAATTAAAATTTGGGCTGCTGTACTGAGCCAAATTATGAACCAAATTTGATTCAATCAGATCATTGGTTTAGAAAATAGAAATTTCGGGCAGGCCAAAAATCTTACCCCTCCCAAATGTTGCTCCACCAACTTCGTTTAAACAAACTTGATTCTACACCTCAAAAGGAAGCTCCATACCAAATATCAAGGCATTGTATCCACTGGTTCATGATAGGATTTTTTTTTTAAGTTGGAGTTTTTTTCCACCAACCCCTCCTTATGGGGCTGGGCAAGTTAATTTGAACAAAAACAAAATGCGCTGTCAGAACAAGCAATCACCTCAAATTTAACTGAAATCAGTTCAGCAGTTCTGGAGAAGATGTGAACACCATGTTCATGGATGCCACATGGCGAGTGATCACAATCTCGCTCATGCAGACTTTCAGTCAGGTGAGCTAAAAATGCACCACACAATAATATAACTCTGATGGTTAAAACTTACAGCTGAAAAAAAGCTACTCGAGGATTGCTTGTCGGACTTGTCTGAAACTGCTCAGTGGCACCACTCTTCAAGTGGCACACGTGCCATACCTCAGCATCTTCAGCAATATCATGACCACAATACAAATACTGTAAAACATAAAGTTTAGACCACAAAAAGTAGATTTTGTTTCTCAGGCTATTTTTTGTAACATTGCATGCGGGTGGGTGGTTTTTCAATTTATATTTTGTATTTTTGTAATTATTTCTTTACATGTACCATCAAAAATTCATGTTCCTGGTTTATTTTAAGCCTCATAATCTACACAGAACAGTATGGGTGGTGGTATATTTCATTCCTTGAGTGCAAGAAGGCTTTGTGATGCTAACGCAATGCAAAGCCTTGTTGCACCCAAGGGAAAAATTTATCAATTTTATTAATTTGGGTAAAATATCAGACATAAACCATTTAATTTTAATTTTTTAATTTTGCATTGGTTATAAAAAGAAAGCATACAGTTTCCAAAAGGACCATGCAGGAGGGCTGGAGAAACAGATTTTCAACTTTTCAGGCCTTAATTTTAGGCAATTTAGTAGTACACAAAAGCACTGATCCATTTCACGCAAAGTCTGGATAATTTGGAGAGGCCTGATTCTACAATTCAGACTTTTTAAAAAAAAAACCTTTATATAAGGGGAGCAAGTTCCCATAATGCCACTGGTTAGAACATTGGACTTCAAACAAAAAGGCTGATTCTTCGATCCTTGCACAAGAAACTTAATCCAGATTGCCCACCTGGTGGCACAGTGGTGTTTGTACTGACCTAACACAGCACATGCCAATGGTTAATGGTTTGATCCTAACACAAGACACTTAATCCAGATTGCTCACCTGGCGGTACACTGGTCCTGTGTACAAACTTAACACACTGCATGCCGATGGTTGATGGTTTGATCCTAGTGCAAGATACTTAATCTAGATTGCTCATCTGGTAGAACAGTGTACTAACTGAACACAATGCATGCCGATGGTTTGACTTTAAAAAAAAAGTTGATTGTTCGATTCTTGAGCAAGACACTTAATCCAGTCTGCCCACCTGGTGGCACAGTTAGTGCTGTGTACCAACTTAACATATTACATGCCGATGGTGCACTTGTATATAACTGCTGCTAATTCTGCTTGTGTCGGATTAGCAAGCTTGTAAGTCTGACAGTTGCTCACCACTGCTTGGTGGTTCTCTCTGGGTACTCCAGCTTCCTCTGCTGTAAAACTTTTAGCATAATGTGACGTGGTTGTTCGAAGTGTTGTTAAACCCCAATAAACAAACAATTAATTTGACTGAACTCATCAATTCAAGAGTTTAGGTACATTTGCTTCTTGTTATTTAAATTATTCACCGAGACCAGAATTACGCAGCAATATGACAGACTGCATATTATGAGTTGTGTGTGTGATTCCACTGATTTATTAACTCATGTGTCACAGTAAAAACAAGCCAATCGATTTCACGTTTTAACCCTTTTGTCCAATTGTACTCAAGGACCAATAATTTTAGCAAGTGACATCTTCTAGCTGTGTTATGTAAACAGCCAAGCACCTGGCATAAACAGATGATCACGTAGAGATGAAGGCTTCATACATTTTAGTAATTAAAACAAATGTGCCAGCTGCCCCTGTCTTAGGTTGTCCCATCAATGGGATCTTACCCGTCATCGGAAGCAGGTCTGCATCACATTTATCATCTTGTCTCCGTGATTGGTGAGTGCAATGTAAATTTACTGCACTGAATCATCAGTAAACATTGCCATTAGCATCATCTGTCTGTCCACTGTGCTAAAATTTATGACAACTGTGGTACAATGTGTCATAATTTCATTTAATTCTTGTCACAACTCTTATGCTCTGGAGTATTTGGTGCCTGATCTAATAATTGTACATGAACCTACTGTTTTTCTTATTTATTGGGTTTAACAACACTTTCAACAGCCAGAGTCACATGTCCTGACAGTTTTATGGATGGAGGAAGACATAGTACCCCCCCCCCCAGAAAACCAGTGAGTAGTGGCAAGCAACTGTCATATCTTCCCACTAAGCACAAGCGAAGTTAGCAACAATTGAGGACAAGTACACAATCAATATTGCTTTAAAACATAGTGTAGTGATCAACCGATGATTGAACCGGCCACCACAATTGGCCGATTGTGGGCAATCAGGTGACAATAGCAACGGCTCCTGGAACATCGGTTGAACTCGTTGTTGCCAAGCATTTTGTGATGATTCATAAACCACATTTTTTTTTATCTTCTGCAGGTGTTAAATTGCTAATGTAAAATGGTGTCAATAATACCATTCAATAAAGTTGAAAAACAACCATATTGGGACATACAAGTTAAATGACATGTAAAGCTAGGGTACTTGCGGCAATCACTAGTTCATTCTGAAAAATGTGATGGTTACACGCCATTGACTTAGGTCGCAGTAAAAATTAACAGTTTCGTGTACTTGGGTGGCAAACGTGGCTCTGTGAGCCACGTTTACCTCCCAAGTGTGTGCGACTGGTAATTTTACTGGACCTGAGCCAACAGAGTTTAACACTGTGAAATATGTTCAATATAATGTCATTCATTCGAGTCTCGACTTGTCGAGTCATGCACGGTATTACAATCAGAATCAGCATCGGCCATTTCTGAACTCAAATAACCAGTAATCAGTCAGTGGCCTTTGGTAATCGGTTAAACACTAACATAGTGTCATCGTGTCTAATATAGGTAATTTGGATTAAGTATCTTGCCCATTGGAACAACACAGTCATCTCATCTCAGTTTAACATCCAATGCTCTATAATCATTGAGCCACCACATTTCCACACTGCGAAACATGCAACTACTGGAAAAAAAACTTAAACACCCTGTAATAAGGGAAATGACAAATTAAAATCCTGTTTATTTATTGAGGTTTTATAGCACTTTCAACAGCCATTGTCAAATATGTGTTAAGACAGTTTTTGCAAATGGTGCAGGCCAGACCCTTTGGTTATTTACTATTTATTTATTGGTGTTTAAGGTCATGTGCTTATGCACAATCATCCGGGCTAATGGTGACCGTGAAAGTTTTACGAGTGGAGGAAGCCGGAGTACCCAGAGAGAACCACCGAGCATCGATGAGCAACTGTCAACTCCTCAACATTCTAACTCTGTTCAAGCTCTGCTCAAGCAGGGTTACAGTGGTTGAAGACATGGACACCATCACCCGTGCAGTACGCCTCAGTACACAGTGTCATCGTGCCCCTATGTAGGCAAATGGGATAAAGTGCCTCGCCCAAGAACACAACGCGGGTCGTCCAGGACGGGGATCGAACTCAGGACCTCCAGCATAGAAGACCAACAGTCTTCCACTAAGCCACCGTGCTCCAAGACCTTTTCATGTGTACCCTCAAAGTGCAATATGCTTTAGCACACAGTACCACCACGTGTGGTCCGAATACCTGTCTTACTGACCAAGTACAAGCAGGGTTAGGGTCCTTTAACACTATGTGTACTAATGTGCAGTACACTTTAGCACACTATGCCACTGTGCACACAGTTGTATTGGCAAATAATCGATACTAACAAGACACAAGCAGGGTTAGGATCCTTTGACAGTATGTGTACTACCAACGTGCAGTACACATTAGCACACTGTGCTGCCATGCCCCCCACATGTGCTGGCGAATAACTTTGTTACTAACCGGACACAAGCAGGGTTAGGATCCTTTGACAATAAGTGTACTACCAAAGTGCAGTACACATTAGCACACTGTGCCGCCACGCCCCCACATGTGCTGGCAAATAACTTTGTTACTAACCAGACACAAGCAGGTTTAGGACCCTTTGACAATATGTGTACTACCAATGTGCACTACACTTCAGCACACTGTGTCGCAATATCCCCACTTTTGGCGACGCTTAAACGTCTTACTAACCAGGCACAAACAGGGTTAGGATCCTTTGACAGAACCTCTACCATCAACGTGCAGTGTGCTTTAACTGGTGGAGTGCTAGAAACCACTATTGTGGCATTGAAAAAATGAGGGAACCAGAACAAAAGCCAACATGTTCCTTGCTTATGCTTCATATTCAGTCAAATGCATTTAAAATTTTGTTTATATGAATTTGTTTATCACAAATTATTGAAGAGTGCCAAATGTTGATGAAAACATATTCAGACCACCAAAAATAATGTAGCTCTCAGCCAATTAACATAATGTGCCTACGCGCTCTCACTTGTACAAAATATGGTTAAGTGTCTAATGCGAAAGTACAAAGAATCAAATCTACAAACTTTCTAGTAGAAGTCCAATGCTCTAACCAATGGGCTGACATGTTCTCCCACTGTTTCTTCCATATCAGTTCTTGCAGAAGGAAAATAGGACAACATGAAAAGGACATATACTGAAACTATTCTATTCCTCTGTTATCAATACAGGGTTTAATGCATGCTCTGGGGGGGGGGGGGGAGGGGGGGGGAGGGGGGGAGGGGGGAGGGGGACTATTTTCTGAGGGTAACTA
The DNA here is from genome assembly GCA_031216915.1 of Pictodentalium vernedei. NCBI lineage: Eukaryota > Metazoa > Mollusca > Scaphopoda > Dentaliida > Dentaliidae > Pictodentalium > Pictodentalium vernedei. The sequence continues at coordinate 8,453,331 of CM062288.1, read as the reverse complement.
CGCAGTAAAATTACCAGCTGAATTGGCTGGGTTTTCCCTGACCTTTCACCATCTAAAAAAATCTAATCCAAAGAGCATTAAAGTCAAAGTTCTGAACATATTACAAGTATACATGAAGGTAGTCAGCTACAATGAAAGCTTTTTATAAAGTTTAATTATTCTAATATAGTTATTTGTCAGGGCTGCTTTAACCCCCCTCAATGAAAGGGAGCTTAATATATCTGAGGTGCTGAACAAATTATCAGACAACACTCATCTTTTGTAGCTCAGGGAATTAAGATACTGTCAACTCAAACTTTACACGTTTTGGTGACAGTGTGAATTCTCAGTCCCCAGAAAAAGGCCCATTGCCAGTTTCCAACTAAACTATGATCAGATATATTTTACCTTTATTCCTGTATAAAAAACAAAACTTTTGCAACAAGAGATTGCACCAGTGTGCCGACATAAACCCCTGGGGGGCCAAGTTGAAGGAAAAGGCTGTGTCAAGTGAACAAAATCTCTTACACATTAGACTGACCCCAGCCACCAGTCTCAAGGGGAAAAAGTTTTTTACGTGAAATCTTCATAAACCATCTTAAAACCCCCCAAAACCCCAAAGTGCACTATAGAATCATGTAATTTTAAGAAGAACATGCCAAGCATGGCACATGCACCCCTCTCCTCCCAAAATGTTAAGATGGGAGAATTTTCAAAACTAGGCATACACACGGGGTGTTATTGTCTTTGCTTTACAGCTTTAGAGCACCGGAAAAAATACAACCCTGTAGAAACTGTGAGATCCATGTACAAATGTTACCAACTGTTTGTGTCAATAAGACCAGTGACATGTGAAACGATTGTCTTTGTTTTACAGCAAGAAATTAATTCCCCCCCCCCCCCCCCCCCCCCCCCCCCCCCCCCCCCCGAGGTAATTGTGTAAAACCTGTTTCTGAAGTCTAGAGACGAATGAACCATGCATCTGCATAAGAGATATAGAACAAAGACATAATGCTATATGTTGGGAGATGATTTGCATTTATTTTCTTTGCTTTATTGCAGGGACCTGAAAGCCAATCTCTCAGACACAATTATAATGTCCCCATATACCCCTGGGCTAGGTTAAGTGATTATTGGACCCATCCAGTGAGAGAAGATGCTGAACAAATGCACCCACAAACAAACCATTCTGAAACAAGTTGAACAGGACAAAAACTGGCTATTTTGTACACTCTAAGGGTCATAAAACATGGAAAAATATATAGACAGCAAAACGGCTTAAGCTGCTGAAACAGACCATCATTCTGAACACCTGTATGAAATTTCATCAATATTCAAGGTCTAATGTTTAAGTTATGACCTGAACAGACATTGGATGGTCAAATGTTTAAAATTTTCTAAGTCGAAAAAGGGAGATAACTCTAGAAAAAGAAATGTCAGAGGAAGCATCATTACAGACTTCTTTGAAAGCCTTTCCCATAAGTAATATTCCTGCCAAATTTCAATGACATCTGACAAACCAAACCTGAGATACAAGGCGAACAGACAATAAAATGGCTCGAACACTCACAGGGCCATATGTCATAGAAACAAGAGGCACGTCATCACCAGGGGCCTGAGGTACTCAATAGACCAAAGTTGTTTAAAGAAGGATTTAATTACCATCTATGGCTAGTTAACACAACACAGGAATAAAGTTATTTAATTATTTATAACTCTGCTGTCCATGCCAGATGATTTTTTCTAGTATTGGGATGATACCACAGGAATAATGCCCAGATTTTCAGTAAGGAATACTAGGGAGTCCAAATATCAACCCAGGGACTTTATTTGAACAAACTTAATTTGAACCCTCAAGAATGCTGTATACCAAATACTGAAAGATTCTGATTGTGCCTCAAGAAGCAGATTTTTAAAGATTATTCCTCATATTTATTTATCGGTGTTTAAAGTCACATACTTATGCACAATGGCTAATCATGGCCCGTGACAGTTTTATGGGTGGAGGAAGCCGGAGTACCCGGAAAGAACCGCCAAGCAACGACGAGCAGCTGCCAGCTCCCCAACATCGTAACTCCGCACTGTAGCACAGGGAGGGTTAGATTGGTTGAAGACATTCGCATCAACGTGCAGTATGCCATAGTACATGGCGTCATCATGCCCCCATGTGGACATCAGGGTTAAGTGCCTTGCCCAAGGACACAACGCGGGAGTCTGAATCGATCGCTCAGATGGTCACCCATCTGAGGATTAACCGAGCTCGACATTGCGTAACCTCGGTGATCTGACGATCCCTCAGAACCCCCCCCCCCCCCCTCACACAAGATGTTGTAAGCCAAATATGAACACATTCTGACTGGTCGATGTGAAGAAGTAGATTTTTAAAGAAATTTCCTCATATTGCACTATATTAAAATTCGGTCTAACCTAAGAAAGAACAAATATCAACCCAGGGACCCGATATGAACAAACTTGAATCTGTACTTGATTTGAACTCCTCAACCCCCTCCTGAACATTTTGTTTACCAAATTTGACAGCATTCTGACTGGTGGATCAGAAGAAGTAGATTTTTAAAGAAATTCCTTCATATTGCATGAAGTTAAAACCCAGGCACTTGATTTGAACATACTTGAATCTGAACCCCCTAGAGATGAAAGCCAAACAGGAAAGCATTCTGACTGGTGGATTTGTAGAAGATTTCTTTTTTAAAGAAATTTCCTGACATTGCCACACTAAGTTAAAATTCGGGGCTACCATAGGGAGCCCAAATATTAACACAGGGACCCTATTTGCAAAAAAAACTTGAATCTGACCCCCACCTCCTCCTTCCATGATATAATATATCAAATATGAAGAGATTCTGACTGGTAAATCTGAAGAAGATTTTTAAAGAAATTCTCTCATTTTGCACTAAATTAAAATTCAGGCTTCCATAGAGAGCCAAAATATTAACCCAGGGACCTGATTTGAACAAATTTGTATACCCAATATGATAGAATTCTGCTTAGTGGATCTGAAGAACATTCATAAAGAAATTTTCTCATATTGCACGGAGTTGAACTTTGGGCTCTGATGGACAGCCCAAATATCAACCCCACAGACCCCATTTCAACAAGCTTAAGAATCTGACCCCCCCAGAGATGGTGTATGTCGAATATGAAAGCATTCTGACTGGTGGATCTGAAGAAGAAGATTTTTAAAAATTATCCCAATATTGCACTAAGTTAAAATTTGGATTTCCATGGAAAGACCAAATATTAACCGGGGGACTTGATTTGAACAATCTTGAATCCTCATAACAATGATGTATACCAAACATTAAAAGATTCAGACTGGTGGTTCTGAAGAAGATTTTTAAGATTATTCCCCATATTGCGCAGTTAAAAAAAAATTTGGGCTCCTGTATTGAGCCC